>JAWNOE010000061.1:0-440143 GCA_035046095.1 Drosophila pseudotakahashii
TGCGTTCGACATCAAGAATGAGAAAGCTCTTGCGAGCATAATACTGCATATAAAGCCGTCCAAATTAAATCATGTGAAACATTGTCAGAGCGCAGCAGAAGCTTGAAAACTGTTACAAATACATAGGCCGACAGGGCCAGCAAGGCGTGTGTTTCTGCTTAGGCAACCGCTTCTCATGTAAATGACGGAAGAAGACAATATCGGACCACATTAAGGCCGATGTTCTCGAAAAGTTGAGCGTGATCGGGGTAGCTCTACCCGATGAAGTTACAGTTATTCTGTTACTGTCTGGTCTGAGTGACGCCTTTGAAAATTTTGTTGTTGCGGTTGAGTCGCGCGACATTTTGCCATCGTTGCATGTGCTGAAAATCAAATTATTGGAAGAAGGCGAGAGACAAAAAACGACGAAATGGTTCGCAACATTGGGATAAAAACCGAATGGAAAAACAAAGAGAAGAGCAAGAGAACTTGCTGGACGTGCGGTCGTCAAGGGCATATTTCTGTCAATTGTCCCGAAAAGGGAAACGCCGAAAAGAAAGAGGGCGAAAAGAAGGAGAATACTCGCAATTATTCGGTTTTCGCTTATGGAGCGAGTGAGTTCGGAAAGTACCGAGAGAGTGTCTGGTGCATAGACAGCGGCGCAACGACGCATTTGTGCTGTGATCGAGCGAGTTTTGTAAACATAAAGGAACACAGAGAAAAAATAGTGTTGGCCGGCAATAATAGTATCATGGCGGAAGGTACTGGAAAGGTGCGCATATGGTATGCGAAGAGTACGATCGATCTCGTGAATGTGCTCTATGTAAAAGACTATCAGTAACGAGAGCAGTTAAAAATGGATTTCGTGTAGAGTTTGCCGAAAACAGTGCGCAGATAAGAAATAAAAATGGAACCGTTGTTTTGAGAGCCAATAAGAAAAATGATTTGTTATTATTTGAAAACAACAAGAACTTGTGTTTTGCGGCAGAGACGAATTGGTCTGAAATAATAAAATGGCACCATAGGCTTGGACATTTAAATTTTGGAAGCCTAAACAAAATGGTTAAATATAACATGGTGCATGGATTAAAAACGAATATGTGTGACATGCGAGAGCATGTGTGCGAAACGAGTGCTAAATGTAAAATAACAGTGAAGCCATTTAGAAAGGTTGCAGAAAAGCGGGCGAACAAGATTTTGCAACGTGTACACACAGACATTTGCGGTGCGATGAGTAAAACGTCAAACGGAGGAAGTCGATATTTCGTAACATTTATAGATGATAAATCACGATATACGCATGTTTGTTTCCTACAAACGCGGGATGAAGTTTTAAACAAGTTTATGGATTTTAAGGCCCTGGTGGAAAAACAAACTGAAGAGAAGCTGAAATCCTTCCGCAGCGACAACGGACGGGAATATGTGAGTGGCGAGTTTACGCAGTTTCTGATAAGAAATGGTATACAAAGAGAGCTCACTGTGCCTTATACACCGCAACAAAACGGTGTAGCGGAACAAGCTAACAGGACACTCGTTGAAATGGCTCGGAGCATGTTGCAGTACGCTGGTCTGGATGAAGCATTTTGGGCAGAAGCCGTAGCTGCTGCAGCATACTTACTGAATCGATCGGAGTCATCATCGTTGGCAAACATGACACCGTTCTCAATGTCTTTGGAGTAAAGGCGATAGTTTTGGACAAGAAACATTATCGTAAGTGTCAACCAAAGGGAGTTGAGCATGTGTTCGTTGGATATTCGGATACGGCTGCAGCGTACCGTTTGTATAACCCATGTACTGAAAAACTTACAGAATCACGTGATGTAAGATTTTTGGAGTCATTTCAGCAGCAAGAAAGTGCTGATGTTGGTCTCGTCCCGCAAGATCAAGAGTTAGCGGACAATGAAGAGAGTGAGTCCGTAACAGAATCCAGCGATGAAGACGCACAACAAGAAATGATGCCCAAAGCAGAGATTGTGCTAGAAGTAGAGATGCTGTCGGAGGCAGAGGTGCTATTAAAAGATGGACGAGGTCCAGGGAGACCCAAAATTGTGCGAAGTGGTCGGCCTGGGAGACCAAGAAAGGAGTACCAGACTGTCAATATTATAACGAACTATGATGACAGTGTTCCAGCCAGTGTGAAGGATGCACTTAGTTCAAAGTATGCAGAAGGCTGTATGAGTTCCATGCAACAAGAGATGGATAATCTCAAGGAAAGGAAAACCTGAACGCTTGGGGAGCTACCTGAAGGCGAGAAAGCGATTGAATGCATGTTGTATTTCATGTATTTCATCAACTACTTTGAGACGTTTTCGCCAGTTTTCAGATATTCATCAATCAATAAGGATGATTATTGCTGTAGCAGTCGAACATGGTATGTATATGCACCAGCTTGATGTCTTGTCTCGTCTGCTTATTTCAACAGTGAACTCAATGACGTGGTGTATATGCGGCAACCTGAGGGGTTCATAGACGAGATGCATCCAGGAATGGTCCTTAAGCTGCATAAATCGCTCTACAGCCTAAAACAAAGTGGTCGAGAGTGGAATAGCAGCCTGCACGAAGTTATTCTGGAGTTAGGGTTCTCAGCATGCCCGAGTAAACCCTGCATCTACAAACGGGGTCAAGGTCGCCAGATGAGTTTCATTGTAGTCTACGTAGATGACCTCATAGTTGCGAGCGACGCCAAAGCTGACTTGGACGCGATCAAGTACCGAATATCGAAAAGGTTCGATGTTGTCGATGGCGGTCCCCTAAAGCATTTCCTCGAAATGGAAATTGATCGAGATGGCGATGTTGGCAGATTTCGAGTTCGCCATAAGCAGTACATACAGGACTTGTTGGAGAACTATGGGATGCAGAACTGTAAGGCGTCCAATCTACCCCTTTGAAGCTGGCAATCAGGCTCAATGCAACGACAAGGAGTGCTTGCGAGCAAACCAGGCTGGTAGAACTTAGTACAACCGAAGCTGAGTACGTCGCACTTTCGTCAGCTGCAAAGGAAGCAGAGTATATTCGTAAACTATGGTGCGAGATGGGTCTTGGCGTGGTTCCGCGGATTATGTTTCATAGCGATAATCAAAGCGCGCAGTGTCTGGTAAAGAATCCTGTATATCACACGCACAGCAAACATATAGATATTAAATATCATCATGTTAGAGAAATGTTTAAAGAAAAGCTTTTAGATTTGAAGTATGTATCTACAGAAAACATGATGGCAGATGTATTAACGAAAATTGTAAGCAAAGCACACAAAATGTATTAATATGATGGGATTGCTGTAAATAATATTAAGACTGATTATCCTGACAAACAGCGTTGAGAAGGAGTGTTAGAAATATAGAAGTAATCTCATATCTCATATCGGCCTGCATCGATAGCTCATAAGTTTGATTCTGTTCTATACCGCCAGCGCGAGTCGTCGCGTATTTATACCCGTTACTCGTAGAGTAAAAGGGTATATTGTATTCGTGCCAAAGTATGTAACAGGTAGAAGGAAGCGTTTCCGACTTTATAAAGTATATTTATTCTTGATCAGGGTCACTAGCCGAGTCGAACTAGCCTTGTCCGTCCGTCTGTCCGTCCGTATGAACGCTGAGATCTCGGAAACTACAAAAGCTAGAGGATTGGCATTTTGCATGCAAATTCTTGGAGTTCCTACGCAGCGCAAGTTTGTTTCAAACAGGTGCCACGCCCCCTCTAACGCCCACAATCGCCCTACACCATTTTTTGAAAGGTGTCTGGCGCCCACAACTTTAAAGATTTCGGAATAGTAAAAATGCAGTTTTATTCTGTTTATCAATACCAATCGAATTGTAGAAGAAATTTTTGAAATCGGACAATCCATTAAAAAGTTATGAGCAAAAAATGAAACAGCCACTAGATGGCGCTAGTAGCTTTGACGCGTGCATATATTAATCTCTCTCCCACTCCCTTTAGCTGAGTAACGGGTATCTAATAGTCGAAGTACTCGACTACAGCGTTCTCTCTTGTTTATTTTAGAGGCATCCTTTTTTTTCGGTACATGCCAAACGGGAGAATTATACGGAGAACGGGATGGTCTTATTATTCCGTCGTGTAGTAGATCTATGATTTGTCTCTCTACTTCAGATTTAGCCCCTACTGGTAAGGGATAATATCGTGAGTAAACCGGACTATTTGAGTTAGTGCGTATTTCTGCTTTAACGTTAGTAGTGTAAGTTAGTTTTTTGTCTGGGTCTGCAAAAAGGTTTGAATATTTTTTTAAAAGGGTTTCAAGATAACATTTTTGATTGTTCGTTAGATGATCAGTTCTATTAAATATTGTATTTACTGAATTGAATATTTTTTCTCTCATGGGTATAACTTTTCCGTTTTTGATAATTATTTTTTGTTCTTGGGTGTTAATTACTGCGCCTACCTTTTCAAGAGATAAAATTTAACATTAGTGTTGGGGATCTTCGGCTTGTACGTTGAAGTGTCTCTGTTTTTTGTCTGTGTGTTCCATTGGAACTGGCGGTCTTTTACCTGTTTCAAATTGTTTGGGGCGATTCATGTAGTTTATTGCTTTAGTACGAACAGTAGAATCAATGTCCATTGGTTCTGGCTTGGGCTGTGGCTTTGGGGCTGTCGGATAAATAGTTTGGAAAAGTATTAGTTGGTTGGGAATTTTGATAGTAATAGTGCTGTCTGGGGGGTACCGGCGGCTTAGATTGGCTGTATTGAATAAATTGAGGTTGTGGTCTAAAGTTATTCGGAGGGTTTGCTCGGGGGGCTGGAATTGGCTTCTGAAAATTAATTCTAAAGTTGGTTTGGGCCAATTTGGAGATGGCGTGGTTGGCCCTATAATTTTGGCTTTCCAATTTTAAGCACAGGTGTAATGCAGATAGGAGATCTATTGGTTCTCTCATTCCGAGGAGTCGAGGTAGATCACCTCTTAAACCTCTTATAAATGTGTCAAGAGCCTTATCTCGGTACATTTTGGTCATCAATTGTTGTGATTCTTTACTTACGTCCATACAACCGATTTTATTTAATATTAATGAAAGGTATAAAAAGTACTAAAAATGTTAATCGACATTATTATTTTTATTTCTTTAAAAACAATTTTTTTCAGTTGGAAGCATTAAAGCAAAATTGTTAATTCGATTTTAAATATTTTTTTGCGCTTATGTATTACCATTAAAATTACATTTTTTTTATATTTTTAAAATTTTTTTAACAAAAGATATGTTATGTATAGCAGCCAAAACTCTGTATTCCGGAGTAAATGCACTTGTCAGAAAAAATTTGAATCTCCGATTGTAGCTATCGGATCGACCTTGTTATTTTTATGTCTAAAAAAATTATTTTTCAGAAAGAATCATTAAACAAATTTTTTTTTGAAATTCAAAATTGTTTTGCGTTTATTATTAATTTTAAAATTACAGTTATTTTATATTTTTAGAATTTTTTGTAACAAAAGATATGATATATAAGCAACCAGGCCTCAGTGTTTTAGAGTAAACGCACTTCTCAAAAAAATTATAATTAACCTTTTACAAATATGGCTGTCCCAAAATTCCCCTCACATGGTTTAACAATCAGGATAATATAAATATATTTTTTTTTAATTAAGGTTAATTTGTTTAAAAACTTTAAAATGTTTTGGTTTTAAGTTTTTCTTAGAAAAATGAAATCAAATGTACATTTGGAATGTTTTTAACAAAATTGCCTTTTGGTGCATTACAATCGGTTCTCGTTCAAAAGCTATGGCACTTGGGCCATCCGAAATGGATGATGTATTCGCTGACGAACTGGAAAACCGATTTACTCCGTTCGATTTTGCAACAGACCAGGAAGTTCGAACCACAATTTCTAGGCTTGGACTCTCTTTCGGCGTTCCTGTTTTTCTGCGGCCAGTGGATAAAGAGGAGGTCCGTGATCATATTAAGCGATTGGTCCCCACAAAAGCTCCTGACATGGATAAGGTGGATGGTAAAGTTTCGAAGATATCCTTAACTCTGTCATTACGCAGCTCTGCCTTCTCTTTAATACGTCACTCAACCATAGCCATTTTCCATCCCCTTGGAAACGTGCTTTAGTTACAATGGTCCCCAAAAAGGGCAAAGATCTGTGCTCCCCTGAGTCCTACATGCCAATAAGTCTTCTGTCCACGTTTTCCAAGATTTTTGACGGATCCTGAATAGTGACACCTTTAATGACGCTCAACCAAACCATTGGGTTTCCGTAGTCGCCACTCCGCTGTCGAACAGGTTCACAGAGTCATGAACCACATTCTAGATGCCTTAGAAGGTCATAAATACTGCTCGGCTGTTTTTCTTGATGTCAGACAGGCCTTTGACAGGGTTTGGCATGAAGGTCTGTTCTACAAATTATTGCCATTATTGCCTGAGGGACTCTGGAAGCTCGTTGTGTCATTTCTGTTGAGATTCGTGGACATCTTTCTGGACTACGTCTAATTCGTGCTGGTATCCCACAGGGAAGCGTCCTTGGCCCGGTTCTGTACACAATTTACACTTGGGATCTACCAAACCCAGTTGTTCGTGGTAATCTTCTTGCCACCTAAGCAGATGATACTGCATTCCTAGCTTCTGGCAGCACCCCCTCCTCGGCCTCGTGGCGAGTCCAGACATTCTTTAACGAGTTTGAATGTTGGGTGTCTCGATGGAATATTGCGCTGAGCGTTGATAAAACGCAGCACGCCACCTTTGCTCTTCGACTTGGTCGCTCCCGTAGTCTTTATTTGGATGGTGAAAGACTTAAGCACGAGCAGAAAGTAACGTACCTCGGTGTTACCTTAGACCGCCCTCTATAATGGATAGCTCAGATAGCGGATTATCCCTTCAGGCCAAAGTATGGCTCATTAAAGCCCTAACGGTGGATGCTTGAGGTAAAGTGTCTACATTACGTCGAAAATAGCGTTGTATTTCGTGACACGAGATTACCAACCGTTACTGAGATGATAACACCGTTCTCGAATCGCTACAGGGATCGGATACTGGTGCATTCTAACCGCCTGGCTAGACGTCTTGCCACACCACTGGGTCGACGTCGTCTCCGCAGACGACACCCCGCGGACTTATTGATTTTCGACCGTGATATACACTGGCGACTTTTGTAATAAAAATTTAAAATCGCTGATTTCGGGATTCTTTTTTCTTAGATGACAACATCAACATGAAAACAAGAAACATTTTTGTGAGGCGTGTTAATAAAGAACGTGCCTACTTCGGCGTATACCAAAAAAAAAAAAAAAAACAAGAAAGGAAGTTAAGTACCCAAAGTTTAGTCTTCACTCGATCGGTGCTGTTCCTATTAAAAATGTTGATATTAATTGTCAAAAATAAAAACGCCTACATCCTACAAAGTTACAATGTATTTTTATATATTTTTTGAGATTATTCCTATGGGAGCCTATCTTATGGCTGGTGGTCCGATCCGGCTCGTTCCGACATATGTACTACATCTGACATCTGCAAGGGTATAAAAAAAACTTCAAAAGTTTCAGCTGTTCAAAAAAAATATATCCAAAACATTGTTTGTTTATAGGATGGCAACATGCGACAACCCTCAAATATATATTTTATTGTTTGGTTTTACGAGCACTATCACGTAAAAATTTTTAAAAAAACATGGCATCTGTTTTTCGGAGAACTCCTCATATATTCTTGATCAGATTTATTAGACGAGTCGATCTATCCAAGTCCGTCTGTTCGTTTGTCTGTCAATATGAACGCTGATATCTCGGAAACATTAAAAGCTAGAAAGTTGGGATGTGTGGTTAACACATATTCTTGAGCTTCCTACGCGGCGCTAGTTTGTTTGAGCCGAGAGCCACTCCCACTCTAACGCCCGCAGTCGCCTTAAATGACATTTTCACATCACGCTCACATCTTTAAATGCTTTGGAAAAGTACATATAAATGCAATTTTGATGTATTTAAAAATACCTATCAAAATGTAAAAGACATTTTTGAAATAGGACCATTCATTAAAAATGTATGGCCAATAAATTAAAGCAGCCGCTAGATGGAAACATCAAGAATTTCAACAGTCGTTAGATGGCGCCAGTAGCTTTAATGACTGCATATCTCTCTCGAGTATCTGATACTCGAAGTACTTGACTATAGCGTTCTCTATAGTTTTAATCAGAAAACAATATATGTTTTGTTCTTAAATTTTGCATTTAAAATCAGTGCAATCGTTCTTAAAACGACTAAAAACGACTGCCCCGACTATCAGATACCCGTTACTCAGCTAGAGGGAGTGCGAGGGAGATTTCTTCTACATTTCGATAGGTATAAATAAACGCAGCAAAATTGCATTTATACATCTCCGAAATAGAGAAGTTTTTAGCTAACTAGAGGTCATGCCGGCCTAGACTTCAAGAAGTCCAAGACGTCGGCATTATGCCAACACACAAAAAGGAGCGAATAGGCTTCTCTGTACATGCATGTTTCATGTAGTAGCCAACTACAATCATCAGCAGTGAAATCGCTGTCTTGGTCAACTATCGAAGTGGGTTACCATGCAAGCTGCGCTATAACTGGTTGGGAATTATAGCGTCGCCAGAGCGGTAAACTTCGAAAACTCCGAAATCTTTAAAAATGTGTGTCTAGACACCTTTCAAAAAAATGGCTTAAGGCGCTCGGCTGAAATAAACTTGCGCTGCGTAGGAAGCCCAAGAATATGTGTGGGTAACCTCAACTTTCTAGCTTTTGTAGTTTCCGAGATCTCAGCGTTCATACAGACAGACAGACGGACAGACGGACATGGCTATATCGACTCGGATAGTGATCCTGATCAAGAATATATATACTTTATAGGGTATCCGAATACAATTTACCCTTTTACTCGATGGATGCTATATTTTTCGATTCGTTGCGAATTCCCAAGTTAAACTGCGTTTTCCAAAAAGTTCCCCGTCGCAAGGATTCTTAGCAAAAGGACCTCAAAGTTCGAAAATTAAACTATTAAAAAACACAGGGCGGCAACACTACTACTATTTTGACCGCAGCTGTATACTTTTATGTTTTTTGACTATGTTTTCAAAAATTTGTTTCTGCCTTAAAAAAAATCCTAAAATTATACTAAGTATAGGGTTTGAAAGATAAAGAGTGTATCTTTTAAAAAACTTTAACATCGAATCAAACCATGCATACGTTTGCCTCTGAGATCTCTGGAAAGTTGGCCAATTTCAGCATTTTTCGAACTTTGAGGTCCTTTTGCTAAGAATCCTTGCGTCGGGGAACTTTTTGGAAAACGCAGTTTAACTTGGGAATTCGTAACGAATCCAAAAATATAGCATCCATCGAGGTAAATTTTAGATGCTGCATAGTGTTATTAGAAGATAGAAAATACATTAGTTTATCGCAATTAGTTGCATTAGGGCTTTCAAACAGTAAGTCACAAAGTACGCGAAAAGGATCATGAAGGGCATAATTAGATCTACATATTGGCAGGAACAACGGACGAAAACAACGAACTGTTCTACAGGGTACATTTCATTTAAGAGAACTAAGAAGGAAAGAGGGGAGTCGACATCACCATTAATTAGTTTATGTAAAAACATAACTCCATGATTGGTACTTGGAAAGTAGAGCAGGCGCAACCTCGCAAGATAAGAGGCCAATCGACTACCTGTGTCCCAGTTTAATCCTCTCAAAGCAATTAGAAGGAATTGTTTTTGGACAGACTCTAGCATATTTTGGTAACAGCTAATTTGAGGAGACCATATACATGAGCAATATTCCATAGATGGACGAACAAGAGAAACATACAAAAGCTTTGTTGTGTAAGGATCATCAAACTCCCTTGACCAACGCTTCATAAACGCAAAGAGACTTCTGGCTTTGTTAGATATAGTAGTCTACTATTAGTAGATATATGGTCTTTAAAACTAAGTTTATGATCAAATAAAACGCAAAGATCCTGAACTAAAAAATTACGTTCAAGGGTTATTACCGATTGAATAAGAATACATACAGCTGCGGTCAAAATAATAGTAGTGCCCACAGAGGATTTTTAGGAACCCCAAAAAACACCTTTAAAAATTTGTTTAAAATCTTTTTTTTAATTTTTACTGAAACTCAGCTATTAGTAGGTAATAATAATAAACAACAACTTAGGATACTTCGTAGGATTTTTCAGAAAAAAATAAAAATGTGATTTTTTCCCAAATTTTGTTCGGTCAAAATAATAGTAGTGAAAAGTTTTAAAAATGTTTACATCCAACATAAATTTGACCCAATATTGGCCCAACTCCATAGTACGGAAAACTCGCCCTAATCATAGTTGATGAACAACCGTGCTTTACCGTTTTTAAGGTTTATTTTGGATTAAAAAATGATAAGGTTGGTCGTCTAACAAACTGCTGAGAGCCACGGCTACCAAAAAAAACTATTTTGGACTCATCTGTAAAAAAATTATTCCTCCACTTCACCAAAGGCCAATTTAAGTTTTCTCTTGCAAACTTTGAACTTTTGGCGATATGTTGTATGTGAGATACGGCTCTTTTCTTGGACTTCTTGAAATGAGGTTATTATCTCTAAGACGTCTTCTTACTGTTCCCAAACTTACATTTAAGTCACAAATTTTGTTAGTGGTACTGCAGACGCAAATGGCTAGATCCTTGACTGTCTTGCTAATTGATCCACTGATTTTTTGTCCAATAACTTGGGTCGACAACGCGTTTCATTTGATGGATAGGTTAGGTTAGGTTAGGTTAGGACGGCTGCCAGACTATAGCCTGGCACACTTAGACCTCTGTGGGTCCATTGTGATACCGTATGATCTCTATTTTTTTTGGGTCCCCTATCCGTTAAAAGTCAGCCTGTAGGTTGGTCGATCAGCAAGTCCCCCATCCGGAGGATTTAATAAAAGAGCTTAGACTCTTCAGATTAATCTGCGATATTTCGGTCAGGTCATTTATGAAAGGATATCCTAAGTGTTTCAGTCTAAGCCTGCATAGGGCTGGGCATGAACAGAGTAGGTGTTCCACCGTTTCCTCTTCTTCCTCATCCCTGCAGCTTCTACAAAAATCATTTTTTGGGGCTTTTAGCCTGCCGGCGTGTGCGCCAACGAGCCAGTGGCCTGTGAGTACTCGAATTAGCATGCCGCACTCAGTGCGGCTGAAATTAAGTAGGTCTGATGTTTTCTTATTGTTTATTGCAGGCCATGTCTGGTGAGAGATTCGGCACTGCGGTGTGTTTTGCCAATTGGTGTTGGCTAATTTGCAGAAATGGTTTTTAATAATTAGCTTACAGGTAGCCATAGGCATGCCAACATTCTCCTTTCCTGGAAGGAGAGGTATGGTGGTGCCTTGCCTGGCTAGCTCGTCTGCTATACAGTTGCCTACGATATCCCGGTGACCCGGAACCCATATAAGGCTGACAGTAAACTGACTAGCCATCTCGTGAAGAGATTTGCGACAGTCTGCTATTGTTCGGGAGTTTGTATTCGTCGAGTAGATTGATTTAATAGCCGCTTGGCTATCACTATATATGTTTATGTGTCTGTTTTGGGTGTTTAAGCCCCTTAAACAGACGAGTGCTTCCATTACAGCATACACTTCCGCTTGGAAGACACTGCAGTGGTCAGGAAGTCTGAATGACTGCCTGATCTCTAATTGCTCGGAGTATATGCCTCCACCTACGTGTCCGTCGAGTTTGGAGCCGTCTGTATATAAACAGATTGCGGCCCCTGGGATCAGAGCTTCGAAGGGCGTGTGACTGTATTCACGGGTTTTACATAGATCCGTTTTTGGCGGGATCAAATTGTCATGCTGAAGAATCTTAGCGTGACCATACAGTTGGGATTTCCATTGCCCCGTATCCCTTAGTCGAATGGCTGCCGATTTCGCCCTTTCCATGCCTGCTAAGTCCAGGCTCTGGAGGTTCAGGATCGCATTCAGCGCTTCGTTTGGGGTAGTTCGAAGGGCTCCACTAATACACAAAGCCGCTATGCGCTGTACTTTGTTAAGGGGAGTTAAGATACATTGTTTGTGTAGAGCGGTCCACCACAGAGCCACTCCATATAGTAGGATTGGCTTGACTACCGCTGTGTATATCCAATTGACGATTTTTGGGGACATACCCCATCTTAGCCCGATTGCTTTTTTACAAGAGTAAAGTGCAATGGTCGCTTTCTTGGTTCTCTCTTGGTTGTTTAAGCCCCATTTAAGACGCTTATCTAATACTAACCCCAAGTATCTTGCGTGCTCGCTAAAAGAGAGATTACAGTTGTTTAAAGTGGGTGGGTTGAGTTTTGGGATTTTGTATCTATTTGTGAAAAGGACTAGTTCCGTTTTTGAGGGATTTACCCCAAGTCCGTTTTTTGTAGTCCATTCCGATAGTGTTTTTAGTTTTGCGGTCATAAGATCGCATAGCGTTTGTGGATACTTACCATTAAAAATGATAGCGACATCGTCTGCGTATGCCACTATCTTACAGCCTCCTCCTTCAAGAATCCGCAGTAGTTTATTTACCGCGATATTCCATAAGAGGGGTGATAATACACCTCCTTGCGGAGTGCCTCTGTTCACTAGTCTAGTCTGGGTAGAGGTCCCTAGTGTGGCCGTGACCAGTCTGCTTATCAGCAATTTGTGGATCAGCCCCACCAGCGGTGGCTCAACCCCTAGTTCAGTGAGGGATTCTGTTATTGCCGTGGGAAGCACGTTGTTGAAAGCTCCTTCTATGTCAAGGAAGGCGATCAAGGTGTATTCTTGTATACTGAGTGATTTCTCGATGTTGCTTACTACCAAGTGTAGCGCCGATTCGGTCGATTTACCTTTGGTGTATGCGTGTTGCGCCTTTGATATCTGCGTCGGGTCAATGATGTCTCTGATGTGTAGACCTATCAGTCTTTCTAAGATTTTTAGCAGGAATGATGTCAGACTTATCGGTCTAAAATCCTTCGCTGTAGTATGGGTGGCCTTCCCTGCCTTAGGGATGAAAACGACTTTCGTTTCCCGCCACGCTGTAGGTAGTTCTCCTACTGCAAGAATGGTCTGGAAAATTTTTCTCAGCCAGTTTATAGCTAGCTGTCCTGCTTGCTGAATATGTGCCGGTGTTATATTGTCCGGTCCCGGCGATTTGTACGGTTTAAAGCCATGAATGGACCAGTTTATATTACGGTCTGATAGTAGGAGGTTTAAGTTTATTCCTTCTCCAGTGTGTCTTCCTGGGGGATGTCCTGTTTGCAGGCTCCCTGGGAAGTGAGCGTCTAGGAGTAGGTTTAGGGATTCTTCACTAGAGTCCGACCATGATCCGTCAGCCTTTTGGAGATAGCCCAAGGATACGGCTGTCTTAGAAAGTATTTTTCTGAGCCTTGCGGCATCCGTTGTCTTTTCAATATCCGAGCAGAAGTTCTGCCACGCAGTTCTCTTCTCTTTTCTGATGGCCTTTTTGTATGTGGCTAGTTCTTTTTTGTAGCTTTGCCAGCTAATGTCGTCAGTCGTCAGCTAGCTTTCAATGCGTTCGGACGTGCTTATCTTTCGCTATGTCTATCCCAAATTGCTCAGAGTGCAATTCGTCGGTCACTGCAGCCCAGCTTCTATGTTTTGATGCTGTCCGCTGCTCTTCGTTGTGCCGTCGCGCCTTCCACACTTCGTGTGTAAACATTTCGCCGGATGTGTCTAAATTGCTGACCAATTTGCCGAATTTATTGTGGCAATGTGACAACTGTCTTGTCGCTAATGATTCCCACTCCAAAATTGACGAACTCAATGAGAAAATCAATAAGCTGGAAATATTTTGTATGGATCTCAATAACAAATTCTTAAGTGCGATCGCCCATAAACCTGGGGTCATTCAATCTCAGCCTCAGCCGCAGCCGCAGCAGAAAACTAACAACATGAACAACGTTAGTACCAGGCCGCGGACCCTTAGACCTTTGGCAGTGTCCGCCAGTGATGAGGGGCATGTTGCGGACCCGTTAACTGTGGTTAAGGAGGGTGATTGGAGCATCGTTCGTAAAAAGAGGAGGAATATTCGAAAAAACAACAAAAAGCGTTTAGTTGGAGAGGCCCCCAGCTGTAGTGATTTGACAGTAATGCAAAGCAAGAAATATTTGCATGTCGGTAAATTTGCCGTTGACACCGAGCCAGAGGCGGTGTTAAAATATGTGGCTGAAAAGCTTAATGTGGCCACTGAAACTTCAAGCTGGTCAAATTGGATGCTGACTTGTCGGCTCTTAAGTTTGTCAACTTTAAGCTGGGTGTTCCTGAGCATCTCCTGGCAGCAGTCTTCAATAATAAATTCTGGCTAATATCAGTTAAGGTGGGACATTTCGTTCAACGAGAGAGGCCCAAAGCGGATCACGTTGCTCTTCGAATTCCAGCAACAGATGAATCTTCTACCCCCGTAAACTCCCCTTCAAAAAACTTCTAATAATCGGCGTCACTGGCATTGACGTCTGCTGCGGGTTCTTCGTTTCTTATGGCTGCAATTCTCAACTGTATTATCAACAACAACGGCAGAAGCGAGCGGTTAATCTGCTTGCTCTCTGCATCCATCTCTCTCATCAACTCACGCATCAGCAGCTGCATTCACAACAACAACAACACCAGCTGATTTTGCCGTTTGCTTTATGCACCTCTGGACTGTTGTTTACGTCGTCTGCCGTGTGTGATGTGTTAAGTTCTCCCGCATGCGAGATATATGCTCGTAGCGTGCTCTTCGGAGTGGCGCTCCCCTCACCTCCCGCTGTATTGGCGCAGCATACCACAGATCGCAGTGTGCTCTTCGGAGTGGCGCTCTCTTCACCTCCCGCTGCCTGGACGCAGCATCCATTATCTCGCAGCGTGCTCTTCGGAGTGGCGCTCTCTTCACCTCCCGCTGCCTGGGCGCAGCATCCATCATCTCGCAGCGTGCTCTTCGGAGTGGCGCTCTCTTCACCTCCCGCTGTATTGGCGCAGCATACCACAGATCACAGTGTGCTCTTCGGAGTGGCGCTCTCTTCACCTCCCGCTGCCTGGACGCAGCATCCAGAATCTCGCAGCGTGCTCTTCGGAGTGGCGCTCTCTTCACCTCCCGCTGCCTGGTCGCAGCATCCAGAATCTCGCAGCGTGCTCTTCGGAGTGGCGCACTCTTCGCCGCACACTACATTGAAGCTGTGGCCAACACCTGGGTGGCTCAGCGGTTTTAATGGAGTATCACTCTCGGCTACACAGTTGGCAACATTGGATTGTAGTACCATTTATGATCCTTGGGATGATGATCTCAACCCACCAATACGTATTCGTACAGAATCATTGCGCCGCGTTCTTAATGGATCCTACGGCGTAGGAGGGCAGAAAACTGTTGCTGCTGCTGCTGATTTGACTCTCCCGGATTACCGCCAGGCATCCATGGCAAGAGTTCCTGGAAAGTCGCCTAGCCGTAGAATTGGAAACCTTCTTAAAATTTTCTTTCAAAATGTATCTGGAATGAGGACCAAAACCCAATCTGTCTTCATGAACACATCCAATAGTGATTATGACGTAATCATATTGGTGGAAACCTGGCTCAACCCTAACTTTAACGCCAACGAGTTCTTCGATGCAAATCTGTTCAACGTCTATCGTAAGGACAGAGACTTTAGCAGAATGCAGTGCGATAGAGGTGGTGGTGTCATCGTGGCAGTACGCCATTTTTTCTTGTGCATAGTCGTTAAACTTGAAAACGAAGACTCTCTTCTGGACCAGTTGGCTGTCAAGGTAGCTGGCTCGTCAGGAAAGATTGTAATAGTTGCTTCCTACATTCCCCCTGGTAGCGATTTTACGCTTAATCAGGCACATTTGAATAATATTTCCAGTATAAATGACAGTTTAGTTGACGGTGTGGGTATCTGTGTGACAGGTGATTTCAATTTAGGATCTGTTGTATGGACATGTGACCCGCAATCGCTCTTTATGGTGCCTGGTAATGTCCACCAGCCACATGAAATTATTGTCATTGATGATTGTTATAGTATGGGCCTCACCCAAATAAATAATATCTTTAATGATTTGCATAGGCTACTGGATTTAATTTTCATCAATTCGATTGTTCATTCCTCGGTAAGCCTTGCTGAATATACTATTTCTAATTGTGATTCTCATCATAAACCAATTTGCTTTAATATTGAATTTTATAACTTTTTACCAACAGTTAATGTAGTTCCTATGTATAACTTTGATGATTCCAGCCTGGCTGCCGTAAGTGATTGCCTCTTATCTATTAATTGGGTCTCTGTACTATCGGATGCTTGCATTGAGACCAATTATAATAATTTTCTAGCTGCACTCAAAAATACTCTGGATAGCATTGTCCCAACTAAGGTGCGGGGTTCCTATAGGCTTCCGTGGTACACTAAGGGCCTCCAAAAGTATAAAAATCTAAGGAATAAGTTCTATAAAAGGTTCTTGAGATGGGGTAATCCGGTGGATGGCGATAGATACAGACAACATAAGCGAGAATTTGAGTTTTTGAACCAATTTCTATACAATCAGTACATTTCTGATATTGAAAATAGCTTAAAGTCCAATCCTAATTCGTTCTGGCGCTTCGTTAATTCTAAAAAGTCATCATCATCCATACCTTCAACTATGATATATAAAAATACGGTCGCTAACTCTGGGGCTGATATTGCCAACTTATTTGCTTCCTTTTTTTCTGCCAACTTCGAGCCCGCGTCTAGCTGGAATAACCAAGAAGTCTTAAACGATATTCCAGAATTCAGTAGTATCGGCTCCCTTGATATAACTGATTGGGACATCTCTGAAGCTATAGTTCACTTTGACGATTCCAAGAAGCCCGACGTTGATGGAGTATCTTCGTTCTTTCTGAAACACTGCTATATTGGTCTTCTTGAACCTCTTAAAATACTTTCTTCTGCCTCTCTAGCTCAGGGAAATTTTATATCTAGATGGAAAATGGCTAAAATTCTACCGGTCCATAAATGTGGATTTAAGTCTGAGATCTCCAACTACAGGCCTATTGCCAAAATAAGCAATACAGCTAAGCTGTTCGAGAGAATCGTAGTTAAAAAGTTATCTTTCCATTTAAGTGCCTATATTGACCCAAATCAGCATGGGTTTATGCCTGGACGTTCTACGACCACGAATCTAGCTATCTTCACAAAATTTTGTGTACAATCCTTTGAGTCCCATTCGCAGGTGGACACAGTTTATACTGACTTTGCCAAGGCTTTTGATAAGGTCTGCCACTCTGCCTTACAAGCAAAGCTTTCTAAGCTGGGCTTTCACTCTTCACTTCTCAAATGGATTTCATCTTTCATGGTAAACCGATCCTATCAGGTTGAAGTCAGTGGATCTGTATCAAACTCATATAAAGCGACATCTGGGCTTCCTCAGGGAAGTTCTCTGGGCCCCTTGCTCTTTATCATTTTCATTAATGACATTTGCTTCTGCATTCAGTCAGCCAAATATCTTCTCTATGCAGACGACTTCAAGATTTACCTTTCGGTGAATTCGATAAGTGACACTTATTTGATGCAGGCTGATCTAAGCAAAATTAGTTTATGGTGTACTCGGAACAAACTGCTCAAGGGTGGAATATGCTTCATTTATTTGGAATCCCTCAAGCGAAGTGCATAGCAATAGGGTTGAGCGGCTTCAGATAAAATTTCGGAAGTTTTCACCCCAGCCGTTGCATTTTTCTGATCCATTCCCATCTTACTCCAGCCAATGTCGCCTACTACATACTTGTAGTCTTAAAGACAGGCGTTTAATAGCGGGCCTACTTTTCGTGAACGACTTAATTATTGGTAACATTGATAGTCCTTTCCTTTTGAGTTTAATTACCTTCAATGCCCCAGCCAGGAATCTCCGTACCATGGTCCCTTTTTTTGAAAGTGCTGCTAGGACCAATTATGCTCGGAATGAGCCACTTTTAAGGGCTTTGCGTTTATTTAACTCCCAGCCAGCATCCGGTTATGTTGGGGATCCAAGAAGGATATGCTTAGGCAATCACTTAGGGAATATTTTTTATGTAGTTCTTAGTCTTAGTTTTAAGTTTATAACTTACTAGCCAGATAAGGATTTAATCCATTGGCGGAATAAATAAATAAATAAAGAAATAAAGAAATAAAGAAATAAAGAAAGAAATAAAGAAATAAAGAAATAAAGAAATAAAGAAATAAAGAAATAAAGAAATATAGAAATAAAGAAATAAAGAAATAAAGAAATAAAGAAATAAAGAAAGAAAGAAAGAAATAAAGAAATAAAGAAATAAAGAAATAAAGAAATAAAGAAATAAAGAAATAAAGAAATAAAGAAATAAAGAAATAAAGAAATAAAGAAATAAAGAAATAAAGAAATAAAGAAATAAAGAAATAAAGAAATAAAGAAATAAAGAAATAAAGAAATAAAGAAATAAAGAAATAAAGAAATAAAGAAATAAAGAAATAAAGAAATAAAGAAATAAAGAAATAAAGAAATAAAGAAATAAAGAAATAAAGAAATAAAGAAATAAAGAAATAAAGAAATAAAGAAATAAAGAAATAAAGAAATAAAGAAATAAAGAAATAAAGAAATAAAGAAATAAAGAAATAAAGAAATAAAGAAAGAAATAAAGAAAGAAATGTCCTCATTTGCAGCTTTCGCTCTGTTGAACAGGCTTCTGCATTTGGCTCTGAGGATTGATAATTGCTGGGTCCACCAAGGAGGTTTTTCCTTTCCCCTTGGTTTCCCTAACGGGCATTCTGTGAATTTGTTTACTATATTATCTAGCTCCTGAGTGCAAAGAGTGCTTTCTGGTGGCTCCCTGGGGAGGAAGCTCGATAGAATTTCTTTGTATTTATTCCAGTTTGCCCGTCTGGGGTTGGCAAAGCTGACCGGCGCAGGTGACACTAGAGACAAAGTTGTCTCTATAAACCTGTGATCTGAAAATGAGTGCTCGTCGGAGACAGCCCAGTTTGGGACTGTGCTTACGACTGAATCTGATGCCAGGGTTAGATCTATGATCGTTTGGCACGTTTTTGTTATAAAAGTAGGGGTATTGCCCCTGTTACAAAGAAATAAGTTCGAATTTAGAATGAAATCAAATAAAGACTCACCTCTGTCGTTGTTGATAGGGCAGCCCCACTGGGTATGGTGGGCATTTGCATCGCATCCTATCACCAAACCTTTCTTAAGCTCTTCACATTCCTGTACTAGTCCTCTGACTAGCGCGTCTGGGGGTTCTACCTTTTCAAAAGCCATGTAGGCCGATAGCATCCTAATAGAGCCGCCTTGCAGCTCCAGGCTTATTGCTGTGTTGTCTCCGTTGCTGTAATTGCGAAGCAAAAATGTACTAAGATGCCGTTTGGCTAAAATGCAGATTCGAATTTTACCTTGCTTGGGGTCAAGCATAAGCTTGTAATCTTTTGTTCCTAGTCCAGCAACCCTGCCTCCTGCTATCCAGGGTTCCTGCACTAAGACCACGTCGGGCAGCGGACGCTGCTTTACTGTGATGTAGGTTGATCTGCAGGAGTCTTACCTCCACCACAGTAACGTCGGCCTCCGAATCGCTTAGGTCCACTTCATCTAATGCCGGTCCCATCGCACGCAACTCTCTGCTCAGCGACGAGTCGGTTGAGTAGCCGTCTTCCGGCACACCAGGGGCCTCCACTTCCTCCGCAAGCACCTGATCAGCTGGGTTGCCGTCAGGACTTCCCGAGGAATTAGAGTCCCCTTTATAAATTTTGATGTGTATGGCACTAAAACCATAGTTAAGCTTTCCCCGAGCAGCCTCTATGGGAGCGATCGACTCCTTATTTAGAACCCCGATCGCTTGGTTCACGTCGCCTGCGCGCTCCTCCTTAACGACTTTCCAGTCTTTTGTTGGGAGATGTGGATTGCATTCCTGCAACATATAAAGGATGTCCTCCGGTGATACGATGGCTGCTGGGAGACAAATTCTGGCTCGTGGTCTACTGAGGACGTCACACCAATCTAGTGCGACTATGTTCGCCCCTTCGTACACTGCTCCGAGCTAAGCTACCGCCTGTTTGTAAAGGTCAGCTGATCGCTGATCATCGCAGGCCACCACTTTTACACTGCCCTGGTACCAGCCCGCGTCCATGCAGCAAGGCGATGAACCGGGCTTCTCGCGTACTATACGCAGGCAAATAAGAGACAGCTTGGACTCAACCGCCTTCCATTTGTTTCTGGGGATCCCGTTCTCCGGATTTCCCCTATCTATGAGTCCTAGTAGGACCCGATCTTTGGTAATCTCGGCAAAGGAGACCGACGGCTGGATCTTCGATCTCTTCGCCGACGGACCGGGCAGCTCTATGGAGCGTTGCCTCTTCGCCTGATCACCTTCTTGCTGGGGCTTCTCTTGCCCATAGTTGGGAAACACCGTCCTTGCCCACTCTACCTTCTTAAGCCATTCTGGCGAAGGCGTGGCGACAGTGCTTCTGGCATGCGAGCGCAGGGTTTGGGCGGCAGTCCTTCTCTCTGCGTAAGTGAATTTCTTGTCACCAGCGGGTGACCCGATCGACTTTGCTGCGCCTACCGCTGGTTTTGGCGCAGATGCGCACATAGCGGAGGCGTTAGCGACAGTCTTTCTGTCCCCCGACATCCCTAATTTGGGATGGGGCCCTTTCTGAGCCATACTGGTGCTGGCAGTGGAACCATCGTTCGTCTTTGCAGCGCCGGGTTTTCGTGGAGTTCCCGTCTCCGTTTTCTTGTTTGTGTTTATACCCGTTACTCGTAGAGTAAAAGGGTATATTGTATTCGTGCAAAAGTATGTAACAGGGAGAAGGAAGCTTTTCCGACCCTATAAAGTATATATATTCTTGATCAGGATCACTAGCCGAGTCGAACTAGCCATGTCCGTCTGTCCGTCTGTCCGTCTGTCTGTCCGTCTGTATGAACGCTGAGATCTCGGAAACTACTAAAGCTAGAGGATTGGCATTTTGCATGCAGATTCTTGGAGTTCCTACGCAGCGCAAGTTTGTTTCAAACAGGTGCCACGCCCCCTCTAACGCCCACAATCGCCCTACACCATTTTTTGAAAGGTGTCTTGCGCCCACAAATTTAAAGATTTCGGAAAACTAAAAATGCAGTTTTATTCTGTTTATCAATACCTATCGAATTGTAGAAGAAATTTTTCAAATCGGACAATCCATTAAAAAGTTATGAGCAAAAAATGAAACAGCCACTAGATGGCGCTAGTAGCTTTGACGCGTGCATATATTAATCTCTCTCCCACTCCCTTTAGCTGAGTAACGGGTATCTAATAGTCGAAGTACTCGACTATAGCGTTCTCTCTTGTTTTGTTATTTATTGTTTTCATACTTGGTCCCACGAGCTGCGGAGAAGGGGAAAGGTCCGCCCGGGCAGAGATCCGCGGTACCCGGGTAAGGCGGTAGATAGAACAGGGGGTCGCCATCTCCCTGAGCCCACCGTTTGAGACTGAGCTAGTTGTTGATCCGGGCCCCCAGCCAGGCTGACTCTTAGCACGGTCCGAATTACACAGTAGTCCGGCCCGGAGTGAGATGTTGTTTGGGAGAGGAAGTGGGTAGGTGGTGTGTGGGGGATATTGGGTTTGTGTTACGCAACTGTTTAGATGCGGCTGAACAAATCGCATCGTCGGTATTGCCTCGTTGTAAGATACCCGCTGGTTGTCCGGGACTGCTTATTTGCTGGGGTTTCCGTCCACGATTCCGTGTTTGACTTCCACCTCCAGCTTATTCGCAGTTGGCCTCGAGTGAGGTCGTCCGCTATCCGCAACCTGCGACCCGCTCGGTCGCCCCAGCTAGGCGGCTTTAGAACCATCTCACAAGTTCCTCAGACCGAGATTTGATGGATAATATTTAATAGTATTTCTAACCATTGTAGAAGAGCAGCCAATAACATGTTGCACTTTGACATACGTCTTTTCAGCAGAAATCCATTTTTAAATCAGATCTTGCCTCTCGGCAGTACAGTGTTTGCCACGTCGCATGTAGCCAGGACTAACTGTTGAGGAAGGATCTTGAAATGCTAGGGACTAATAAATAACACCCCAAAGTGATGTTAAAGAACACAAATATTGTTTAACATGGAGTAAATTTAATTATTCTTGATAATTTCTATGCCACTACTATTATTTTGACGGAGTCCAATACGTGCATCCTTACAAATTAAATCAAAAAGAAATACAAAGAGTGAAGATATCCTAACACAACTACACATTTTTAAAGAGCAGATAATTACAGTTATTTTTGTGAAAGAATGAGTTGGATAAGTGAAGACCGGCACTACTATTATTTTGACCGCAACTGGCTTACCACTATAAAAGGTCATAAAGTTACATTTAGAATAGTTCAAATTTAACATGTATTTTAGTCAACATCTACACTCAAAAAAAAAACAGCCCGAAATCGCCATTAAATCAAGAAATTCGCCATGGATTTCAGTCGATGGCGATTGACCATATTTTTTAAAAAGGAATTTTCTGAAATTTAGAAAAAAATTTCTGAAAAGCAGAAATACTTTTCTAAAATCAAGATAAAATGCCATGAAATTGAGGAATTTTCCTAAAAACCAGAAAGTACTTTTCTTGAACATAGAAATTTTTTTCTTAAAACAAGGAAGGACTTTTTTTATTTTCAGAAATTGTCTTTATTCAAATAAAATGCATACATATGTATGTGTATATATTTTTTTTTTACTATTTTATTTCCTAAACAGAAAAGAGAAAAGAAAAAACAAGAAAATATCATTATAAATATTTCCTAAACAAAAAAGAAACAAATAATATTATAAATATTTTAAAAAAGAGAAAAAAAACAATAAAAAGATAAAAATAATATTATAAAGATTTCCTAAAATAAAAAAGAGAAAAGAAAACAAAAAAGATAAAAATAAAATAATTAATAATTATATTAAGTATTTAATACATTATCATTCATATATATTTACTTACTTACTCCCAAATCATCAACAATACCTGAAAATGAAATTATTCCTTCAATCGAAAATAAAAATTAATATTAGAGAAGAATGGTATTTGCTTACCATACATTTTCACACACTTACCCAATTTATATTTCAGTTGCTTACCTATAATTTCCATCTTTGAGGGATCGCACTTTAACTTTCTTTATACATAGGCTCAACACAAACTTATCACTTTGAATGCTCATCTAAAACTGAGCACAAGGGTTCAATATGCAGCGCAACGCAAGCAACTCTCTTGCGAGAGACTGCATTTTCAAAAAAAAAACAACGCAATAAAAGTTACAGCTACGCACAAGAAAATTCTCGATCATATAAACAAACGCACATAAACATACATATGTATGTATACATACATATGTATGTATACATACATATGTACGTCAAAAACTGTCGTCGCAACGCGCCGCGGACTAACCGCATGTCTTCTTCTTTTTTCTTTCGAAGAAGGAATAAGAAACATAAAAGAGATAAAAAAGTATTTCTAAAATCTATGGCGATTTTCTAATTATACTTCTCTAGATTCCAGAAAGGGCTGAAGAACATATTTTCTTAATTTAATGGCGAAATCGCCATTAATTTAAGAAAATTTTTGGAGAGCCAACTAGGAAAAATCACCGTTAATTTAAGAAAAAAAATCATTTTTCTAAATTTGAGAAAAGTTTTTCATAAAATTCTGTTTCTATGGTCTTTTTTCCTAGATTCAAGAAAACAATTTCTTAAATTAAGGAAATTTTCTAAAATTAAGAAAAAAGTTCATTCTATGGCGATTTTCTAAAATTTAGGAAAAAAATTTTTTTGAGTGTAATTGAAGGATGTTGAATTAGGTAAAGAAATGGACAAACATAGCTTGACATCATCTGCATTCATTAATACAGTTAATGATTTTATAACATTAGGCCAAAGAGTAAAGGATCCAGAGTACCCTATGGCACTCCAGAAGTAACATTAATTATTTTCTATTGTTTTCTATTGTTAAAACAGACCATTTGCATTCTATTAGAATGGTAGGAAAGTATCCACTCAAGTAGGATTGGAGGAAAACCTAGAAGGGACAATTTATAAATAAGAAGCCTATTGTTTACTGAATCAAAAGCTTTAGCAAAAATCGGTATAAATCACATCAGTTTGATGATGAGTCAGAGAACCTCCAGTAATTAAAGACGTAAATTTCAGTAGGTTTGTAGACGTAGAGCGACATTTAGTGAAGCCATGTTGACAACGTAAAATAATAGACCGGCAATGATGGTGCAACTGACAAGTAATAATTTTTTCGAAAAGTTTAGGAATAAAAATGTACCCATTTTTAAACAATGGGACAATGAAGGATTCCTTTTATATGGATGGAAATCTTCCTTGACTTATAAACAATTAAATAGCAATGTTAAGGGAAGAGCAAGATAGGATGAACAATTCCTAAGCTTACAACTTGGTTTTCTGTCAAAACCCAGTGAAAATGAGATCTTGAGAGTATCATCTGACTGAAATTATAACAAACATTGTTCCTTTGTAGGGAGTGGGCGTTTTCATTTTTGACATTTCAAAAACAACTTTTTAAATAGGTGTAATGTATTTACTAGAGCCCTGCACGAGTATACTTGTAGAGCCCTTTTTCTCCCATTTCAAAAAACAGCTCGAGTAAATCAGCTCACAAAAATTTTCAAATCGAATAGCTCAGCTCCTAAATTTTTACAATGAGCTACTCGACTCGTTCGAAAACAAAGGGCTCATGGAATCATAAGCTCATGGAATCATGGGCTCGAGTAGCTCAGTTTTTCGACCGGAGCTGAAAAAACCTTTTATTTTTTATTTGGCTTTAATTTGGATGAAGGATTTTTGTGGCTTTTTATGCTACCGCATTATATTAAGATCAACTCGATTTAATATGTTGTCCTCTTCAACAATTATTTTTTTTAAAAAATATAATAAATTGAAACGTTTCTCCGCACAAGAATCGCTAAAAATAAATAGCTACCCTCCCAGACCTCGCTTCTCCCACGCTTTTTGGTAATTATGCACACACCCGACAATATCATCGCCTTGATTTTATCCAAACTTAACTGTGCGCGTTTAAATTTGTTATAAATTTTCAAATTGTTACGCGATACTTACTTGTGGGTCTGCAGCCATCCCGAAACCTTTCCCTTTATTTTTCGGTCGGAAAAAAATATTTGGCTAATGAGAATGCACTTAACTTCAAACGATAAATACACACTTAAACCAAATTTTTTTTTTAATTTTTCGGTCGCAAAATTTTTATTTGGCTTACGAGAACGTGCTTAGCTTGGAACGAGAAACAAACTTTTGCTTATTGTAAATGTTTGACATTAAGCCCTTGGAGCTATTTCTGTTCGAGTAACGTGAGCTGTTTGTTCGGTTTGTTTTTTTGACATGAGCTACTCGAGCCAAACTGTTTAAAAGGGCTCTTGGAATCATAGGCTCATGGGAGGAGCTCTTACTCGATGATTCTATGATCCCATGACCTATGATTCCAAAGTCACAAACAAACAGCTCAAGCTCAAGCTCAGAGCTGATTTCAAACTCTACTCGTGCAGGGCTCTAGTATTTACTTTATCTGCAAGTGTACATATATAAACCTCGGTTGGCCGAAGTAAACTTATTTTCTTGTTCAGAAAGTCGTCTTTTGGCACCTTTCTCAAAAAATTATTTTTTTGTTTTCCTTAAACAAAAAAAAAATATTTATTTTAAAGCTAAAAGACTAACCTTTCGATTGGTGTCGAAATGGCAGTATAAAAACAAAAGATTTACCAACCTACTGACCTCTCCCCTATTCGGAATGCTTGGGTCTATGCAGAAGAATCGCAAATACGTAAAAAGCTATGTTAGTTATTGAAAAAAACCTAACCGGTATGCACTTTACTTTAAAAAATAGGAATGCTATTTTAGGAACATCGATGTTTGAAAAAGATAATTATTGTATCCAAAATCATATCGATGTTTTTTGTGTAGGTAAAACCTACTTGGTATATATACTTTACACAATTTATATTAATACTAATATATATATATATACTTTGTTTATTTTGCTTCAGGTGATTATTTAGATTCATCTGATTCTGGATCGTGTGAAGAAATTGAAACTGAAGATATAAAAAAAATGGGAAATCCCTCAATTGACAATTCTGATTTGGAGCTAAATATTGAAATATTCAAAGCCTTGGAGGCTAGAAAGCAATATTTAATCAACAAAATTAAGCCGTTCGCAGGTTCCGTCGAGCAAAACCACACATCTAATCAGCACATCAAAACATACATCGATTATAATAATGCACAGCTCATAGCACAATATCTAGCTACTAAACGGCCTTTTAGTCAATCATTCGATGGATGCTTAAAGAAAATTATTTTAGTCGTTAAGTGAGTATAAATTGATTTTTCTTTTCATTTTACAGCTGAACTAATGTTAAATTCTTACTATGGCATAGCGAACCCTCAATTGCAGTAAGGACACGTGCAATGAAATGCCTTGCAAACATTGTGGAAGTTGATCCGTTGGTACTGAAACGAAAAGACATGCAAATGGGAGTAAATCAGAAATTCCTAGACACTGCTATTTCAGTACGAGAAGCTGCGGTCGATTTGGTTGGAAAATTTGTGCTCAGTAATCAAGAATTAATCGATCAGTATTACGACATGCTGTCTACTCGAATTTTGGTACGATACTTAAAAAACAACACATTTTTAAACATAAATTGAAGAACATTTTTTTTTAGGATACTGGTGTTTCCGTACGAAAAAGAGTGATTAAAATTTTACGTGATATTTGTATAGAATATCCGAATTTTGAAAAAATTCCAGAAATTTGCGTGAAAATGATACGACGTGTAAATGATGAGGAAGGCATACAAAAACTGGTTACTGAAGTTTTTATGAAAATGTGGTTCACACCATGTATAAAAAATGACAAAGTCAGTAACAACAATTTTTTTAATATATTTTATTGAATAAGTATTTGAATTTTAATTTATTTTGGATTCCGTTTTTCTTATCGCTACAAGTACAAACAAGAGAGAACGCTATAGTCGAGTACTTCGACTATTAGATACCTGTTAATCAGCTAAAAAGAGTGCGAGGGAGATAGAGCTATGCAGCCGTCAAAGCTACTGGCGCCATTTAGCGGATATTTTATGTTATAACTTTTTAATGGATTGTCCGATTTTAAAATCCTTCTACATTTTGATTATTAATAATTTATACATTTATAATAATACATTTCGGTATTAATAAACTTAACAAAATGCCATTTACACTTTTACAAAACCTGTCAAGATAAATAGATTGATAGATACAGTGAACCCTTATGCTCTAACGGGTATAAAAATACTTTTAATTAGTACGCTGGTCACAATTCGATTCATTCATGACTCATTCTTAACTCTGGTTCTATTTAAAAGACATTTAAGCTAGATGACATCATTTGAAACATTAAGTGTCATTTGAATAATAGCCACTAATTTTTTAGCTGATACTATCAGCTAATATATCGGTGCCAAAGCCATTGAGGGAACACTTGTAAAAAACCCACCCCTTGGAAAAGGCCGTTTAGAAATGCCGATGATCACGGACTTTCGAGAAAAACGAAATTTATCTGCGAGGCTAAGAGTAAATTACCTAAAAACGCAACATACAAAGCTCATATTTTTTAAAGTATTAGGCAGATCGATTTGAAATTTTCACAGTGCATTCTACACACTATTTAATATTTCAACTTTGGCGTCAAATTTGAAAGACCTGGGACTATTTTTAAGAATTGCTTTGATTTATTGAGAGTCGGTTTCAGAGAATATAATTAAGGTAAGACCAATTAAATACGTCACATAATCCCAAAGATCATTGAAAATTAGAAATTGTCATTACGGTCAAGATTAATGTTCGACGTGAAAAGGTTCAGTATCATGTTTGAAAAACAAATACCACATAATACTTCAAGTAAGGTTTTGCAGGTATCGAAAAATGTGTAGGATATTTGAAAAAATAATTTTTTTGAAAAGTGTTAAGAAACGACATTTTGAAAAGAGGTCTGTAAAATGGGACACTTTTAAAAGTCAATGAAACTTACACCAAAAGTACTCCAAACTTTTAGAAACTATTTATTTATGTTCAATTTTAGTTCGCCTTAACTTATTTCCCGTCCACTTTTTAAGAATTTAGACCAAATAACAATTAAAACCAAAGGGTTCTGTAAACCACCACATTTGCCCTAATTTCAAAGAAATTTACTAGGCAGAAAGCCACCTGTCAGGCTGATACTTTTTGTATGCAAAACGGGTGTCTCAACTAACACGCTCAAAGTTTCCCAACATACACAAAAGTGTTGTTTCGGTAAAAAATGTATAACTTTTTTTCTGAATGTCAAATTAAGCTGATTCTTTTTTTAATTTGTTAACAGTTTAATTACTAATGTTAAACCTTTTCCCAAGTTAATTTGAGCACGTTACTAATTTTTTATAGAATTTTGAGAAAGTTAAAATATACTATTTTTACTGAAAAATTGTACACGAGTGTCATAGCTTAAATCTGATTTGAGCCTGGCTTGTTATGTTTTACCCAATAGATTTGTTACTAAAAATCAAATTAAAAAAAAAAAAAAAATTTTGAAAAGTTTTGAGAAAATAGAGAAAGGAAGCTAGCTTCGGCCAGCCCAAGCTTATATACCCTTGCAGATCATTCCAATTCATTTACAAAAACATTACATTTGAATTAACTTGCGTACATGTTACAATAATCCAAATTTCAGCTGATTTCGTATTACTTTGGCATTAATTTTTTGATCCTTCCCATGGCAGCTATATAATATAGCCGTCCGAATTTTGTTAAATTTTATTCGAAATTTTGAAATGTTAAAGAAAAGCCATATCCCAGAGGAGATGACAATGTAATAAAAATCAACAAAGATATAATTTTTTTCCTATTAATTTCCATATAATTTTCCGACCGTTCCTATAGCAGCTATATGATATAGTCATCCGATTTTTTAAAAATTTTATTCAAAATTCAAAAATATTTAAAAAATATTATACCCAAAAGTAGAAGGTAATATTTCAAAAAACACCAAAGCTAGAATTTTTTTTAGGTTTCTTTTCTCGATTCTTCCTATGGGAGCTATAAGATATAGTTGTCCGATCCGGTCGGTTCCGACATATATACTACCTGCAATAGAAAGAAGACTTTTGGGAAAGTTTGAGCTTGATAGCTTTAAAACTGAGAGACTAGTTTGCATAGAAACAAACGGACAGACGGACGGACAGACGGACAGAAGGACGGACAGACGGATGGACATGGCTAGATCCACCCGTCTTGTCGGAAACGTTGTGAAGGAGACATTTCCGACCACAAAGTATATATATTCTTGATCGGCACCAATAGCCGAGTCAATCCAGCCATGTCCGTCTTTCTGTCGGTCCGTCTGTCCGTTTCCATGCGAACTAGTCTCTCAGTTTTAAAGCTATCGCGATGAAACTTTCCCAAAAGTTTTCTTTCTATTGCAGGTAGTACATATGTCGGAGCAAGCCGGATCGGACCACTATATCTTATGGCTCCCATAGGAATAATCAAACAAATATAAGAAAATTCATTGTAACTTTGTAGGAAGTAGGCGTTTTGATTTATGACAACTTTTAAACCAAATTTAAAATAGGCACGCAGAATCTGAAATCCCTGGAACTGCACTGATAGAGTGCGCATTAAACTACAGGTATTTATTTTATCTGCAAGAGTATAAAAGCTTCGGCTGGCCGAAGCTAGCTTCCTTTCTTGCTAAACCCCTGCAGGCGTATTATAATTTCAGTCAGATGTTTGAAACGCAGTGAAGGAGACGTTTCCGACCGCATAAATCTTGACCAGCACCATTAGCCGAGTCCATGTCCGTCTGTCTCTCATTTTTATACCCGTTACTCGTAGAGTAAAAGGGTATATTGTATTCGTGCAAAAGTATGTAACAGGTAGAAGGAAGCGTTTCCGACCCTATAAAGTATATATATTCTTGATCAGGGTCACTAGCCGAGTCGATCTAGCCATGTCCGCCTGTCCGTCTGGATAAACGCTGAGATTTCGGAAACTACAAAAGCTAGAAATTTGGGATTAATAACACAAATTCTTGGGCTTCCTACGCAGCGCAACTTTATTTTTGACGAGCGCCACGCCCCCTCTAACGCCCACAATCGCCTTATACGAATTGATGTGTGTGTGTGTGTCTGGCGCGCACACCTTTAAAGATTTTGGAAAAGTAAAAAGTTTTATTGTGTTTATCAATACCTATCGAAGTGTAGAAGAAATTTTTCAGATCGGACTATTCGTTAAAAAGTTGTGCTAGGTCAAAGTTTTATATATCCATCTCCCTCGCACTCCGTTTAGCTGAGTAACGGGTATCTGATAGTCGGGGCACCCGACTATAGGGTTCTCTCTTGTTAAAGCTATCGCGATGAAACTTTCCCAAAAGTCTTCTTTCTATTGCAGGTAGTACATATGTCGGAACGAGCCGGATATCTTATGGCTCCCATAGGAATAATCTTAAACAAGAAAGGAAGCTTCGGTAGCCGAAGCTTTTATACCCTTGCAGATAAAGTAAATACTTACTTCGGGTAGCCGAAGCTTTTATAACCTTGCAGATAAAGTAAATACTTATATTATAATGCTTACTCTATCGGTGCAGTTCCAGGGGTTCCAGATTCTGTGTGCTTATTTTTAATGTTGTTTTTAAGTTGTCAAAGATCAAAACACCTACTTTCTACATTGTTACAATAAATTCTCTTATTTGTTTGATTATTCCTATGGGAGCCTTAAGATATAGTGGTACGATCCGGCTCGGTCCGACATATGTACTACCTGCAATAGAAATAAGACTTTTGGGAAAGTTTCATCGCTATAGCTTTAAAACTGAGAGACTAGTTCGCATATAAGCGGACAGACGGACATGGCTAGATGGACTCGGCTATTGGTGCTGATCAAGAATGTATATACTTTATGTGGTCGAAAACGCCTTCTTCACTGCGTTTAAAACCTCTGACTGAAATTATAATACCCTCTGCAAGGGTATAAAAATATATAAAAATTCTTTGTAACTTTATAGAAAGTAGGCGTTTTAATTTATGACAATTTAATATCAACATTATTAATAGGAAATAATTTATTTGGAATCCGAGGAACAGCACCGATCGAGTGAGGACTAAACTTTGGGTACTTATTATAACTGCAAGGGCATATAAGCTTCGGCTGGCCGAAGCTAGCTTCTTTGCTTGCTTTTACTTTCGTTCGGTCGGGGTGCGAACCTGAACGATTTATAAGCTTCCGGTTTATGAACTGGTTTTGATACGCTGTTAAGGGGTGCATGTTCAAACCAGAACTCAAGTAAATAAAAGAAAAAAAAAGAAGTGACGATCGCACCACCAACATAGAACAGTTCTGATATCACATTTTCTGACGAAAAATGCTTGTACATTCGACTAAAATATTTATTTTATCTAATATTCTCATTTGGTCCGCTTCTGTAAAATATTTAAGCATTTCGTCTTCAAAAGCATATTCTTTTGCAGCGTGCCGAATGCGAAAATTTTATAAAGTATATTTATTTAGTCGAATGTACAAGCATTTTTCGTCACAAAATGTGATATTACAACTTTTGTATGTTGTGTTTTTTATATCAGAAGTTTTTGTTTTGAACATTAATCATATTTGCTATAATACTTATATTAACTATTGTAATAGGATTTAAATCAACATATTTTCATTGGCACGACCAAGACCAATTGGAACTATATCCCGTACATAATTATTTGCTTTGTGTAGGAATTATATTCGAGGATAACCGAAATTCGACGAACAATTTTTTTTTAGGTTTCGGGCTTTTTATAAATAATGTATTACATATAATTGTTAGTCGATGTCAAACTTGTATGACTTCCTTACACCTTAAAAATATATAATACGAATTTTTTCTCATCTAATTGGTTTTTGAGCATTCAAGCAAGCATAAGGTGTTTTCCATCCTAAACTGAAACGGGTTGCACTTTTCATCGCTCAATTACATCCAATCGCGCATTTTTATGACAAAAAGTTTAATATATAAAAAAAGTTAAAAAATCTCAAAAGCTATTTAGTTCCAAAATTAAAAAAAAAATCGATAGATCCGTTTTTGAAAAAATAGCAAAAAAAAATGATTAAAAAAATAACTTTGAGCCATACATTTTAAACTATTGTATTTGACCAGTTTTAACAAAGGCAGAGTGGTTAGCATATTGAATTACCTTTTCAACGCGGTATAGCAAGAGCATAAGTTGTTTAGAAACTATAAGCCTTTAGAATCTAGCTTTATTTAATGATTTCCCGCCAAACTGGCGGGTTTTTTTCAAAAGTTCTAGAACAAACGTCCAGCCATATACAGCCAATTTTTAATTGCATTTTTAAAATCGCTATAATATCCAACCGTGAGCTAAGCCAGAAGAACTCCATATGGGGTTTGAAATCGTATTTTTTTTTTCGCGCGGAGTCCCACGGCCTCACCTCCCGCTCAACCGACCGAGGGGCGCTGCCGTGTGTCGTACGGCACGATTCGCGAGATGATAGACACGATGTAGAAAATAAAGATATAGTTCGGAAAAAAAGTAGGCTCTAATTCTGTGCTAGGAAATTTAATATTAATCGTTTTAGGAGAGGCAGAGAGTCAGAATTTGATATAATTGGATAAAGGGTATTATAGTCAGAACATAGTACTCTGAAAGGTTCATGCATAGTTAGATCTACAGTGATTTAAAACAAGAGAGAACGCTATAGGCGGGTGCCCCGACTATCAGATACCCATTACTCAGCTAAGGGAGTGCGAGGGAGATGGATATATTAAAACTTTGATCGGTCATAACATTTTAACGAATGGTCCGATTTAAAAAATTTCTTCTACATTTCGATAGGTTTTGATAATCACAATAAAACTGCATTTTTACATTTCCAAAATCTTTAAAGGTGTGGGCGCCAGACACCTTTCAAAAAATGAGGGGGCGGTTCGAGGGGGCGTGGCACCTTTTTGAAATAAACTTGCGCTGCGTGGGAACTCCAAGAATATGCATGCAAAATGCCAATCCTCGAGCTTTTATAGTTTCCGAGATCTCAGCGTTCATACGGACGGACAGACAGACGGACATGGCTAGTTCGACTCGGCTAGTGGTCCTGATCAAGAATATATATACTTTATAGGGTCGGAAAAGTTTCCTTCTCCCTGTTACATACTTTTGCACGAAAACAATATACCCTTTTACTCTACGAGTAACGGGTATAATTAAGGGAATGTAATTTCTAATTAATTTACTTGGAACAAAAAAGTTAAGTCGTCCAACCAAGTAAGGGCTATCAATTTCACCTCGAATAAGGTTATAAGTGAAGACAGTTCTCATCGTTCTACGGTTGGTTAGGGAGGGTAAGTTAATTAGGAGTAATCTACTAGAATAAGAAGGTAAAATATGGTTTGCCTTCCAATTTAGGCGCCATTAGGCGAAAAGTAAAAAGTTCTTTTGTACGGATTCGATACGGTCAATATGAATTCCGTATTGGGAACTCCAGACGGGTTATCCATACTCAAGTATCGGCCGGACGAGCGAGATGAATAAGGTCTTAGTAATATAAGGATCATCAAATTCCTTAGACCACCTTTTAATAGAGCCAAGCGTACTCTAGCTTTATTTACCATGGATAAAATGTGATCAGTGAACTTTAGTCTTGGGTCCAAAAGAACTCCAAGATCATTGACTAGGTCTATTCTGTCCAGAGTGCTCTTACTCAGCGTGTAAATCGCATATTGAGGAGTAAGACGACAAAAAGTCATCACCTTACACTTAGAGCCATTTAAATTCAGTGAATTGTCGGAGCACCATGTTTGGAAACTATTTAAATCGGATTGTAAATTGGACTGGCAAAAAGTATCCTTGTACTGCAGGCATAATTTCACATCATCAGCGTACATAAGTACTCGAGAATGACTTATAACTGATGGAAGGTCGTTTATAAATAAAGTAAAAAGTAGCGGCCCTAAGTGGTTCCCTTGTGGGACACCCGAGGTAACCTGGAGTGCACGAGAAAGAGAGTTTTTAAAAAGTACCCTTTGCGTTCTGCCGTTTAAATAATTTGAGATCCATCTCAAAAGATCAACTGGGAAACCAATTAAATCGAGTTTTCTAACCAGAAGTAGGTGATTTACGGAGTCAAATGCTTTACTAAAGTCAGTGTAGATGACGTCTGTTTATAAATTGTTTTTGAATCTCTTTATCACAAATGAAGTGAGCTCTAAAAGGTTAGTAATTGTTGATCTACGTTTCATAAAACCATGTTGACATGGAGATATAACTGACCTACATAGGTGCTGCAAATGATGTGTAATAATATTTTCAAAAAGCATCGGGATAGCTGACAATTTAGATATACCTCTATACTTGTTTGCTTCCAATTTATTATATACTATATACTGCACGAAAGATCACAAGGCAATGACAATGGCAAGGCTAGAGGAAAAGCAGTTTCGCCACCCGATTTATTTGTGTTTAGCACCAGGCGATCCACCAACAATGGAAAGATTGTCTTCTTCATTCGAACTATTTCCTTGAACATTCTTCCCCCAGGCATTTACAAGAATAATTTTTGAGTTGTTTTACTACTGTGGGCAAAAAGTAAGGTGAATTTGTTTGTAAAATTCACGGGCTTAACATTGCGGACTAGTTATTTTTTTCTTGAGTTGGTAGGACTGTTGATGACATCTGGGGGTCAGGCAGTTGACTGTTAGAGACCTTACTGAACGGGGAACGCGTTTCGAGTTGATTGAGGAGATAAAAGCTGAATCGAAGAGGGCGTTCATGGCTATACCGGAAAGGGACTATTTGGCATGTTTCGAGGATTTGCAAAAAAGTTGGCATAAGCGTATTTTATCGTTGGAGGGGAGGAAGGGGGGGGATTACTTTGAAGGAAATTAAATTGATTTGGGAGAATAAAGAATGATTTTCCGTTAAGGAAATGGAAATATGGAAAGTGATTATTTTTATATAAGAAGTGTCTCTTATTATCTTAATTATTGTTCCACCTATTTAAAAAAGTCGAACTGATATCAAACTATTTTCTACTTATCAATTTTCAAATTTTAAGAAAATAAGTAAAAAATCCCAAGAGCGGGTTTTTGTTTAATTCTTAAGCTAAATGTAAAAGCAGAATGAAAATCCGATAATTTTGGGCGGAGATACAGTGATCACCGCAAAACGGCTTTTTATACCCTTGCAGAGGGTATTATGTTTTCAGTCAGAAGTTTGTAACGCAGTGAAGAAGACATTTCCGACCCTATAAAGTATATATATTCTTGGTCAGCATCACTAGGCAGGTCCATCTAGCCATGTCCGTCTGTTTCTATGCAAACTAGTCTCTCATTTTTTGAGCTATCGGGATGAAATTCCCAAAAGTCTTCTTTCTATTGCAGGTAGTATATAAGTCGGAACCTGCCGGATCGGACAACTATATCAAAAGCTTTAATAGGAAGGATCAAAAAAAAAATGTTAAAAAATTCTAGCTTCGATGTTTTTTTAAAATATTTCCTTCTACTTTTGGAAATATTATTATTTAAATATTTCTGAATTTTGAATTAAATTGTTAAAAATCGGGTGACTATATCCTATAGCTTCCATAGGAAAGGTCGGAAAATTAAATGGAAATTAATAGGAAAAAAATTATATCTCTGTTGATTTTTATTACATTCTCTTCTCTGGGATATAGCTTTTCTTTAACATTTCAAAATTTTAAATTAAATTTAACGAAATTCGGACGCCTATGTTATATAGCTGCTATTCCTATTATGGCAGCTAAAACTTAGATTGCAAATAAATCTAAATGTAATGTTTTTGAAAGTTAATAGGAATGATCTGCAAGGGTATATAAGCTTTGGCTGGCCGAAGCTAGCTTCGTTTCTTGTTCTAATAGTGTTCCAGCAATCTCTTTGCCACCGATATATTAGCCGATAGTATCGACTATAAAAATCGCAAAGTCTATTGATTTTTTGATGGAAAAGTCCCTAACCCCCTTAATATAGACGTATAAAAGCATATCTGCATACTTAGTTTTCGAATTTAACGTTTGGTATTTGTGCAACAGCGGTGTGAAAAAATGTAAGGTTCCACCAATTGAATAAGTCCATTTTGTTGTCCAGTGAAATAATAAAGTAATATTTTCTTGACTTTTAATTCTTTAGCAGTTCAGGATTGGGTCCGATCAATATGATTTTCGATCAATAGCACAGGTACCCAGTCAAAAATGTCATTGCCCACCACTCTTTGGAATTCAACGCAAAAGTTAAAACAAGAGAGAACGCTATAGTCGGGTGCCCCGACTATCAGATACCCGTTACTCAGCTAGAGAGAGTGCGAGGGAGATGGAGATAAAAACTTTGATCGGGCATAACTTTTTAAGGAATGGTCCGATTTGAAAAATTTCTTCTACATTTCCATAGGTATTGATAAACAGAATAAAACTGCATTTTTACTTTTCCGAAATCGTTAAAGGTTTGGGCTCCAGACACCTTCCAAAAAATGGCTTAGGGCGATTGTGGGCGTTTGAGGGGGCGTGGCACCTTTTTGAAACAAACTTGCGCTGCGTAGGAGCTCCAAGAATCTGCATGCAAAATGCCAATCCTCTAGCTTATATAGTTTCCGAGATCTCAGAGGTCATACGGACGGACAGACAGACGGACAGACGGACATGGCTAGTTCGACTCGGCTAGTGATCTTGATCAAGAATATATATACTTTATAGGGTCGGAAAAGCTTCTTTCTCCCTGTTACATACTTTTCCACGAATACAATATACCCTTTGACTCTACGAGTAACGGTTATAACCAGGGCTGTAGACCCATATTATTTTTGCATGGGTTCGGTTCGGGGTTGAAACATAATCGACAGATAAGGTTCTGGTTTGGGAACCGGTTCATTAATGAGCCGGTGCAGGGTTCGAACCAGGGTTCAAATGAATCGTTTTTTTTTAATTAAATAAGAAAGTCAACATTTATTTCCATGTATTTTCATTCAAATGCGTGCCATTACATTAAGCCTTATAAGTTAAGTTACAACATTTATGAATTCATCAGTTAAGGTTAACTAACATTATATCCTCCAAAATATCACAAACACGAAACAAATTTTTTTCGTGAGCCGAACCGAATTTCAAAAATAATAGTTCCGTTTCGGTTCCGGCACAATAATAAAACAAGAAAGACCAGTTGAAGCTTATATACCCTTGCAGATCATTCCTATTCATTTACAAAAGCATTAAATTTAAATTAACTTGCGTATATGTTACAACAATCCAAATTTTAGCTGCTTTCGTGTTATTTTGGCATTTATTTTTGACCCTTCTATGGCAGCTTTATAATATAGCCGTCCGAATTTTGTTAAATTTATTTCAAAATTTTGAAATGTTAAAGAAAAGCTATGTCCCATAGATGAAAAGAATGTAATAACAAGAAAGGAAGCTAGCTTCGGCCAGCCGAAGCTTATATACCCTTGCAGATAAAGTAAATACTTGTAGTTTAATGCTCACTCTATCAGTGCAGTTCCAGGGATTTCAGATTCTGCGTGCCTATTTAAAATTTTGTTTTTAAGTTGTCAAAAATCAAAACGCTTACTTCCTACAAAGTTATAATGAATTTTCTTATAAATGTTTGATTATTCCTATGGGAGCCTTAAGATATAGTGGTCCGATCCGGCTCGCTCCGACATATGTACTACCTGCAATATAAAGAAGACTTTTGAGAAAGTTTGAGCCCGATAGCTTTATGGGGTCGGAAACGTCTCCTTCACTGCGTTGCAAACTTCTGACTGAAATCATAATACCCTCTGCAAGGGTATAAAAACTCGGCGCTCTGGTCTACGGTTTGATTGCTTTTCTAAAAAATGTGGACATCTCCGGCTCGGAGTCGGTTGGGCTTGGGAGGAAAAACAAGAAACATTTTTTTTTATATTTTTTCTTGTAAATTAACATTCTCAGACTATATCGGACAAAAACTTGAGAAGTTAGGCTAAAATTAGTATTAGTACCGAACGGATCGGACAACTATATCTTACAGCTCCCATAGGAAGGATTGAAAAAAAAAAACGTAAAAAAATTCTAGCTTTGGTGTTTTTTGAAATATTACCTTCTACTTTTGGGTATAATATTTTTTAAATATTTCTGAATTTCGAATAAAATTTTTAAAAAATCGGATGACTATATTATAAAGCTGTCATTGGAACGGTCGGAAAATTAAATGGAAATTAAAAGGAAAAATATTATATCTTTGTTGATTTTAATAACATTCTTTTCATCTCTGGGATATATGTAGGTATTATCAGAAAATGCAAATCTCCTTATTGCAGTCAAATTTTAATGGTTGAAAATTTAATACTGTTTTGTATTAACTACGCGAAAAAGTTGTGATTGCAGGGAAAATTTCGACGACGAAAGGGAGTTTGCACAATGAAGTTCATATAACAACTAACTCTTTAATTTCAGTATAAAAACGCTTAAGCCTAACTTAACGAAGGGGGCGAGAGACGGGGCGAATTCGCGAGAGCGATTAAAACTTTATGAAACGAGAAAAGGAATTTTTAGGTCACATAATTTCAACCGAAGGAATCAAAGCAAATCCAAATAAAAATCAAGCTATTCAAGATTTCAAAATTCCAAACTCTCCAAAACAAATAAAATCATTTTTAGGCCTTTGGGGATTTTATCAAAAATGTATAAAAGACTTCGCAAAAATTGCTAAACCAATGACTCTTTGCTTAAAGATAAAAATAAATAAAAAATAACGTTAAACGAACCTAGTTAAAACAAGGGAGAATGCTATAGTCGGGTGCCCCGACTATCAGATACCCGTTACTCAGCGAAAGGGAGTGCGAGGGAGATGGATATATAAAACTTAGATCAGCATAACTTTTTAACGAATGGACCGATTTAAAAATTTTCTTCTACACTTCGATAGGTATTGATAAACACAATAAAACTGCATTTTTACTTTTCCAAAATCTTTAAAGGTGTGCGCGCCAGACACACACACACATCAATTCGTAAAGGCGATTGTGGGCGTTAGAGGGGGCGTGGCGCTCGGCAAAAATAAAGTTGCGCTGCGTAGGAAGCCCAAGAATTTGGGTTATTAATCCCAAATTTCTAGCTTTTGTAGTTTCCGAAATCTCAGCGTTTACCCAGACGGACAGGCGGACATGGCTAGATCGACTCGGCTAGTGATCCTGATCAAGAATATATATACTTTATAGAGTCGAAAACGCTTCCTTCTCCCTGTTACATACTTTTGCACGAATTCAATATACCCTTTTTCTCTACGAGTAACGGGTATTATGACGATCCAATTCTCATTAATCCAGATTTTGAGAAGAAGTTTGATTTAGCTACAGATGCAAGCATTATTGCATTAGGTGCAGTACTATCCCAAGAAGGCAAACCCATTTGTTTTGCCAGTAGAACATTAAATGAACATGAGTTAAATTATGCAGCTATTGAAAAAGAATTATTAGCTTTCAAAATGTAGATGATGTAGATACTACTGCAGCAACAGTGCACAGTGCACAAGAAGATAACGGTGATTGCATACAAATTTCGGAACGACCACCAAACGTTTTGAATCACGAACTTATATTTGAAAAGGGAAATTAAGACACTAACGAACTAACTCACTTTTTTAATAAAACTATTAATAAAATAATTTACAGAGACATGTCTGAAACTTTCGGCAAAAGACATATTTATAAAATGTATATGTGGATACAATTTTGTTATGTTCATTAATAATGACGATGACTTTGCTATTTTTCAACGTGCCTATATGAAATTTATTAAACCAAATACGGGAACGAAATGAATGAAAACTTCAGTCATATTAGAAATACATGAAAATACAATACATCAAGGTATAAAGAAAAACGATTTTAAAACGAAATACTATTTCCCTGACGCACAAAAACTTATTCAAAACATTATTAATAAATGTAAAATTTTTAACTTATGCAGAGCAGAGAACAGAAAAGTTGCTCTTCTTTTTGAAAGAACTCCAGAAACCAAAAATATTCGCGACTAATATCTTAGACTATTACTTTATTGACCAACGTAATGTCAAAAGACATTGTTTTCGCAAGGCGATGTTCGTCTCGATTTCTTTCCAAAATTCGACTAACTGCTAAGTACATAAATTCTTAAAATGTAAGCTAGCCCTATGCTCTGAAACGCTGCTTGTATTGCAGTGCATTGCCCGCCGACTGATTGCTGCTTCCGTAGCAGTGCATTGCCCTCTGAATATGCTGACCATAGCACCGTCGTTGGGCCTTGCTTAGATGAAGGACGTCCTCGGACTTTTTGAAACCGTCGATAATAACTTGGAGATCATGCTGGCGACGGACCCGTTGGCGTCTCTGGTAGAGCTTGGTGATAGTAAAGCATATCGCCAAAAAAACGATCGCGGCCAGTCCAGATAATATAGGCCGTTTTACCAGTCCCTTTTCCACTTCACCAATGTATCGTAGGTTTTTCATTTTTCATTTTTGCAGGTATGGTAAACTCAATAATTCTTGGTGACCCGTAATGTTAATAAGCGTTGATGCAGCTGGCGCTGGGTATTTTTTTTACGTAGCTCTTTAGATTGTTAGCGGCTCGCGGTGGCTCGTGCCGTATTAGGCGGTGCCTAATATATGCTTCTTGCATGTCTATGGTGAATGTTTACTGTACCTATTAGAGTCCCAAAGTGTCTTAAGTCTGAATCTAGTATTTGTCTCATATAAGACTGGGGAAAATGATTTCTCATTTTCTCTGTTTCCGTTAATATTTCCAAAAACAGAGTTAGGTTGCTTGAATGTTTAAGATACTGGAATTCTTTCCAAATAGTAACATCGCCGTCTATGATCGGTATGTAACTTGACGTTGAGTAGTCCGTCATTTTTCCTATTATGGAAGTCTGCTTCTACAATCTCTTCAGAATAAAAATCGAAGAGTCCCCTACTTGAAATTTTCTATCCTGTCTTGTTTTATTTAATCTTTCTAGTTGACTATTTTGAGCATTTAAAATTGTATCCCTAATTTCTGTATTAACCAGGGTTCGTAAATATCACTCATTTTAAAATATCCCTCAAAAACAAGCCGACTGTGATGAAAATAGGTAAATATCAATCACGATACAAACAAATTGTCATCTTTGCTCATTCAAATACATTTCGCTCACTGATCGAAAAATATTCATCATGAGTGAGGCAAATAAAATGATGAAAAAAATGAGGGAAAAAAATATCCCTAACGAGTGATGAAATAATCATTGAAAATAATGTCAAAGCAACGACAACTGATATAATGGGAAGAAATAAGGAACTTGATCCACAGTCGGTGGTAAAACTAACTGACGATCCAAAAGTAGTAACCTGCGTTTACTGCAATAAATCGATGTCCAACCATTCAGGTAATATAAAGAGGCTGAGCCAAAAGTCTTTAGAAACTATTTTGATTTTAAGACTAAATTCCGAAGTGCATAAGAATGTTGTATTTAACGAAGGGACAAACATATAAATTGTATAATAAAGTCTAGATAATACAAAATAGGGTAATATAAGCTTCGGTTTGCCGAAGCTAGCTTCCTTTCTTGTTTTATTGTGACAAATATCACCGCCCTAGGTTGACATTTTTATACCCGTTACTCGTAGAGCAAGTTTGTTTCAAACAGGTGCCACGCCCCCTCTAACGTCCACAATCGCCCTACACCATTTTTTGAAAGGTGTCTGCCGCCCACAACTTTAAAGATTTCGGAAAAGTAAAAATGCAGTTTTATTCTGTTTATCAATACCTATCGAATTGTAGAAGAAATTTTTCAAATCGGACAATCCATTAAAAAGTTATGAGCAAAAAATGAAACAGCCACTAGATGGCGCTAGTAGCTTTGACGCGTGCATATATTAATCTCTCTCCCACTCCCTTTAGCTGAGTAACGGGTATCTAATAGTCGAAGTACTCGACTAAAGCGTTCTCTCTTGTTTTATTTTAACAAAATGACAGATTGGGAGGGATATTTTACGAACCCTGCTGGTAAACTACTAGAAACCAGCTTATAACAGCTAGTAAACAACTAGAAACCAGCTTATAACAGCTGGTAAACAACTATAATCCAGCTTATAAACAGGTGGTAAACAACTAGTAAACAGCTAATAGTAACAAGGCAACAGTTAACCCAATTCTTGAACATATTAATAAATTTCGTAGTCTTCGTAGATTTTATCAAACCTGGCCTCACATTTAACTTCCTGACATTAAATTACATTAAAAACAAGAAAGGAAACTAGCTTCGGCAAGCCGAAGCTTATATACCCTTGCAGATCATTCCTATTCATTTACAAAAAAATTAAATTTAAATTAACTTGCGTATATGTTACAACAATCCAACTTTTAGCTGCTTACGTATTACTTTGGCATTAATTTGATTAGCGTCCGAATTTTGTTAAATTTAATTCGAAATTTTGAAATGTTAAAGAAAATCTATATCCCAGAGAAGAAGAGAATGTTATAAAAGTCAACAAAGATATAATTTTTTTCCTATTAATTTCCATTTAATTTTCCGACCGTTCCTATGGCAGCTATATGATTTAGTCATCTGATTTTTTTAAAATTTCATTCGAAATTCAGAAATGTTATAAAAATAGTATTCCCAAAAGTAGAAGGTAATATTTCAAAAAACACCAAAGCTAGATTTTTTTTACGTTTTTTTTTCGATCCTTCCTATAAGAGCTATAAGATATAGTGGCCCGATCCAATCGGTTCCGGCATATATACTACCTGCAATAGAAAGAAGTCTTTTGGGAAAGTTTGAGCCCGATAGATTTAAAACTGAGAGACTAGTTTGCGTAGAAACGGACGGTCAGACGGACAGACGGTCATTCCTAGATCGACTCGTCTAGTGATGCTGATCAAGAATATATATACTATATGGGGTCGGAAACGTCTCCTTCACTGCGTTGCAAACTTTTGACTGAAATCATAATACCCTCTGCATGGGTATAAAAAACAAAGCTTAGAGAACACAATCCACACTTAACATGTGTACAAGTTAACACGGTCACTCAGCAACAGAAAAGTTGCCAGGCTGATCCCGTATAACCGGATGGGAATAATGCAAGGCCAGCGTCACCTGCGGATATTGCACAGCGACGGTGCTATGGTCAGCATATTCAACGGGCAATGCACTGCGACGGAAGCAGCCCACAATCGGCGGGCAATGCACTGCAACGCAAGCAGCGGCTGCCCAACTCCATGCACGAGGCGCCGGGTCAGCAGTTTCAGAGCATAAGGCTAGCTTACATTTTAAGAATTTATGTACTTAGTAGTTAGTTCTCCTCAAAACATTTTTCTTCATTTTTGACATTTTGTGAGGAAAAAACGAGAAAAATAAAACCTAAAAAAGGCTTCTAATACCAAGTTCGATTAAAGTAATTTTTTGTATTCTCTAGACTTTACTATACAGTTCAAATGTTTGTCCCTTCGTTAAATTCAACATTCTTAAGCACTTCGGAATTTAGTCTTAAAATCAAAATATTTTCTAAAGACTTTTGGCTCAGCCTCTTTATATTACCTGAATGGTTGGACATCGATTTATTGCAGTAAACGCAGGTTACTACTTTTGGGTCGTCAGTTAGTTCTACCAGCGACTGTGGATAAAGTTCTTATTTCTTTCCATTATATCAGTTGTCGTTGCTTTGACATTATTTTCAATGATTATTTCATCACTCGTTAGGGATATTTTTTTCCTTCATTTTTTTCATCATTTTATTTTCCTCACTCATGATGAATATTTTTCGATCAGTGAGCGATATGTATTTGAATGAGCAAAGATGACAATTTGTTTGTATCGTGATTGATATTTACTTATTTGAGTAAAATGAGTGATATTTACGAACCCTGGTTAATTTATATGTGTACTCTGATACATTTTACCAATACCTGTGATACTCTTCTTGACCTTTTCTTTGTTAATGTCCCTAGTTAGATTTTATTGTATGACCCAGTCTCTGTTCCAGTTTTCTCCAAGCATGACCTTATCTTTCTGACGTATGATTTGACACTTTTAAATTTAGGGATTTCAAAAATATTAACTTCACTGAACTGGAAGTAGAATATAACAATTGTGATTGGACGTCCATATATATGTCTCCCAATATCGAGCATCAATTAAATATTTTTAACAGTAACATTAATTACCTTTATAACAAACTAGCAGGGTCGCACAGTGTAAGATTTTACCAATCTAGGCTAGGGGGACTTAAATCAGTAGGAGTCGGCTTCAATGGAATGAATATTCTAGTAAGCCCATAGATTATGCTGGACATGCAAAAATGGGCGTGGCACTTTAGAGAACGTCAAAAAAAGGAAAAAAATTGTATTTTTAAAAATAAAAACCATTATAAAAATATAAAAAAAAAAATTAAAACTTTTAACTATTTTCGTATTTTTTTGTTATAATTTTCGCCAACCACTTTTTTTTTTTAGTGTTGGATTTTGGTTATCTGCTTATGTTCTTAGCTGTAACTTCGATGTTATAAGCTCAGCAGTTGCAAATAAGGTTTTATACTAAAGATAATTGATTACAAAAACGTTGGTTTATATTTTTAAGATTTTTTTTTTTTAATGGTAACAATGCAAAGCTAGTCCGACTCCGAATTCGAGTCACAGCTGTCTTCAGTGTATCCACGAGATCATAACATGGATACAATTTTGGACAGACAGTTTTTGTATGCTCCCTCAAGGTACTGTATTGGTGCGTTAACAATTTACTGGCTATCATAAGGGCAAGTGCTTGATCTGCTGAAAGGCGTTTTAAAGTGCCATTTGAAGATAATTTAGCTTTCTTAATTTTAGTCCCCGGACGCAAACCCCGTTGTGCGGCTGATAGCAATTGATCCTCATCTATCTTTGACAACAATTCTTGGCTTTTCCTCTTTTGTGTGGTTTATGACAACACTCAGAAAAGACTTTTTGTGTCCTCCCCGTTTTACTTGAGGTGGAAACAGTGACATCAATGTGATAGTCTTTGCCATTTAATGTGACCTGAAGCCAACTTGCATTATGAGCAAGATACCTGACTTTATATATATGGACGTTGATGCACTACGAGATCGCAAGCACGTGCTTGTTACGCGCGGGGGCCTATTTTCAGTTTGAGCAAAAATTCGAGTACGCGAGGAAGAATACATAAAACAAACATGAGAGAACACTATAGTCGAGTACTTCGACTATTAGATACCCGTTACTCAGCTAAAGGGAGTGGGAGAGAGATTAATATATGCACGCGTCAAAGCTACTAGCGCCATCTAGTGGCTGTTTAATTTTTTGCTTATAAGTTTTTAATGGATTGTCCGATTTGAAAAATTTCTTCTACAATTCGATAGGTATTAATAAACACAACAACGTGGCAATAACACTTTAATAAAAGCTGTAAAGATGTCGGCGCCAGGCTTTTTTTTAAAAGTCCTTTAAGGCGATTGTGGGCGTTAGAGGGGGCGTGGCGCTCGGCTGAAACAAACGGACAGACGGACGGACGGACATGGCTAGATCGACTCGGCTAGTGATCCTGTTCAAGAATATATATACTTTATAGGGTCGGAAACGCTTCCTTCAACCTGTTACATACTTTTGCACGAATACAATATACCCTTTTACTCTGCAAGTAACGGGTATAAAAATAAAAACGGGAAACATAATGACAACAAAGATGCAATATAGGAGTGAAGCAAATAAGTTAAAATATTAGTTTTTAATACAGGACTAGAAGTTGAAATGCAAATTAAATAATAAAGGTTGTTATAATTATTACATAGAACGCGAAAGGACTCGTGCAGATCAAAATTCGATATACATCGTGGCAAATTAAGAGGAAGAAAAAAGTTAGGCGGCTTACAAGTTCTACAGAGTCAATATAATCTCTTATAAGATTATGCATAAAAATAGTACCAAGCATTTTTCTACGATTTCCAAGTGTCGGTAAATTAAGCAATAATAATCTACTCTGGTAGGAAGGTAGCCTTTCGTTTTGATCCCAGTTCAAACTACGAAGGGCAAAAAGGAGAAATCTTTTTTGCACCGACTCAATACGGTTAATGTGCACTTGGTGTTGTGGGCTCCAAACTGAGGAACAATATTCCAATATAGGACGGACAAGGGAGGTAAATAGTAATTTGGTTATATAAGGGTCATCAAATTCTTTAAACCAACACTTTATAAACCCAAGAACACTCATAGCTTTGTTGACAGTCGACATTATGTGGCAGTCAAATTTAAGCTTCGGGTTCAGAAAAACGCCTACATTTGAACTGCCTGGTATGTAACGTAATAATCTTCCACAGGGGTACTCCTACGTTTATAAGCTATTCGCTTCAGAACTTGCCACTTGACCGTATATATTCAATACGGTAACGTAATAATCTTCCACAGGGGTACTCCTACGTTTATAAGCTATTCGCTTCAGAACTTGCCACTTGACCGTATTGAATATATATACGGTCAAGTGGCAAGTTCTGAAGCGAATAGCTTATAAACGTAGGAGTACCCCTGTGGAAGATTATTACGTTACATACCAGGCAGTTCAAATTTAAGAGGTTATACTCACACCATACTTGTAAGCGGAAACCAGACTCTATATTGTTGTATGTCAAACAAAGCTTAACATCATCAGCATACATTAGTACACAAGAATTTGTTATGATAGAGGGAAGATCATTAATAAACAAAGTAAACAGTAAAGGGCCCAAATGACTACCTTGTGGCACTCCAGATGTCACATGGATCATTTTAGAAACAGCGTTCTTAAATGAAAATTCAATACTATTTTGTATTAACAACGCGAAAACTGGTGATTGCAGAGAGATCGGGACGACTACGGTTCCTATAATGGGTTGGCTCTGTCCGTCTGCTGTTTCCACCTAACACGGTTTTATTCGCTCCACTATCCCGCAGTCAGAGTAACCTCACACAACGTTTTCTTACCTCACGTGCAGGTTTCTTCAGGAGTGGCCTATCAAAAAAATTTTCGTCCCGCTGGCGGTGTTGTCTGCACACGCTGAACGGGTCGCCGAGACGTGTAAGCGCTTTACTAAAACGTTGCAAGAGTTTTTTCTTGGGGAACAAACTAGGTTAGCCTAAGCTGTTTTCTTAGCAGATTTCACGTCCTACGTGGTCGAATTTTCTTTAAGAAAGAACGACAAAAATCAGCCATCCGGCGCAATTTGACAAATGGAAAACAAGCTTGGAAGAGCAATGGAGACTTTCCCGTGCACGGTCACTTTGATAGACAGCGGTACTGCCAACTCGTGGCCGTTTAAGCCCTCATACAATCTAAGTTTTAGCTGCTTTCGTATTATTTTGGCATTCATTTTTTGATTTGTCCGAATTGTGTAATTTGAAATTTTAAAATGTTAAAGAAAATCCTATATTCCAGAGAAGAAGAGAATGCACTATGGGGCATTTGACCTGATTTTTGGCATAAATGTGTTTTGTACAAGTATTCAAATGCTCGAAACATTAATGGAAACGTATTAAGAATTGATCAAAACAAGGGAGAACGCTATAGTCGGGTGCTCGCTCCGACTATCAGATACCCGTTACTCAGCTAAAGGGAGTCAGAGGAAGGTGGAGATATAAAACTTTGATCGGGCATAACTTTTTAACGAATGGTCGGTAACTAAACACAACAAAATTGCATTTATACTTCCCCGAAATCTTTAAAAATGTGGGCGCCAGACACATTTTAAAATCGTTTGTGAGTCTATTTGTAGCAATAGCTTCATATAGCAAGTAGTCTCTCTTAATAGGTTTGGAAAAAAAATTCAACTTTGAATGGAGATTAGAAAAAATGTTGAATTTTGTTGAGCCTGTGGGGGTTTAACCATTTTAAAGAGGGGTCAATTCTCAATTCGGGACATCCAGTCTTAATGTGCACTCTTTGCGACTTTTCAAGAAATTCAATTTTTACGGCACTGCCAAAAATGGTCCAATTAACACTTTATTTGTCTTCTTCTTGCTTGGTAAGATGGAATGTTAAATGAATTTAATGCAATTGTCTTCTCCATTAAAAATATCTTTTTATACGGCATATGCAGGATTTGGCATACAAATAGATGGGATTTTACAGGAAAAATTGATATCTCTTCAAATAAAAGAGGTATCTGGTGCTCACATCTTTGGAGACTTAGGAAAAGTAAAAATGCAATGTTGTTGTGTTTAAAAATATCTACCAAAATGTAGAAGAAATTTTGTATATCGGACCATTCATTAAAATGTCCAATCTCCATCTCCCTCGCACTCCCTTCAGCTGAGTAACGGGTTGAAGTTCTCTCTTGTTATACCCGTTACTCGTGGAGTTAAGGGGTATAATGTATTTGTGCAAAATCGTTTCCGACCCTATAAAGTATATATATTGTTGATCAGGATCACTAGCCGAGTCGATCTAGCCATGTCCGTCTTTCCGTCTGTCTGTCCGTCCGGATGAACGCTGAGATCTCGGAATGCGTGCGCCTTTGCACCTGGTTGTAAGCCGTCTTCGATTTTCCCTCCAACAATCCAGCCGTGCGATGTGTTGAGTAAACAAGGCAAACCCGGTCCTAACGATAACTTTTGTCCAGTCAGCAAATCAAAAAACTACTGCGTACTGATCAAAATATCAATCTTGTGAGGCCTAAAGAATTGTGGGTCGGCCAAATCGATGTCTTCAGGGATCGACCATTGCGATGTATCTATGCAGCGCTGGGGCTGCTGCTTAGCTATAGATGTTGTGATTGAAAATTGCAGCGTCCACTCATCAGCTGATAACCGAGACCGAATTGTTGCTTTTAAAAAAAACTTTACATGCTCTCGAAGGTTCCCAATTTCCGATACCTCAAAATTCTTTCGCTTAAATGGTATCTGAAGGGTCTTCGCTAGAGTTTCTGTCATAAAATTGACTTCTGACCCTGAGTCTAGCAGAGCTCTAGCAGAATGAAACACGCCATACATGTCCTTAATTAGGATGAGCGCTGTTGGGATAAGCGAGCGTTTTGAGTTGCGTGTAAGTCCAGCACGCAATGAGCTGGCTTGTAAATTGTATTGCTCTTCACCTTTCTCAATCGCTGTTTTGAGATCGGCTGGGCGATGCAAAGAGGAATGATGTAATCCGTGGCATGTCGTACAACGAAATTTCGAAGGACAATCTGATGCAATGTGACATTTATGTAAACAATTTAAGCATAAAGTAGCTTGCTTTGCCCAGCTATGACGCTTTTCGAATGAGAGTGAAATGAATAATGGACATAATCCTAGGCTGCTGCTCTTAAAATTCTGTTCCAGCACGGCGCGCTTGCGCCTGAGACACACCAGCTGCTCCTCTACTGGCGGCTTTGTCATCTTGTGGGATAGATTAATATATTAGCAGAAAACAAACACAATCTCAGGTGATGTGCAAATTAGAGCGATTGTGGATACAATTTTAAAGCCGTTGAGTGAAATGTTAACATTAACCTTCTTGAACTATTTTCCAAAAAGCTTAGCTTTACCAAGTAACTTTTGAGTGAAAGCTTCAACCACGTTAGAATTCGCTCACTGCACTTGCCAAATTTTCAACACAATGAAAGGGCCTTTTGCCTTTTATTTTCCAAAAATTATGGTTTATAATGACTTTTTGTTATTGGTTTCGTTTACGGTTCGGGCTGTTTCTTTAACTGTGTAGCTACCCGATGTGAGGTTATGTGCATCCAATTGATGTCCAATCTGCAGAGGTTCTGTTGTCGACGGATCCCTCGTGATCCTCCAATTCCAGTACAAACCAAGACTGCAGGTGTCCTGTCACGGTCGCCAAATGTATCGTCTTGCCCCTGTGCAACCCGATAGTGGAAGCAGGTCCGAAAACTCGCCAGTTATGCGAGTGTGGGTGTCCGTTGATGTGTGTCTGCCCATGTGCAGACTAGAGTCCAAAAAATGCAAAGAAACAGAAGCTTGCAAGCTCGTTTCAGTTACGGTAAATTTAGGATTCTCAAACAATATAAATTAAATGTCGTGCTCCAACAGGTATATTGTATTCGTGCAAAAGTATGTAACAGCTAGAAGGAAGCATTTCCGACCCTATAAAGTATATATATTCTTGATCAGGGTGACTAGCCGAGTCGATATAGCCATAACCGTCTATCCGACTGTTTGTCCGTATGAAGGATGTGATCTCGGAAACTATAAAAGCTAGAACGTTGGGATTAACCACACATGTTCTTGGGTTTCCCACGCAGCGGAAGTTTGTTTTAGCCGAGGGCCACGCTTCTCTAACGCCCACAATCGCCTTAAAGGTGTATGGCGCCCACACCTTAAAAGATTTTGGAAAAGTAAAAATGCAGTATTATTGTGTTTATCAACACCTATCGAAATTTACATTTTTCAAATCTCTAACCCTTGAACTGAGTAAGTGGGGCACCCGACTATAACGTTCTCTCTTGTTTTTAAATGTGACTTTTTACCATAATGTGTTGTGTGCCAAAATTTAAGGAATCTTAAGGGCTTTACAGATTAGACTCCTGCATGAATGTATTCAAATTGACTTTTACATACTGTACTCAACATTTACTGTACAGTACTATATTGTACTCAACATTTACTGTACAGTCTACTTATTGTGTAGTGTACAGTGCCAGGCAAACTGAAATTAGTACATCTTTTTTGAGTACACCTTAAAAATTAATGCTATGATCATTCATCGATTTATATGCTGTACACCTCATGAAAAAAGGTAGTGTTTATGGCAGTGATCTCTGTCATTCAAGCAAAAACCAAAACGAATGAGAAAATATTTGAAAGTGTATTTAATGACGAGTGTAATAATTTTTCGTCACAAATGTTGATATCAGAACTTTTGTATGTTGAAGGTGCGATCGTCACTAGTTTTTTACCTCGTTAAGAGGAGTTTTTATTTGATTTTATAGAGCAATCAATAAAGCGACAGCACAGGAGAGAGAGAGAGAGATATATCGTCGGTATTCACTGCTTCGTATTTCAAAATACTTTTAAACGAGGTATAGCAGTTGTCTGCAACTTTAGTAGTTCAGATTTACGAACTTACAAAATTGAGCTATTTTTAGCTTTTTCCCGCTAAAGTTGCGGGTTTTTCCACAAGTCGTAAAACAAAAGTTTTCTATGTGGATCTGCTAAAAACAATTTAAATGATTCCATGACCCTAAAATAAAAGGGGTATATTGTATTCGTGCAAAAGTATGTAACAGGGATAAGGAAGCTTTTCCGACCCTATAAAGTATATATATTCTTGATCAGGACCACTAGCCGAGTCGAACTAGCCATGTCCGTCTGTCCGTCTGTCTGTCCGTCCGTATGAACGCTAAGATCTCGGAAACTATAAAAGCTAGAGGATTGGCATTTTGCATGCATATTCTTGGAGTTCCCACGCAGCGCAAGTTTATATCAAAAAGGTGCCACGCCCCCTCTAACCGCCCCCTCATTTTTTGAAAGGTGTCTGGCGCCCACACCTTTAAAGATTTTGGAAATGTAAAATGCAGTTTTATTGTGATTATCAAAACCTATCGAAATGTAGAAGAAATTTTTTAAATCGGACCATTCGTTAAAAAGTTATGACCGATCAAAGTTTTAATATATATACCCATCTCCCTCGCACTCCCTTAGCTGAGTAACGGGTATCTGATAGTCGGGGCACCCGACTATAGCGTTCTCTCTTGTTTTATATAAGAAGTGTCTCTTATTATCTTAATTATTGTTCCACCTATTTAAAAAAAATCGAACTGATATCAAAACTATTTTCTACTTATTAATTTTCAAATTTTAAGAAAATAAGTAAAAAATTCCCAAGGGGCGGGTTTATTTTTAATTCTTAAGTGAAATGTAAAAGCAGAATAAAAATCCGATATTTTTGGGCGGAGATCACCGCAAAACGTCTTTTTCCTTGCAGATTATGATTTATGATTTATGATTTCAGTCAGAAGTTTGTAACGCAGTGAAGGAGACGTTTCCGACCCCATCTCTTCTCTAAAGATTATAAAATGAAAGATCGATTTTTAAGGGTATACGACTACAGCCCAAACCGTAAGAGCTAGAGCAGCCAAATTTTTGCACGGTATTCCATTGGGGATCTAACCGCCTACTAAGATCCGACATGTCCCCCCAGTGGCCCCAAACAGCTCCAACATCCTTATTTTGAGAACAAAAAATTATATGTATTTAATGCTTAACTTCTAAGGTGGTTGGAATTTGGAAATTTGGATTTTAGGTTTTGAAAAGGCCTAATTAGAAATCTAAAAGAAATTTCGATATTCCCCATAATTTTAGGGCTACATTTAAAAGTAACTTTTAACTAACCCGCTGCTTCGATCAAGATCAAGATTTTGGATCATTAGTTATTCTATGGCCCAAATGCTTAAGTTTAATTTTTCAAGTTTTTAACATTTTTTTTAGTATTTTTAAAGAATTTATTTAGATTTTCTTACTTATTGCGTCGCATTTTGCGGAAGCCTGCCGAGAGAGCGAAACCCAGAGAGCGGATGCAAAGAGAGCGACGGCCGACGGGAGTGGGAAGTGCTGTGTTGAAAGGGGAGGGGAAAGGGGCAATTTAAGTTAAAATTTGTTTTGGATTTTAAAATCTTATACTGCTGCTCCGATCAATATGATTTTCGATCAATAGTCAGTTCTGTGGATCAAATGCTTAGGTTTTTTTTTTTCCAAAAAGTATTATTCATTTTGTAGCAGAAGTATTTAATTTCGGCCATGGATACAAATAGACAATCTTACTACATATTCTGTAACCAAAGGCAAAATCCTAAGATTCGAATTCGCGAGGAAAATATATGAAACAAATACTACAAATACTACAACTAAGATTGAAGCAAATGAGATAAAATTTTAGTTTTTAATACAGGGATAGATGTAGAAGTGCAAATTAAATGATAAAGATTGTTATAATTATTACATAGAACACGAAAGGGCTCATGCAGAGTAAAATTTGATGTACATCGAGGCAAATTAAGAGGGTAATAATTTCGTGTTAGTCTAACGGGAACATTAAAAGTTAAACGGCTTACCAATTCTACAGAATCAATATCACCTCTTATAAGATTTTGCATAAAAATAGTACCAAGCATTATTCTACGGTTTTCAAGTGTAGGTAAATTAAGCAATAGTAATCTACTCTGGTAGGAAGGTAGCCTTACTTTTTGATCCCAGTTCAAACTACGAAGGGCAAAAATAAGAAATTTTTTTTGCACCGACTCAATACGGTCGATGTGGACTTGATATTGTGGACTCCAAACTAAAGAACAATATTCCAAAATAGGACGGACAAGGGAGGTAAATAGTAATTTGGTTATATAAGGGTCGTCAAATTCTTTTGACCAACGCTTTATAAACCCAAAAACACTCATAGCTTTGTTGACAGTCAGCATTATGTGGCAGTCAAATTTAAGCTTCGGGTCCAGAAGAACGCCTAAATCATTTACTGAATATATACGGTCAAGTGGCAAGTTCTGAAGCAAATAACTTATAAACGTAGGATTACCCCTATGAAAGGTCATTACGTTACATTTCAGGCAGTTCAAATTTAAGAGGTTATACTCGAACCATACTTGAAAATTATCAATGTCTGATTGTAAGCTGAAACCAGACTCTATATTATTGTATGTCAAACAAAGCTTAACATCATCAGCATACATTAGTACGCGAGAATTTGTTATGATAGAGGGAAGATCGTTAATAAACAAAGTAAACAGCAAAGGGCCCAAATGACTACCCTGGGGCACTTCAGATGTCACGTGGATCATTTTAGAAGCAGCGTTCTTAAATATAACCCTCTGAGTCCTCCCATTCAAATAACTTGAAATCCATGCTAAAAGATTACATGGAAACCCTAGCAAGTCTAGTTTGAATAAAAGAAGAGAGTGGTTAACAGAGTCAAAGGCTTTACTAAAATCTGTATATAGGAATTTGGAATTGCCGACAATATAGACAATTTATAATTCTGGGCATCCGCCTTCGCTCCCTTTTGTGAAGTGGAATAATAAAAGATTCCTTCCAGATAGTTGGAAAAACTGATGATGAAGTAGACATAAGAAAATTTAAAAATTCAAATTTACAATGATTTAAATACATAGAATAGCAATGACTGTTAAGAACATTAAAATCAGATCGAGCCACCACATATTTCGAAAAATCGGATAGCTTACCCGATTTTGTATACTTTTTATAAGTGTTTGTTTTAAGACTTTTAAGTCTTTGAAGAGCATTTGTAAACCAGGGGGGCCTGTTCGGCCTTGGAGGAAGCCTATCAGGAACGCACTTTCGATGTCCACAAACACAAGATCTAACTGTCTATTTAATGAATTTCGTATAAAGCTAACTTGCTGTAACGATAATTCAGAAAGGCCATCCACAAAAACATGGGCGGATAAGGGAATAGCGACAAGTGAGTCAGTAGAAGGGGACCAAGAAATATCAGGGAGATTAAAGTCACCCAAAACAATCAAGAGGTCTCTGTTGGAAAGAGAGGATAGAATAGTTTTAATAGCAGATAGATGTTTCTCATAAATTATTAGGTCAGAGCCAGGTGGAATATACGAACATGTAATAAAAATAGACAAGAATTGCAGGGAAACTTTCACACAAACAAATTCAATGTCATTAGAGACATGAGAGTGAATTCTCTCAGAACTTATGGTGGAGGTGACGGCAATTAGAACGCCGCCCCCCTACGGGAAAGGCGATCGGTTCTGTAGGTATTAAAGTTGTTTCAGCCAAGTTTCTGTAAAAGCCAAGATGTCGTATGTAAATATATTATTATATGATGGACGTTGATGCACTACGAGCAGTACAAACAAGTGGCCCAACGATACCAAGCACGTGCTTGTTACGCGCGGGACCCTTTATCAATTTGGGCAAAAATGCGAGTTCGCGAGGAAAATACATGAGACAAATAGAGACGGGACATATAAAGATTATAAAGATTATGAACTAAGATTGAAGCAAATGAGATAAAATTTTAGTTTTTAATACAGGGATAGATGTAGAAGTGCAAATTAAATGATAAAGATTGTTATAATTATTACATAGAACACGAAAGGGCTCATGCAGAGTAAAATTTGATGTACATCGAGGCAAATTAAGAGGGTAATAATTTCGTGTTAGTCTAACGGGAACATTAAAAGTTAAACGGTTTACCAATTCTACAGAATCAATATCACCTCTTATAAGATTTTGCATAAAAATAGTACCAAGCATTATTCTACGGTTTTCAAGTGTAGGTAAATTAAGCAATAGTAATCTACTCTGGTAGGAAGGTAGCCTTACTTTTTGATCCCAGTTCAAACTACGAAGGGCAAAAATAAGAAATTTTTTTTGCACCGACTCAATACGGTCGATGTGGACTTGATATTGTGGACTCCAAACTAAAGAACAATATTCCAAAATAGGACGGACAAGGGAGGTAAATAGTAATTTGGTTATATAAGGGTCGTCAAATTCTTTTGACCAACGCTTTATAAACCCAAAAACACTCATAGCTTTGTTGACAGTCAGCATTATGTGGCAGTCAAATTTAAGCTTCGGGTCCAGAAGAACGCCTAAATCATTTACTGAATATATACGGTCAAGTGGCAAGTTCTGAAGCAAATAACTTATAAACGTAGGAGTACCCCTATGAAAGGTCATTACGTTACATTTCAGGCAGTTCAAATTTAAGAGGTTATACTCGAACCATACTTGAAAATTATCAATGTCTGATTGTAAGCTGAAACCAGACTCTATATTATTGTATGTTAAACAAAGCTTAACATCATCAGCATACATTAGTACGCGAGAATTTGTTATGATAGAGGGAAGATCGTTAATAAACAAAGTAAACAGCAAAGGGCCTAGATGACTACCCTGGGGCACTCCAGATGTCACGCGGACATTTTAGAAACAGCGTTCTTAAATATAACCCTCTGAGTCCTCCCATTTAAATAACTTGAAATCCAAGTTAAAAGATTACATGGAATCCCAAGCAAGTCTAGTTTGAATAAAAGAAGAGAGTGGTTAACGGAGTCAAAGGCTTTACTGAAATCTGTATATATAACGTCGGTCTGCATTTTATTGTTAAATCCATTAATTACAATAGATGACAATTCAAGTAGGTTGGTGGTAGTCGATCTTCGCTTAACGAAACCATGCTGACACGGTGATATTAGCGAGGAACATAAATGTTGCAAATGGGATGTGATAATACGTTCAAAGGCTTTTGGAATTGCCGACAGTTTAAAAATACCTCTATAATTCTGGGCATCCGCCTTCGCACCCTTTTTGTGAAGCGGAATAATAAAAGAGTCCTTCCAGATAGTTGGAAAAACTGATGATGAAATAGACAAATGAAAGAGTTTAAAAATAGGTTTGCAAATGGTTGATGCACAGAACTTAAGCACACACCCAGGAAGTCCATCAGGACCGGGAGAGTAAGTTGGCGTTGTTGTTGTTAAATCTCTTAAGAGAGAACTTTCGGTAATTATAGGTGAAAAAATACAATTTGCCCCTTTTAAGGGATTACGGTAGTTTGATTCTGACCATGAAGAAGAGCTATAAGTAGTTTGGAAAAAGTCGGAAGATAAATCTGCAATTTCAGAGTCAGTCGATGCCTCCATTGAGTTAAATCGGACCGATGAAGGCAAAGCTGATGACTTACGCTTTGCGTTGACAAAGTTATAAAACTGCTTCGGATCATTTGTAAATTCAAATTTACAACGATTTAAATACATGGAATAGCAATGACTGTTAAGAACATTAAAATCAGATCGAGCCACCACATATTTCGAAAAATCAGATGGCTTACCCGATTTTTTATACTTTTTATAAGTGTTTGTTTTAAGATTTTTAAGTCTTTGAAGCGCATTTGTAAACCAGGGGGGCCTGTTCGACTTTGGAGGAAGCCTATCAGGAACGCATTCATTAAAAAAAGTGTTTAGAACGCTATAGAAAAGTTCAGTTCCACTTTCGATGTCCACACAGTTATAAAGATCTGTCCAATCGTTTTGCGAAATCATTAAATTAAGTTTATTATAGTCACATTTCCGAAAGCATCTCATTTTAGTAGGAGAAACTAAAGGAGAGAGGGTATCAAGGTACAAATCAGTCCAATTATATTGCGAAATCATGTAGTTTAGTTTATTATAGTCACATTTACGAAAGCATCTCCTTTTAGTTTGAGGAACTAAAGGAGAAAGTGTATCAGTACAGGGGAGGCCAATTGTCAATTCCAAAGTTGGATGATATCGGTCTTCAGGTACAACAAGTGCGTCAATTCTAGCTACAGTGACTTCATGCGGATCTAAAACAAATACTAGATCTAATTGTCTATTTAATGAATTTCGTATAAAGCTTACTTGCTGTAACGATAATTCTAAAAGGCCATCCACAAAATCATGGGCGGATAAAGGAGTAGCAACAAGTGAGTCAGTGGGTAGAGACCAAGAGATATTAGGGAGATTAAAGTCACCCAAAACAATCAAAAGGTCTCTGTTGGAAAGAAAGGATAGAACAGATTTTATAGCAGACAGATGGTGCTCATAAATTATTAAATCAGAGCCAGGAGGAATATAAGAGCAGGTTACAAAAATAGATAAGGATTGAATGGAAACTTTGACACTAACAAATTCAATATCGTTAGGGATATGAATGTTAAGTCTCTCCGATGTTAAACTAGAGGTAACGGCAATCAGTACACCACCTCCCCTACGCGGGAAGCGATTGGTCCTGTAGGTGTTAAAGTTCATTGACAAAACTTCAGAGTCAGATATCTCTGGTTTCAGCCAAGTTTCCGTAAAAGCCAAAATATCTTCAGTAAATGCAGAGGAGTCAGCATAAAGCTTTGGTAGCTTCATATTTAGTCCTCTAACATTTTGATAAGCCAAAAATAAACCTGTTAGTTTTTTGGCACAGCGATAAAAGAAGATATCCTACGGGCGTACGAAAATCGAAATTGTTCAACTTCAATGTCCTCGGATGGGAATTTTTCACGTATGAATTCCATAACATCCTCAGATTTGGTATCCGGGGTAAATCTAGAAACAAACAATTGCTTCCTATGTGGGACAACTGAAAGTTTCTTACGCCCCCCAGCAGCAGTCTGAACCTCACTCGGCTGGGACCCAGAAGCGGATCCTACTGTATCTACGGTCAGCACCGACTTCTGTGCCTCAGGTTGGCATCCAGAAACAGGGTCACCTCCGGAACTGGCTGTTACCATAGGCACAGGTGGCTCGCTTACCCCTGTGCCGACCGGAACTGCTGCAGCTACCGAGTTCAATGTTTTGTTTTGTTTCACGGTCTTATTAACCGCCCCTGAGCTGGCTTTTTTGTGTTTAGGCGACTCGGTTAATAATAATTTCTTATTATTAAATTGGTCACAAACTGAGTTGAACCCGTCATTGAGCTGTTTGAAAACTCGAGAAAGGTTCAATAGTCCGTCTCGAGTCTGCCTCATAAAGCTGCTCATTTCGACTGTCATTTCCTTGCAGGACTCACATGCCCACATGAGACCGGTACGCATTTCAATGAAGTCTTTAACTCTGCCAGTAAATCCTGCACATTTGACGTGCATGACCGAATCGCAGAGCCAACAGATAACAAAAGAATCTTTGGTTGACATCGGAAGAGAACAACTTTTCTTTGTACAGATAAGGGCCATTTTATAGGAAAAAAAGGTTATTTAAAGAAATAGAAAATAAAAATTGGAAAATATACCACGAGTAAATTTGGCACTGGGATCAAATTCCAAAACCGCAAAAAACACAAAAGTGGAGAGCAAGAGAGCGCGAGAGAAAAAATGTTCAATCGACTGAGCGTGGCTTGTGGGGCACCAACAACTAAACGAACGAACAGTTACAATGTAAAGCGAGAGAGAGAGAGACTATGAGAAAAGCACCCAAGAGTCTACAAGAAATTTGGCAGGTTCCGAGAGAGCGAAATTACAGTTATAATAGAGCGGAAAAGAGAGAGAGAGAAAGAGAGAGAATACAAGAGCAAATTTAGAGAGTGCAAAATAACACCAACAAAGCCAAGATATTAAACAAATCGAATGGAAATTGTTAAAATAACTAAAACCACATACCCGTTAAACAGGGAGATCTATTTAAAACACTAACGCGATTGTATGGCAAACTTTGTTAGTAAGCTAAATACAAAACACTTGCGAAAAAATCACAAAAATAAATCAAAAACTCGGAGCACAGGTAAACACAACCGTTCACAAGCGACGCTAAATCGAAATATGTATGCATGTAGGTATGAATATTTGGATATGTTTTGATTTGTGTTGTGTATGTGTGTTTCTATTTGAAAGTAGATGATTATCTTCCTTTCAGCCAATGCCCAATCTTTATAAGTTATTTGTAAAGTTTAAAACTAATAATTATCGATCATATGTGGAACCTGGAAAAATAAGTTACTTCGCTACTTTTGCATGGGATGACAATCTTTGCGTGTTTACAATTGTACAATAGTACAATAGTTTTCATTTCATTCAAAACTAGAAATATGAAAAAACAAATTCCAATTTACAAACAAATATATATTGAATTCCCTCTCTCAGTTCTCGTTCGGTGCCCACCAAGTTGGTTCCATTATCAGAGCGGATTTGAACGGGTTTTCCATGACGTTATGCAGAATTCTCAAGCAGGTATCAGTAGTCAGGTCCCTGGCGATCACTAGGTGGACGGCCCTTATCGTCAGGCATGTGAACAGGCAGATCCATCGTTTCTCTGTTCCTCTGCCTCTTACTACTAGGAAAGGTCCCATGTAGTCGATGCCTACATAAGAGAAGGAGCGCACAAATGGGGAGAGTCTATCACGTGGAAGTTGCCCCATTTGGGGATTCTTTGCGGAAATTCTTTGTATTTGACATATCTTACAATCTCTTGCGGCCCTACGACGGCAGTGCGGTATGTAATACTTTCGGCGTAACTCGGCTAAGATAGTGTTTTCGTTCTGGCGGTTCCATTTCTCGTGATATTGGTTGACAATTAGCTGGGTTACGTAGTTTTTCTTAGGTAACAGGATCGGCCGTCTAGTTCCCTCTTCGACAGCAATGGCATTGTTAATGCGGCCGTTCATGCGTATCACTCCCTCTTGATCCAGTATTGGCGAAAGCTTCCACAGTTGACTGCTCTTCCCGATGGAGTCGCCACGTATCAGGGCTTGACGTTCATCATGGTGGTCCAGGTCCTGAATGTGGTGGAAAATTATTGTCTCAGCCTTATCGATTTCCGCGACCTCCAGGAAGGGTTCCCTAATGGTTTTTCGTCTGCACAGACGGTAGACCCACGCGACGAATCGTACCAATCTTGTGAATGAGGAAAACCTTTCCAACAAATTCTTGATCTCAACATTGACGGTATCGGCTGGAACTTCCTCGCTGACAGAAAGAAAAAATTTGGGTCGCAGTTCCAGCTCTGTTGTGCTTATGATTGGGTCCCCATATTGTGATTCCCATGTGTTCTCTTGGAGAAACCTCGGACCCTAAAGCCAGGACGATTCCCTCGTTGTTTTTCTAATTTTGGTCCCGAAATCTGCGGTATTCTCCGTGGTCGGTATCCAATTCCATTTGTCGATTTAGGTCGTCTCCAGAATCTCGTCGGCTCGGTGTGCAACATGTGGTTTGTATCTTTTATGGTCAGATCTTATCCAGGCCATTACGGTTTTCGAGTCTGACCACATGCAGACGCGTGTCGGGTGAACGTCGTGGCCTTGCAAAATGGTATTTCTCAATCGAACTCCTGTGGGTATGCGCCAGTAGCCGACCGCTGCATACGCAAGCGCGCTCGCGTCACAGAATCCACTCCGTAACACCGTGGTACGCTGATTTGGATGACCTCGGTCAGGCGACTTAGCCATCGATTCCATTGGTCCAGATCATCGTCTCCTATGGATTGGTCCCACTCCCTTTTCTTTTGCAAAATCGATTGGAGAAGTAGCTTGGCCATCAGCGAGTACTCGGAGAGGAATCCGAACGGATCGAGGATTGACATTGCGACTTGAAGTACTTTTCTCTTCGAATCTGTGAATCTGCGAATAGCCTTGTATCAATTTTTTAGAACTTTAACAAAAACACAAACTCATCGCTGTTCGTGCGCCATATCAATCCTTATACCTTTTGGTAGTAAGAAGAATCTTTTTTGTCAAGGCGCACTGAATCACACACACCTTCTACAAATACTTTATTAAAGTTGCTGGAGTTGGAAACGAACATCTTTAGCTCGAAGCCACCAGGCCTATGAATTTCAACTATCTCTCTAGTGATCCTTACTGCTTCATCCTCAGATACGTAGCAGTCGTCTCCATAATGGTTCTTAATTATGTCGTCAACAGCTTCTGGAAAGACCCGCTCGTATTCAAGTGCATTTCGGGTTTTAACATATTGAGCTGAAGCTGGTGAACATCTGGCTCTAAATGTCATACCTGCATTTCGTATACCTTAATATCGTCGGACAGAGATTTTCTCCAAAGGATTCGTTGGGCAGGCCGGTCTTCTTCGCGTATCATGACTTGGTGAAACATTTCAGCTATATCGGCGCACACACCGATCTTTTCTGTCTAAACTTCATTAAGACCTCAATCAAGGACTGACATTCGTCTGGTCCATTTATAAGCACTGAATTAAGGGACGTCCCTTCCGTTTCTGCTGCCGCATCGAAGACGATCCTCAATTTGCCTGGTTTGTTGCAGTTTTGGACTTCGAAGTGGGGAAGATTCATTCTTGGCGGCCACCTTCATTTCGTCCGCATTAATTTCCTTGATGTAGCCCTTAGTCTCGTACGATTCCATTAGGTGGCGATATCTTTCATAGTACTCCGGATCTGACTTAAATTTTCGTTCAAGGGAAAGCAGTCTCCTAAGGGCCATATTATTGCTTTCAGGTAGGACAACATAATCTGCTGCCCACAGCAATCCCGTCTCGAACCTTATATTAATTTATATTAAATAACAGGGGTTTAGATCTTTTAGTTTCTCATCCTTCTAGATGATTAGTGACTTGTCGTGCGTCTACCTCGGAATTTGTGCACCTATTTCTTCAATTGGTCATTCTGGCATTGAACGACGAGATGCACTCCGTTTTCCGGGTCGGACTCCCCTGAACATTTTCCGAACACGACCCAACCTAGCTTTGTTCTGGTTACGGCCGGTCTGGATCCTTTCGCCAGTATCGTTTCCTGTGGAACCATCAGGTGTACATTATCCAAGGCAATTAGTACCTCGTCTCTGCATTGAAGATCAGACAAATTGACGGACTGATTGGGTAACCGCAGGTCCTTCACGGTTCGTACTCCGTTCAGGTTATAAATAACTCGCTCGCTGTCCCCAGATATTCCGATGTTAAAACGGCTCGATACTTGTGTGGCCTTCTGTTCTCCAAACCATTGTTGTGTCAGATTCTCCTTTGGTCCCTGCAACTCCCACGCCTTGGCTACGGACTCGTTCATAAGCGTTACTGCCGAGCCTTCGTCTAGGAAGGCATGGCAACTTACTTTGAGTAGGGGGGTGGAAGAATCTGTTTTCTCTCCTTGGCTTGGGCGTTTCCTGGTCGTCGGCCAGCCCGGCGACTTGGACGTCTTTAGCTAGATCCTGCAGCCAGTGGCTCAGGTGTCTGATCGACTTACTGTCTTCCAACTGCTTTGAGTAGCGTGCCCACTCTAATCTCTGCTGGACCGGCAGCTTCAGGACTAGTTCTTCCATCAGGGTAGGGTTTTTTTAATTGTGGCTGAGCGTCGGCTGCCTGCAAGAATACTGCGAGATTTTGAACCTTTATTTTGAAATCGACTAACTGATTTAATTTCTCCTCACGAATATTTGGAAGCTCTCTAACTCTTTACAAGTTTCTCGGGCCTTCCGAAATTCTGCTTTAGTGTTCCTAATATGTTACCAACATTCGAACTGTATATTAGAAGACACTCGACGGTTTGCCTTCTAAAGACGCAACAAGTTCTGCCTGTTAGAGTAACCATATTTATTTGTCGTCATCGGGAAGGCTTCGTTAAACATCGGCCACTGCTCCGGGGATCCGTCAAATTCCGGCAAGTCGTATAGGTTCCGGTGCGGCTCCTGAGCGCCGACGCGCTGCTGATTTTGCCTTTCTACTTGTTGTTGCAAATCTTCTCTCGTACCGTTTCTTAATGGCGTGCTCTCCGCACCTCCATTTCTTCTGGTGATGTCGCCCCCAGCCAGGGCGTCAATCAGCAAGTTTGTTTGTCCATCAGGATTTGGTTCATTTATAGGATTTCCATTTGAAACTCCTGTGATTGCTGGATCATGTCTGCTTAAACTCTTGCATTTGTTGCCACAAATCCAGCATGGAGTTGTTCTCGATTTGTCGGGGATCGCTAGTGGGATCACCCGCCGCCGTATCGAGATTCCGTGTATCCGCATTTTCAATTTTTTCCTTGTTCTCCTCGTGGGTGCCGCCGGTTGCGCTTGCCTCGCTCATTGCTGCCTAACTCTAGATAACCTTACCAGTGACAACCCTTGCCCCCGAATCAGCAACCTAACGGCACTTACCTTTCCAGTCTACGTGTCTTCCAAGTTTATAGATGGCGCGCGCTCGTCTCGACGCTCCGCAATGTTCCACTTGCAAGAGTGAGACGACAATACACGTACTATCCGGTTGCGCAATCCAACCACCAGTCACGCACTCTGCTGGCTCCGTATTACCACACTTCTTCTTGTGGACTCGTTTGCTTCTCCAAATGCCTATTGACACTCTGTCCCGCGTACAGTTCAATAAGTCCCTCGTATTGGACCAGAAGCGAAATAAAAGATGTTGATTCCAGACGCGGATTTGCGTTTTTTTTTTTGGGTATAAGCCGAAGTAGGCACATTCTTTACTAACACGCCTCACAAGAAATGGTTCTTGTTTTCATGTTGTCGATAGTATAGCAAAGTAAAAATAATCCCGAAATCTGCGGGTAGGTGAGCCATAGTATGGCATAGGCATGTTACATCTGGGCCGGATTTGCGTATATAACCCCAGTGGAGTTTGTAGGTTTTATTTCCTGTTTTCAATAACAAATTAGCTTCATAAAACTTCATAATCTTAAGTACCTATGCTTCCTCTTTTCCACGCGTTTTCTTGGAATGTTGGAAGGTTGACATGTGTGACCGTATCTTAATATGACAATTAGGTCAGAGTTCGAAAATATACTAACAAGTTCCGGAGGTTATTCTCTACAACAATTGGCAATCTGAGCGCTCCATTTTGACAACGAAAAGTGAAAGAGCAACCGGTACCAATAAATTATTGTTAAACTCTTTTGATGGTTTAGAGGTCTCCTAAAAATCGGTCGACTCTGTACCTGATGTTGACAATGCGGTTCATAACCCTTTTGAATTTTTAAATTCTTTGAATCTAGCAGGGATTCCGCAGCATACTCTGCGAAATGTAGGTCCCCCAAAGGTATGGAATGGGACACGATTGTAGATAAGAATGTAATCGAAGCAACTGTACTTAGGGGATTCGCGAAGGAAAAAACAGGATCCTATTAATACGGTCCGGTCTGCCGTTTCAGTTTAAGAGGCTACAATTCCCTCTAAAAGTTTGTTTTGCTATAACTATAAGTTAATCGCAGGGGCAGACTTGAAAGCTGGCTGGACTAGATCTTAGAGAAGATTGCTTTTCTCATTAGCCTTATTCTCTTCTTAAAATGTTGTTTACAGAGAAGTTTTAAAGCAATCATATTAAAAAAACTCGCCATTTTTTCCGGAAATAAGAAAGCCCAAACTAATTTTAAGCGAACGAAGTCGCTAGTGAAGTATATATATTCTTGATCAGCATCACTAGGCGAGTCCATCTAGCCATGTCCGTCTTTCTTTCTGTCCGTCCGTCTGTTTCTACGCAAACTAGTCTCTCAGTTTTTGAGCTATCGGGATGAAACTTTCCCAAGAGTCTTCTTTCTATTAAATATTTTTGAATTTCGAATTAAATTGTTAATAATCGGATGACTATATCATACAGCTGCCATAGGAACGGTCGGAAAATTAAATGGAAATTAATAGGAAAAAAATTATATCTCTGTTGATTTTTATTACATTCTCTTCTTCTCTGGTATATAGCTTTTTTTTAACATTTCAAAATTTTAAATTAAATTTAACAAAATTCGGACGCCTATGTTATATAGCTGCCATTCGTATTATGGCAGCTAAAACTTACATTTCAAATAAATCTAAATTTAATGTTTTTGCAAGCTAACTGGCCGAAGCTAGCTTCGATTTTAACGGGTGGTGTAAGTTGGAAGGTTCCACCATTTGAATAAGTCCATTTTGTTTTCCAGTGAAATAATAAACTAATATTTTCTAGACTTTTAGTTCTTTAGCAGTTCAGGATTGACTCCGATCAATATGATTTTCGATCAATAGCACAGGTACACAGCCAAAAATTTCATTGCCCATGTCTTTGGAATTTGACGCCAAAGTTAAAACCAGGGCTGTGAACCGATATTATTTTTGCATGGGTTCGGTTCGGGGTTCAAACCTAATCGACAGATAAGGTTCCGGTTTGCGAACCGGTTCATTGATGAGCCGGAGCAGGGTTCAGGTTCGAAACAGGGTTCAAATAATTATTTTTTTTTAAATTAAATAAGAAAGTCAACATTAATTTCCATGTATTTTCATTCAAATATGTGCCATTACATTAAGCCTTATAAGTTAAGTTAAAATATTTATGACTTATAAAGTCTTCATCAGTTAAGGCTAACTAACATTATATCCTCCAAAATATCACAAACACGAAACAAATATTTTTTGTTAGCCGAACCGAATTTCAAAAATAATAGTTCCGGTTCGGTTCCGGCACAATAATATAACAAGAAAGGAAAACTTACAACAATCCAAATTTTAGCTGCATTCGTATAACATTGGCATTCATTTTTTGATCCTTCCTATGAAAACTAAATAATATAGACGTCCGAATTTGGTTAAATTTAATACAAAAATTTGAAATGTTAAAGAAAAGCCAGATCCCAGAGAAGAAGAGAATGTAATAAAAATCAACAAAGATATAATTTTGTTCCTATTAATTTCCATTTAAATTTCCTATGACAGCTATATGCTATATATATTTTATTCGAAATTCAGAAATATTTAAAAAATAGTATTCCCAAAAGTAGATGGTAATATTTCAAGCAAGAGAGAACGCTATAGTCGGGTGTCTCGACTATCAGATACCCGTTACTCAGCTAAAGGAAGTGCGAGGAAGATGGATATATAAAACTTTGATCGAGCACAACTTTTTAACGAATGGTCCGATTTGAAAAATTTCTTCTACATTTCGATAGGTATTGATAATCACAATAAAACTGCATTTTTACATTTCCAAAATATTTAATGGTGTGGGAGCCAGACACAGAAACAAACTCACATAAAATCGTTTAAGGCGATTGTGGGCGTTAGAGGGGGCGTGGCCATCGGCTGAAACAAACTTGCGCTGCGTGGGAAGCCCAAGAATATGTGTGTGTAATCCCAACTTTCTAGCTTTTGTAGTCTCCGAGATCTCAGCGCTCATACGGACAGACAGACAGACGGACAGGCTAGATCGACTCGGCTAGTGACCCTGATCAAGAATATATGTGGGGTTTTGATTAAAGATTAATAGAATATTTAATTAAAGTTTAAAGTTTAAAAGATTACAACGTCTTTGAATAGCAATGTCTAGAGGTTTTTTTTAATAAGTTTATGATTCGCGAACGTCGTCTCTCCCGTATTGATGCGTCGTCTTCGGCTTCCTTCATCAAACTCAACGGCTCGTCCCTTGCCGCTTGATCTCGTCGTTTCGCATTTTTCCACTTCTCGTCGTCTCTTATTCGCACTCGTCATTTTCGCAATCCTCTTTTGGTTTTCCCGTTGCTGATCATTATGTCGTTACTTTTAAGTTTAAATTGTTCGTTACAATTCAAATGAGTTTTATTCGTCGTTACTTTTAAATGGAACTTGTTGTTGCTTCTTAAATGAAATGTGTACAGCAAACACACAATTCCCACATTCGGCCATCCTGCGTAGTATTCGCCTCGAATGCTTAGTTATCAGATTCGTCAGAAATGGTTGATATGTTGTTGTTGGTTGGCCAAGGCTTCATATACTCGGCACAACTTGAAGATTTACCAGGACCGTAGGAGTTTCCCAGCTTCTGAACGTCATACGAGTTGTTGGATTTAACCTTCGTTACCTGGTATGGACCTAAAAACTTTGGTTTTAGTTTAAGGCCAGCACCGAATTGCGTTCGTTTAATGGCAACTAAGTCGCCCTGCTTGTACTCGTTTGCTTTCTTGCGTCGTAGGTTGTACGATTTTTTGTTCTCGTTTTGTAGTTTTAATATTTGTAGCTTGGATTTTTCCCGGAGATCGTCGCGGCCATCTTTGAAAGCGTCCATTGTTTCTTTTTTGAGCAAGTCCTGTAGCTGGTGATCTTCCTTGGTGCGCATTTTTACTCCAATCATAAGTTCAAATGGTGTGGAATCGATACTTCTGGTGTACGTTGAATTTATGGCCTGCTGCACTCTGTTGACATGTTGGTACCATTTTGTCGGGTTGTCCACGCTGAGCTTGGTTCTTTCCAAGCTCAGCGTGGACAACCCGACAAAATATGATATGATGATAGCGTTCAGTCTTTCAACTTGACCGTTGACTCTCGGTAATCCTGTGGTTGTTTTAATAGGCGTTATATTTTCCTCTTCGCAGTATTTTAGGAATTCCTGGGACGTAAAGGCTGCACCTCTATCCGAAATGATGAGAGAGGGGTTGCCAAAAATCGATCTTTGCTGTCGTAGTTTAACAATGACGTCATTTGTTGAGGTTGACTTGGTTGGATATAACCAACAGAATTTTGTAAATGAGTCAATAACGGCAAAAATATGGTTATAGTCCTTACTAGTTGAATCAAGGGGTCCAAGAAAGTCTAAATGGAAAGTGTGACGCGGAGCTTCGTCTTTGCTTAACGGATGCAGAAATCCTTCTTGCTTTCCCCGCTTGCGGTTTGTGAGAATACAAGGAATACAACAGTTTATGTACTTCTCAATCTTAGACTCGATGTTTGGGATAAAATAGTCTTTGCAAATAAGATCTTTAGTTTTCTTAACTGCAAAATGACCTCTGTCATGAGCACGGCTTATTATTTGGCGCTGCATGTCCTTTGGGACAACGATCAGTTCGATGTCATTGACGAGCTTGTAGATAATTCCAGACCTGATGAAGTAATTATAATGCGATATTGCGCCGTTGTCGAGTATTTGCTTTACGGCATTTAGATGTTCGTCCTGGCCTTGTGCTGTTTTAATGGAAAGAGTGATGCTGTCTTCTGTTATGGTCATAACTGGATGGCGACTTAGCGCATCCACGTGCCTCATTTGCACACCTGGACGGTGAAAAACTGTACAGTTGTACTCTGCAAGTGCCATAACCCAGCGACTGATCCTTTTATTCAAGTCCTTCTTTTGCATCGTTTTGTTGAATGCGTCGCAGTCTGTGAAAATTTTGAAGAACCTGACCAAGAGATAGACTCGGAACTTAGAGACAGCTTCCACAACGGCAAGGACTTCCAGTTCATTGCTAGCATATTCTTTTTGAGCCGGTGTCGTCTTCCTGCTCATATAGTAAACGGGATGCAGATAGCCATCTTCCGGAAACTTCTGCATCAGGACTGCGCCAAATCCATCCTGAGAAGCGTCCGTGTGAACTTCTGTTTCATAATCCTGGTTATAGATACTCAGAACTGGACTTTCTGTCAACATTCTCTTCAGAGTATCAATCGCGACTTGCTCGTTCGTTCCTATTTCGATTTTCGTATCCTTCCTTGTCATGTCTGTGAGTGGTTTCGCAATTCTGGCATAATTGGGAATAAACTTTCGAAAGTACCCAGACAGACCTAAAAAGCTTTGAAGTTGCTTCAGTGTCTGAGGATTGGGAAACTTCACAACTGCGTCTTTTTGTTTTCAGTGCTCGGATATAATTTACGGTTCTCAATAATATGACCTAGAAATTTGAAGCGTGTCTGAAGGAAAGCACTTTTTTTTTTTTTATATTTAACTCCAGACCATATGCTTCGCATGTTTTGATGACTTCTTTAAGGTTCAGCAATGCCTGTCTTTCGTCGCTCGAAGGGATGATTATGTCGTCGATATATGGCAAGGCGATGCCTCTCTGAGTTAGCGGTCGAAAAATGGCATTGATATGGCGCTGAAAAACTCCGGGCGAGTTTGACATTCCAAACGGGACCTTCCTGAACTGATATTGGCCGCTCTGCGTCACAAAAGAGGTGTACTTGCGACTCGACTCAGCAACTGCCACGTGAAAGAATCCATTTTTCAGGTCTATGGTGCTGAATATTTTTGCGTTTTGGAGTCGATCTAATTGTTCGCCGATGAGAGGTAATGGAAAGTGGTCCTTGATAATTACCTTATTTATGCGTCTGTAATCGACACAAAGTCGAGGAGAACCATCATTCTTTTTGACAAGAACAACAGGACTTGTAAACTCGGAATAAGATTCCTCGATTATCTCGGCTTTCAGCCACTCGTCGATTTGCTCTTCAAACACACGCGATTCAGCAAACGGTAATCGACGCGGTCGCGAAAATATTGGGCTTTCGTCAGCCAGAACGATCCGCATTTCTACGCCAGTTGTCTTCGTTTTCTTTGGCTCGTAGTTTGATATTAGCTCACGAACTTCCACACTGACCGCGTAGTTTATAATTAGTTCAGTTTCAGAAACCACATCGATTTTTAATAAGTTCATTTCCGAATCTTCGTTGTTGGAATGCACTTTTCGAACACTTAAACCATTGCGACCGAATAAAATGTCTGCGTGCAAGCATAGTTCTTCTCCGATTATTTATTTTATATCGACACAGTTATTTGGCACCACGTAAAAGTTGAGAAAATATTCATTTTCGTCGATTTCAACTGATCGCATGAATTGACCGATCGGGGCGAATTTTGCTGTCACTATTACCGAAACCGATTATAAAAATGGCACAGCTTTCGAGTTTTGGCTTGTTCAGTTCGACATACAAGTCTTCGCGTATTATGTTAAACTTGCTGCCCGTATCAAATAAAGCTACACACTTTTTGCCATCGAATGCCACTTCTTTACTAGCGATGTCGTTCTTCGGTTGGACACGATTCATATTGGATTTATTTTCAGCTGGCTTTTCTTTTTTCGCGCAATTTTTCGAAATATGGCCGAACTCGTTGCATTGGAAGCACTTAGGGCCTTTCTTTTTGTTGTTGCAGTCGTTGGAAACGTGACCCTTTTCTCCACAATTATAACAAACGCACTCTTTTTTGTAGCTTTTTACCGAACCGCTTTGGTTTTTCATTGAGCTGACTGACTTCGATTTGTGCTTATCACTTTCGGTTTGGTAGTCCTTTAGTTTATTTTTGAATTCACTTAAATTTCTTGCTCCGTACAAAATTGATTTGTTTACCGATAGTTCGTCGATCCCGTCAATAACGTACTGCATAAGCGCTTCTACTTCGACACTCCCACGCGAGGCGATGTCCTTCATGCGGTAGAAGTATTCGTACCCGGTTTCGTCTTTGCGGCCTTTGGTTTCATCTAATTGTTTGTGCACTTGCTTAGAGCTTACATTAGAACGAAATTCATCAAGCAATGCATTTTTAAGCGATTCCCATGGGTTTAAACCACGTTCGTTGCTGACAAAAAGTTTGGCTATACCTTTTAGCGATTTTTTCGCGAACACTAGTTTTTGCAAGTCGCTCCAGCACATTAGAGATGCCGTTTCGTCGAATTCGCGCAACCAAGTCGCCACTGGTAGAACATCGCTACCATCGAAAATACGAACCGACTCTTCAACATCGCGAAAACTCTAAGCAAAAAGTGGAGAGTTCTTGCTCTCTCTGTTCTCCGAACCACGCACTACGCCATTTGCCTGATTCTCGCGCCCGTTCTTAGAATTGGCGGCCTTTTTCGCATTCCGTTGCGCACTCGTTTCGTTGTCGTTTTGCATTATGCTTTGGGCACTGTTGAAAACTTGAGAATTGCAAAGAATATTGCTTTCAGGATTTTCTTCATCTACTGAGTCCTCGTCATCCTCTTCCTCACTTTCTTCGTCATTAGTGGCTTCTAGCAAGCTTTCACTTTGCAGGTTGTTGAAAATGTGTGAGAAAATATCGTCCACTTCATGGGATATTTTCAGAACACCACAAATGCTCACAAAATCACGGTCACTTATGTTTTCGCTAATATAAGCAATTTTGCGCCTGTACTCATCACTTTCTTTGCTAATGCAAAAACCACTAAATTCGCGAAGCCTCTTACGGTTGTTTCTGTCTCCTTCACTTTCGAACACAAACTTGTGTAATGCAACAATGCTCGATTTGCTGCTTGACTTAAGAGTTCCGGCTATAATTTCACCCAGTTGCGGCATTTTGGCACAGTGATATTTTGTATTTCTATCCACCCAAGTTTGGACAAAAAATTTGCGTCGTTTTTCGATTCTCTTTTGCGATTCACACACACACTTGCGAAGTACGGAAATCGAGCACTTTATCCCGGTTGAGCCCCCAAAATGTGGGGTTTTGATTAAAGTTTAATAGAATATTTAATTAAACGTCTTTGAATAGCAATGTCTAGAGGTTTTTTTTAATAAGTTTATGATTCGCGAACGTCGTCTCTCCCGTCTTGATGCGTCGTCTTCGACTTCCTTCATTAAACTCAACGGCTCGTCCCTTGCCGCTTGATCTCGTCGTTTCGCATTTTCCCACTTCTCGTCGTCTCTTATTCGCACTCGTCATTTTCGCAATTCTCTTTTGGTTTTCCCGTTGCTGATCATTATGTCGTTACTTTTAAGTTTAAATTGTTCGTTACAATTCAAATGAGTTTTATTCGTCGTTACTTTTAAATGGAACTTGTTGTTGCTTCTTAAATGAAATGTGTACAGCAAACACACAATTCCCACATATATATACTATATAGAGTCGGAAACGCTTCCTTCTCCCTGTTACATACTTTTGCACGAACACAATATATCCTTTTACTCTACGAGTAACGGGTATAATAATGTCAAAATAATACGAAATTTAACATTTTTGCGATTTGTAAATTAAGGGGAATGATCTGCAAACTTTTCTTGTTTTCCATGACATTGTTATGAAATTGTTATAAACATCGGCTCTCCCGAAGCTAGCTTTCCTATCTGGTTTAACATAGAGTAAAAATGTTTTAATCATTTTATTTGTAGCTCGGCGTACAAAGGAAAATTAATCAAATAATTGACGTGGTAATCACTGCACATGATACTGGAACTACTTGGCTTGAAGGACTTCTAATGAGTGTAAGTTAAAATTATGTTCTTATTCATTTAATATTAATGCTATATATTATAATACAGATTTTCAAACCAAGAGACAATTTGTTAAAGTCTGATGGATGCGTACAAGAACCTATAAAAAAAAATACGGAGCCCCCACTGGATATTGTGATAGCTTGTCAACAATTAGCTGACGGATTAGTTGACAGACTAATTGAATTAGAAGACACTGATAATGCTCGAATGTTGGGTTGTATTACCACGCTTCATTTGCTAGCTAAAGTGCGGCCGCAACTTCTGGTTAGGCATGCTATAACAATAGAGCCATATCTCAATATAAAATGTCATACTGCCACAGCTGCGAAATTCATATGTGCTGTTGCCGATATTCTTGAAAAAGTGGTTCCTCTGGTTAATAACGCGAGTGAATCTTTTTTAGCATCATTGGAAGAACATTTAATGTTATTGGTTGTTTCACGAAACCAAGCCGAAGTCACTAGTTGTGTTTCTTGCTTGGGAGCACTTGTGAATAAAATTACACATAACTTCAAGCTGATTCGCGACTGTTTTCAAAAGTATGTATTGGTTTTTATTTATTTGATTTTTATATTCACAAAATATATGTATAAACAAACAAGAAAGGAAGTTAACTTCGGCAAGCTGAAGTTTTTATACCCATGCAGTTAAAAAAAATATTTAACGATTAATGATCAAACTGTTTCACTTATCCTTCTCTGAGAGCGTCCAGCTCTCTCTCTCTCGTGGCCAAAATTCTAGTGTTCCCTCGATCGGTGCTGTTTTAGGAATATCAGATAAATGAAAGCCTTGTTTAAAATTATGATTTTAAAGTGCCAAAAAGTTAAAAACCAACCTGCAACCTGCCCTTGTGCAGGTCCGAAAACTCGCCAGTTATGCGAGTGTGGGTGTCCGTTGATGTGTGTCTGCCCATGTGCAGACTAGAGTCCAAAAAATGCAAAGAAACAGAATATTGTTCTGTGTTTACCAAAGATATGTATGTAACTGATTTCGCTGCTGAGTACAAAGTTTCATATAAGAAAAGAGCTTGCAAGCTAAAGTGGATATTAATTACAAATACAATTCGGGTTATAAATTTAGGATTCTCTAACAATATACATTTAATGTCGTGCTCCAACATAGTCCCCCCGTTGGAAGGATTTTGGTTCTTGCAACAGATTGCTTAAACTGGGAGCGGCGCAATTTTGCAGATGGGTCGGCGAATAACTCTTTTTATCGTCTTTATGTCGACAACTCTGACCTTTCCGTCAGCTCCAGAACAAGTTCTTATGGCTCTACCGAGAGGCCACTGCTGAGGTGGAGTGTTGTCATGATGGATGATCACTAGCTGTCCAGGCGTGATGTTGGCTTGCGGCGTCAACCATTTGCTTCGAAGTTGCAACGTGTGAAGTTAGTCCCGTCGCCAAAGCTTCCAAAACTGCTGCTTGAGGTATGTGACGCGCTGCCAGCGAGTTAGATTGTTGGGATTTCGATCCTCCAGACATGGTTCCGGAAGCGCCCTTAGAGACGAACCTAACAAAAAATTCGATGGGGTTAGAGCCTCTCCGTTATTCGGATCCTCGGATATCGGCGCTATTGGTCTCGAATTAGGGACTGCTTCGACCTCAATGGCAACAGTTTGCAGCTCCTCGTATGTAGGACCAGAATTGCCAATGTTTCATTGATTTTACCGCCGCTTCCCAGAGCCCGCCGAAGTGCGGCGCACGGGGAGGGATGAAATGAAACGAGACGCCTGTTGAAGCCGTAAACGTTTATAGGTCTTGCAGCGCCTGCTGAGTGAAGAGCTGCTTCCAAGAAAATTAGTTGCGTTGTCGCACCAAATGCTCTCTGGAAGTCCTCTGCGTCCAACGAAGCGCTTTAAACATAAAACAAAGGTATTAGTGGAGAGGTCTGCTTTGGTCGCAAAGCAGATGAATACGGCCATATAAGTCTTATATGGAACCTTTCCACGAATCCGATAGGAGGTAAAAAATGGTCCACATAGATCTACTCCTGAGATGGCAAACGGCTTGGTTAAGGTCAGCCTTTCCGCTGGCAGGGATCCCATAATTTGTTGCATTAGCCTAGGCTTGTAATGGCAACAATGTACACAATCGTTGACCACCTTGGTGGTGATGCGACGAGCATTTGCGATCCATATTTGAAGTCTTAGTAATCCAATTAGCGCTTTGGGGCCTGCATGCATATTGACTTTGTGAAGATGTTCAACGTACTTATAGGTGAACAAGTGATCGCTAGGAAAAAGCAATGGGAATCTCGCATCGATGGGAATTGGGGCGTTTGCTAAACGGCCGCCGACTCGAATTACTTGTATAGATCGATTGCCAATATCAGCTTCAGCTACGAACGGAGTCAATTTTCTAAGATTGGGACTAAGACGATTTCCCTTTTGTATGTCAATTAAATCCGTTGCGAAACTTTGGCTTTTAATTGTGGAGACGATGTAGTTAAATGCCTTCTGAATTTCATTGGCATCAAGTTCGTTTGGCTGTGAGGCACGAAGCTTGTTGCTGGGGGGAACGCCGTTGAAACTCGAAATATGAAAGCTACGATTCGGACAATTCGAGTATATGAAGAGATTCTGCTGATGAGCCTTTCAATTATTACCACTTTTCGCAATTCTACTGCGTTGTCCGCTGAGTTGGTAATTTGTTTTTCATTTGGTCAAGTGCATTCGTTGAAGCGAAGAAATGTTGGTCCGTTGAACCAGATTGTGTTTTGTAGATCGGCTGCGGCACATCCTCGTGAAACGATATCCGCTGGATTCTCCTGACCCGGAATATGTCGCCATTTGATGTTCGCGGACTTTATTTGAATAGTTGACACCCGATTGGCTACGAAACACCTAAGCTGGGATGTGTGCATTGTAATCCAGTGTAAGACAATTGTCGAGTCCTTCTTGTAACCTTCTTGGATATGTTCTCAAACTAATGTTTGATTTTATCCCATGTTTCGCAAAGAAACAACAGGCGCTACCTTTGATTTTGCAATTACTAAACGCGAAATAGCTTGTTTTCCTTGAGATGATCGGAGATAAATACAGCATCCGTATGCACGCTCTGAGGCGTCTGCGAACCCGTGTATTTCGCACTCCATACTAGACAAGGAATTGACGAGCCTTGGAGTTTCAATTTGGTTTAAAATGTGTAAATCTGGTTCGATTTGGCGCCATCTTTCTTGCAGCGCATCAGGCAGCGGCTCATCCCACTCAAGACGATTTCTCCAAAGTTCTTGTACCACAATTTTGTACCTGATAATGATTGGACTTAGGAGTCCAAGGATGTCGTACAAACTGGGCTGATCTGTCCAAAAAATGAGCTGGAAATTACGGTCTTTAGAATCGATCATGAATTGCCGATAGATTTTAGGTTTGTCGGCTGTGAAAACGAATTTGTGTAGTCTAAATGCCAGCAGAGTTAGAATCAGATTTTGTTGGATCGTGCGTCCAACCATTAGGATGTCGTTCAGAGACAAATTCGATGTCGTTTTTGCGGAGGCATCGAAAACAACTCGCCGTTTAGTTGTTGAGCTTTGTGGCCACAACACTGCATGATGCGGAATGACATAATGAGGTTGGTTAATATTAAAATCAGATGCGAGTTCCATGTGGCCAAGATCCATGTATTTTTGCATAAACTCGGTGTACACTATCTTTTGTTCAGGTAGGCGTCCTAATCGCCGTTCAAGCTGAAGGAAACGCCGTCTGGCATTTTCCAACGAACTTCCGAGACTAATTGGTGATTGCGCAAATGGACTTGATTTCGACCGGAGTCAAGAATAACAGCGTGCTTAAAGAAATGTCGAATGCACTCTTCTTCTTCAAGCGTAAACCTATTTTTGCTAGTCTCCTCAAATGATTCGATTTTCCAAAACCGTGCTAGGGCATCGTTAAGATGCTGGGTCTTAAAAACATTGCAAGAAAATGCGTGCGCCTTTGCACCTGGTTGTAAGCCGTCTTCGATTTTCCCTCCAACAATCCAGCCGTGCGATGTGTTGAGTAAACAAGGCAAACCCGGTCCTAACGATAACTTTTGTCCAGTCAGCAAATCAAAAAACTACTGCGTACTGATCAAAATATCAATCTTGTGAGGCCTAAAGAATTGTGGGTCGGCCAAATCGATGTCTTCAGGGATCGACCATTGCGATGTATCTATGCAGCGCTGGGGCTGCTGCTTAGCTATAGATTTTGTGATTGAAAATTGCAGCGTCCACTCATCAGCTGATAACCGAGACCGAATTGTTGCTTTTAAAAAAAACTTTACATGCTCTCGAAGGTTCCCAATTTCCGATACCTCAAAATTCTTTCGCTTAAATGGTATCTGAAGGGTCTTTGCTAGAGTTTCTGTCATAAAATTGACTTCTGACCCTGAGTCTAGCAGAGCTCTAGCAGAATGAAACACGCCATACTTGTCCTTAATTAGGATGAGCGCTGTTGGGATAAGCGAGCGTTTTGAGTTGCGTGTAAGTCCAGCAAACACCTGGGTTGATGAGCTGGCTTGTAAATTGTATTGCTCTTCACCTTTCTCAATCGCTGTTTTGAGATCGGCTGGGCGATGCAAAGAGGAATGATGTAATCCGTGGCATGTCGTACAACGAAATTTCGAAGGACAATCTGATGCAATGTGACCTTTATGTAAACAATTTAAGCATAAAGTAGCTTGCTTTGCCCAGCTATGACGCTTTTCGAATGAGAGTGAAATGAATAATGGACATAATCCTAGGCTGCTGCTCTTAAAATTCTGTTCCAGCACGGCGCGCTTGCGCCTGAGACACACCAGCTGCTCCTCTACTGGCGGCTTTGTCATCTTGTGGGATAGATTAATATATTAGCAGAAAACAAACACAATCTCAGGTGATGTGCAAATTAGAGCGATTGTGGATACAATTTTAAAGCCGTTGAGTGAAATGTTAACATTAACCTTCTTGAACTATTTTCCAAAAAGCTTAGCTTTACCAAGTAACTTTTGAGTGAAAGCTTCAACCACGTTAGAATTCGCTCACTGCACTTGCCAAATTTTCAACACAATGAAAGGGCCTTTTGCCTTTTATTTTCCAAAAATTATGGTTTATAATGACTTTTTGTTATTGGTTTCGTTTACGGTTCGGGCTGTTTCTTTAACTGTGTAGCTACCCGATGTGAGGTTATGTGCATCCAATTGATGTCCAATCTGCAGAGGTTCTGTTGTCGACGGATCCCTCGTGATCCTCCAATTCCAGTACAAACCAAGACTGCAGGTGTCCTGTCACGGTCGCCAAATGTATCGTCTTGCCCCTGTGCAACCCGATAGTGGAAGCAGGTCCGAAAACTCGCCAGTTATGCGAGTGTGGGTGTCCGTTGATGTGTGTCTGCCCATGTGCAGACTAGAGTCCAAAAAATGCAAAGAAACAGAAGCTTGCAAGCTCGTTTCAGTTACGGTAAATTTAGGATTCTCAAACAATATAAATTAAATGTCGTGCTCCAACAGGTATATTGTATTCGTGCAAAAGTATGTAACAGCTAGAAGGAAGCATTTCCGACCCTATAAAGTATATATATTCTTGATCAGGGTGACTAGCCGAGTCGATATAGCCATAACCGTCTATCCGACTGTTTGTCCGTATGAAGGATGTGATCTCGGAAACTATAAAAGCTAGAACGTTGGGATTAACCACACATGTTCTTGGGTTTCCCACGCAGCGGAAGTTTGTTTTAGCCGAGGGCCACGCTTCTCTAACGCCCACAATCGCCTTAAAGGTGTATGGCGCCCACACCTTAAAAGATTTTGGAAAAGTAAAAATGCAGTATTATTGTGTTTATCAATACCTATCGAAATTCGTTAAAAAGTTATGCACGACGAAAGTTTCATATCTCTATCCCTTACACTGAGTAACTGGTATCTCATATTCTGGGTACTCGACTATAACGTTCTCTCTTGTTTTTAAATGTGACTTTTTACCATAACGTGTTGTATGCCAAAATTTAAGGAATCTCAAGGGCTTTACAGATTAGACTCCTGCATTAATGTATTCAACCTGTTCTTCAGTAAGGCAAAAAGCGGGTGAAAATGAGATGGCTTCTTCGTCCGGGCAGTGGACTGTCGATCACGGCGAAAACCCGGCTCTTCAAAGCAACCTTGATGCCTAGTCTTCATTGGGGTATACACTTCTGGGGCACTGCCTGTAACACTTCTATAAAAAGAGTTGAATCCTGCCAATCCAAAATTTTAAGACATATGAGAAACGCCCCATACTATACAAGAAACACTATTATTTTTCGTGATCTCAAAAATAATCCTGTTTGTAAATCTATCACCAATTCTGCCATTCGCTACAGATCAAGACTCATCTCCCACACAAACAGACTTGCCCTCACACTTTCCAGACCTATGAACAGAAGAAGACTAAAAAGATTGCACCCATCAGACAATTGGATACTTGGACGGCACGCTAGTGGGAAACTGATTCCAGACTTAGACTCATAGACTGCCACACTGCTCAATTTTTGTAATTAGTCTTTTTTTAATCACTACGTCTTGTTAATTTTTTACCATGGGTGAAAGTGAATTAAGTTTCACATAACACTCTCCAATAAACATATTGTTATGCATATCGAAAAAAAATGCATTAATGTATTCAAATTGACTTTTACATACTGTACTCAACATTTACTGTACAGTACTATATTGTACTCAACATTTACTGTACAGTCTACTTAGTGTGTAGTGTACAGTGCCAGGCAAACTGAAATGAGTACATCTTTTTTGAGTACACCTTAAAAATTAATGCTATGATCATTCATCGATTTATATGTTGTACACCTCATGAAAAAAGGTGTACAGTAAAAATTTCATAGGAACAGTAGAGTTTACGGCAGTGCTCTTTGTCATTAAAGCAAAAACATTAATATTGAAGCTACAGAATAATAATTTTAAAAGGCATACCGAGGGAAAACGTAATAAAATTTGCAAAATACTTATAGTTACACTTTCTAACATTTTCTGATTCGGTCCGCCCTAGCAAACTATTCCAGCCTTTTTCCCTTCACATGCATTTTCTATTGCAGCGTGCCGAATGAGAAAATATTAGAAAGTGTATTTTATATTGAGTGTAATAATTTTTCGTCACAAATGTTGATATCAGAACCTTTGTATGTTGAAGGTGCGATCGTCACTAGTTTTTTACCTCGTTAAGAGGTTTTTTTATTTGATATCAAAAGTTTATGTTTGTTTACATTTGCTCTCATAGGAGCTAATATACATATACATTAAAAATCATAATTTTTAAACTATTGTATTTAAACGAATGAACTTAAAAAGGCGTTCAAGTATTTCAAAATAAGGAGGTATAGCACATAGTTGTAGCTTTAGTAGTGAAGAACTTACAAACTAACGAAATTTAGCAATTTTAACTTTTTTCCCGCTAAAGTAGCGGGTTTTTCCAAAAGTCGTAAAACAAAAGTTTCCTCTTGGGAACTCCTTAAAACAATTGAAATGATTCCATGACCCTAAAATACACGTTGGATACGCACATACAAAATTTAATGCTTGGGCAGCGTTTATTCTTTTGAGCTGGCAAAAAGCTGTCTATTTTTGTCTCTGAATAACTTTTAAACGTGACTTTTTACAGTAATGTGATATATATTAAAATTAACGGAATCTCAAGGGCAATTTAGTTTAAAATTTTAAAGAAAATCGTTGGAGCCGTTTTTGAGAAAAATACAAAAACTTTTTTACTTAATTTACATTTACACAAATTCCATTACACAAATTACAAATTACATTTACACAAATTACATTAAGAAGGCGTTTATAGCATTTCAAAATACCTTTAAAAAAGGTACAGCACAAGTCTGTAGCTTCAGTACTTCAGAAGTTATGGCCTTCCGAATTTGAGCTATTTATAGCTGTTTTTCTGCTACACTAGCGGGTTTTTCCAAAAGTGGCAGAACTAAAGTTTCTTATATCGAGCTGTTGAACATCATATCAAATTTTTAGGACTTTAAAACCATGTTTTGGGACAGACAGACAAACAGAACAAACAGAATTAAATTTTTATTTTGCGAAGAAGAAGAAAATCTTGTTTTCGGTATAACTTTTGAACAAAGCGTCGAATTGATATGACTGATATGACCATGACCCCTCATATCAAACGCATTTTCAGTAAGAATACAACGACAATAGTGCAAGCTCTCCAGCTCTCTCCCAAACCAATTGAAATTTGTTAAGTCTTGGTATGCAATCCTGTTAGTTTTTGCGATACGTTTCGATTGGTGTATCACTCATTATGATCGGACCATCACTATGGCGCGTTATTGTGAAAAGTCAGATTCAAAAGTTATTCAAAAACAAAAATAGATACTTTTTTCAGCTCAGAACAACTAACGCTTCCTGAGCATTGCATTTTGTGTGTGCGTATCCAAACTGTATTTTAGTGTAATGGAATCAGATAATTTGCATTTAACAGTTTTATATAGGAATCTTTAGTTCTACGACTTTTGAAAAAACCCCCTACTTTAGAGGGAAAAAACTAAAAATAGATAAATTTCGTTAGTTGGTAAGCTCTAAATTTAAATTTAAATGTATATACTAGCTCCTATTAGAGCAAAAGTAAACAAACAAAAACTTCTGATATCAAATAAAAACACCTTAACGAGGTAAAAAACTAGTGACGATCGCACCTTCAACATACAAAAGTTATGATATTAACATTTATTAGAGTCTTCATTAAATACACTTTCTAAAATTTTCTCATTCGGCAAAGCATCTGCCCTGCTATTCCATAGGCACAAAAAGCAGCTAAACTTAGTTTAACCGCCTTGGAGACCTGTGAGTATTGCAACAACTTTTAAATCGCAACATATTTTACAATTGTAGGGTTTATAGTCCAATAGTTCCAGAATCACTTTCATTGTCTCATACGTTTCCATTACGTTTGTAGAATGGCCAATAGGAATGGACGGTTTTTGGTTGCATTTATGCAGCAAAACAGCTTTAATACTATACTTGCTTCCTTCTATAAAAAGACGCCAATCATCCGGATTATGATATTCACCTAGTGCTACATACAGCTTTGTAACGTTATTGCAATAACAAAAATCTTTTGTCTTCGAAAAATATTTTTTAAAATTCTTGCTTCGACTTCTAAATGCAATTCAAGTTGCCGATTCAAAAAATCCATGTTCTCGTAATCGGGAAGCAAGAATTTCGGACTTCTCCTTGGACCAATTTAAGTCTCGGCACAAGTCGTTGAGATCTTTTTGACTCATTAATTTCAAGTTCGAATCTTCCCTAATAGGGCTAGACAAGTTAAAAAAGTATTTTGACATTTTGCAACTACTCGAAGGCTTTGCAATTGACTTCGAAATGGCGCACACTGGGGTGAGAGACCCCAACAGTGACGATCAAATCAGTCGTTAAAATTTTGAACATGTTATAATTTTGTATTTGATCAATAAAAGTAAAAAAAAGTAACATTTAACTTTCCGTAGAGTATATTTTTTTTTAAATAATTATTTTTCTTTGGCGAGTTTTTTGAAAATTAAAATTATTTTTTAATAAATTCTTTATGGTGTATAATTTTTTCTTAAAAATATGTATTTAAATATTATAAACTTATTTCAAAAACCGAACTCAAAAATATTGCTTTGTTTGGAATGATTAATTAATGCCAAAAAAACAGGTAAAATACTCCATAGTGGAATGTAATAAAAATCAAGAAAGATATAATTTTTTTCCTATTAATTTCAATTTAGTTTTTGTTGTATTTCTCACCCACATTTTTAATACTGCGATCATGACATCCGTGTTTCCTTGGGAAAGTTTCATCCCGATAGCTCAAAACCTGAGAGGTTAGTTTGCGTAGAAACGGACGGACAGAAGGAAAGACGGACATGGCTAGATGAAAAGGGTTCTTTGTTTTTCATTACTCTGTTTAATTTTCAAATTCTTTGAATCCAGCAGGGATTCCTTAGCGTAATCTGTCTCTTAAGATTGGAGCACCCGTAATGTTATTGCGAAATTGAGGTCCCCCAAAGTTATGCAGATAAGAATGTCAAACGAATGTAATTGAAGCAACAGTATTTACGGGATCCGCGAAGGGGGAAACAGGATCCCATTTATACCGTCTGGTCTGCCGATTCAGTTTAAGAGGCTACAGTTCCCTCTAAAATTTAGCTTTGCTATAACTTTAAATAAATCGCTCGGGCAGACTTTGATCTTAGAGAAGATTTCTTCTTTCATAGAACATTTTATGTCGCATGCACTAGAGTTAGCTCTGATTCTCGCTCCTAAAGGATCTTAAAATGTTGTTTACACACATTTTTGTAAGTTTATTATTTTTCTTCCCTAATTTCTACAATTGCAATATTTCGCCCTGTCAAATTTTTGTTTTGCTCAGTTTGACTGCAATCTGGCCATGAGCGTAACCAACACTGCGACTATGACCAATAGTTCTGCCAACCTGCAGAAGTCTTAAAAATAAAATAAAGACCATGTGTTATCTTATAGTACCCTCAACTAATTTGACTCCACAAGGAATGTTTGAAGTTTTAGCTAAATACCTCGAAGATTGAAGACCAATAAAATATTTAGTAAGAGAATCGAGTTGGGCATGAAATTTCTATTCAGAAAATAATTATTTCAAAAAACCTCGCGGGTGACCTATGTTTAATAAATGTGTGGAAATCAGGAAGTCCTGACAACCGTACTACAAATAATTTTAAGCATACGAAGAATACGTACAAGAATATGTGGAAAACTTTCAAAGTCGGAAAAAAAAATAATAATAAATAATAATAATAATAACAAATAATAAAAAAATAAATTTATAAACCTTATTTCCACCCATGGTCTATGTCATATGGGGGGGACCGCGTTTTTTTTTTATTATGTGTGCTTTATTTATTGAATCTTATCTATATGAGACTAACAATAAGTATATAAAATCTTAAAAATATAACTTAACTTTCAGTCATATAGACTGAATTTAGACTAACGGGCCCTAGTATTTATTGCTGGGCTGGCAGATCGTTTCGATGCAGACGAGTTCTGTTTGAAACCCGTTGTTGTGGTAGGCTGCTTTCTGCTTAGATATTTCATCTTTGACCGGTGGTATGCCCAGATCCCTATGGATGTTTTCGTTTCGAACATACCATGGTGCCCCAGTGATTGTTCGAAAGATTTTTGATTGTGAGCGCTGTATGATTTCAACATTGCTGTTGCTCGCGTTTCCCCAGAGCTGAGAGCCGTAAGTCCAAATGGGCTTAAGGCTGGAGTTCTAGAGAAGAACTTTAAAGTCCAGACACTGGGGTGATCGAGAATTTATAATCCAGTGTAGGCTGCTAGCTATAAGTCTGAGATGTACTGTCTTGCATTCAATGTGCCTCCGCCAGGTTAGGCGTCTGTCGAGGTGGACGCCGAGATATGTTACATCGTTGGCTTGGGGGATCTGCGTGCTATTCAAAGTTAGCGAAGGGCACGATTGTCTATTAAGGGTAAACGTTATATGTTTACACTTTTGTTCATTAATTTTGATTCGCCAGTCTGACAGCCACTTCTCAACTACCACCAAATGATCAGCTAGTTGAGCTGTTGCTCTAGTTGGGCATCTCGAGCGGATCAGGATTGCGGTGTCGTCAGCAAATGTGGACGTAGTCAGCCTCTCGTTCCTAGGGATGTCTGCTGTGTATAGGACGAACAGGGTAGGGCCCAGTGCGCTACCTTGTGGGACTCCGGCTTCAATGTTATACTCGTTGGATGTCGTTATATTGCATCTCACCTCGAAGACTCGGTGGTAGAGGTACGACTTAAGTAACTTGTAAGTGTTTTCTGGCATTAATGTTATGATTTTATGCATAAGGCCTTCAAGCCACACTCGGTCGAATGCCTGAGAGACGTCGAGGAATATCGCACTACAATATTCTAGATGTTCGTAGGCTGTACGAATTTCTGCTGGTATCAGGTTGACTTGCTCGATGGTTCCGTGGCTTTCACGAAACCCGAAGTAATGTGCCGGTATTAAGTTTTGCTCTCTCAAATATGGTGTTATGCGCGTGAGCAGGCATTTTTCTAGTAATTTGGACAGGCACGATAGTAAGCTTATTGGCCTATAGGATGAGGGAATTGTGTAGTCTTTCCCAGGCTTCGGTATCATTATAACCACAGACTTTTTCCATTTTTTGGGGTAGTAGCCAAGTCTTGTGATCCCGTTAAATAGCTTGCATATAGCATCCACTGCGCAGTTTGGAAGTTCAATTATCATTTTTGGCGTTATTTTTGTTGCTTCCTAATGACATTAGAAATTTCAGGCACTTGAAACAAAATCGGGTTAATTGCAATTTCAGAGCTAAGCGGGGGTAGTTGAAAAGAGTTGGTGGCGCCGTTTGGCTGAAATACATTTCGTAGGTGTAGAGCAAATGTTTCGGCTCTGTCCTCGTCACTGCGGGCCCAAGTACCCGAGGAGTTTCTATTCGGAGTGACTGATTCCATCGCAGAGCTTAAATTTGGATGAGCTCTCCACAAAGGATGCTTTGTACTGGTCGGCGACATTTTCTCAATGTACCGGCGCTGCGCAAGCTCTTCTTCTTGCTTGAGGGTTTTGGTGAGTCTGCGGGTGGCTTCATTAAAGAGTTTCTTCGAATGGGGCGATCTGCAGGATTGCCAAGCGAGTCGTAGGCGTCGGTTTTCCCGAACCAGTTGTTCGATTTGCAGATTTGTTTTGTATTGGTTGCTACGCACAAGTGTCTCTTCTGGTGTTGAGATTTTGGCTGCTGCCACGAGTACCGACTCCAGGGCATCAGAACAGAAGTCGATGTCATTCTCAGTGTTAAGCTGTGGTGTTAGCTCAATGTGGGAACTTACGTACTTTTTATACCCGTTACTCGTAGAGTAAAAGGCTATATTTTATTCGTGCAAAAGTATGTAACAGGTAGAAGGAAGTGTTTTAGACCCTATAAAGTATATATATATATATAAAGTATATATATTCTTGATCAGGATCACAAACCGAGTCGATCTAGCCATGTCCGTCTGTCCGTCTGTCCGTCTGTTTCTACGCAAACTAGTCTTTCAGTTTTAAAGCTATCGAGCTTAAACTTTGCCAAAAGTCTTCTTTCTATTGCAGGTAGTATATATGTCGGAACCGACCGGATCGGACAACTATATCTTATAGCTCCCATAGGAAGGATCGAAAAAAAAACGTAAAAAAATTCTAGCTTTGGAGTTTTTGAAATATAACCTTCTACTTTTGGGAATGCTAATTTTAAAATATTTCTGAGTTTGGATTACAATTTTTAAAAAATCGGATGACTATATCATATAGCTGCCATAGAAACGGTCGGAAAATTAAATGGAAATTAATAGGAAAAAAATTATATCTTTTTTGACTTTTATTACATTTTCTTCTTCTCTGGGATATGGCTGTTCTTTAAAATTTCAAAATTTTCTATTAAATTTATAAAAAATTCGGACGGCTTGTTATATAGCTGCCATAGGAAGGATCAAAAAATTAATGCCAAAGTAATACGAAAGCAGCTAGAATTTGGATTGTTTAATTTAATTTAAATTTAATGTTTATGTAAATGAATAGGAATGATCTGCAAGGGTATATAAGCTTCGGCTGGCTGAAGCTAGCTTCCTTTCTTGTTTGACTATGTTTTTTAGAATTTGTTTCTGCCTTAAAAAAAATCCTAAAATTATTCTAAGTATGGGGGTTGAAAGATAAAGAGTGTATCTTTTAAAAAACTTTAACATCGAATCAAACCATGCATCCGTTTGCCTCTGAGATCTCTGGAAAGTTGGCCAATTTCAGTATTTTTCGAACTTTGAGGTCCTTTTGCTAAGAATCCTTGCGTCGGGGAACTTTTTGGAAAACGCAGTTTAACTTGAGAGTTCGTAACGAATCCAAAAATATAGCATCCATCGAGGTAAATTTTTGATGCTGCATAGAGTTATTATTTACTGATTTTTAGCAATATGATTGCTTTTTTACACTACTCCAGTATTTTTTTTTTTTATTTATTTGTTATTCACTTTTAAGCTGGTTTTTCCGGAGCTCGCGCAAAACACGTCTGCACTCTCCGAATTCGCGAAGCAATTCACCGCTTTGTGAATGGAAGTGTTTTATGGAATCCTTTGAACCAGTCAGGGCGCAAGGTCTTTATGCTAGACTCCTGTTTCACTTTTGGGTTGCTTTGTTTTTATTTTTTCGAACTCCAGACATTTTTTGAAACCACAATCACTTTGATAACAAACGAAATGAACACTTCATATAAACTCGCATTGACTATGTGCTCACACACAAACTCCGATCGAGTCAAATAAAATGATATTAACATATCAAAATTTTGTTACTGACCACCAAATTTTAAATTTTACTGTAAAGTCTAGACTTTACATGAAGTATAGAGCTTCCGGATCACAAGCTGCCTTTTCCAGATACTTAAGTGCTCGGTCTGATTTTACCGTGCTTAACGGCCGGTGTTATAAAATCTATTTAGCTCGTTGCAAGACCCAGTTTACACTGGATCCAAAACAGTTTTATAATTTTAATAAAAGGATCATGCAGGGACAACGGACGCAAACGGCGAACTGTTCTACAGGGTACATTCCAGTTAAGTGAACTAAGAAGAAAAGAGGAGTCGACATCACCATTAATAAGTGTTGAGGGTTTACCTGAGGTTGTAGGGTTAATATCCGATCGAAATACCAAATTTAAAATGCGCGTCTCAGAGTTGTACGTCGTTCACATAGACACTTTATTTCGCAAGTGTTCGCCTTTTCTTTCGGCGCTGCCAATTCGGTTTTTACAAAAATTCTTATTTTAAAGGGGCTAAATTATAAATGTATTTTTCAACACTGACCGTCCGTTTAATATTTAAATTTAAACTAAAATACATAAATGTTCAACAATAAGTTTGTGTAAGAACATAACTCCATGACACTTTCTACGATGGTATAGGGTTGGTAAGTCGAGCAGGCGCAACCTAGCAAGATAAGAGGGCAATCGACTACCTGTGTCCCAGTTACAAACCACCCATTCAACATCAAGTCCGTCAGATCAGTCTTACCCATATGAAATTCCTAAATCAAACTTTATTTATTGTCCTGTTATAAGTGAAAGCTCACTTCTTTTAGATGCAAAGGGTCAAATCAGTATACTCTCCGGGTCCTGACGGAGTCCCTGGATATGTGCTCAGGTATTGCGCTGAGACTTTGTGTATACCATTGCACAAACTTTTTACTTTGTCTTCAGAAACGTCAGATTTCCCATATAGGGAAATATCAGATATACCAAAGCTCTTTGAGAACATTGTTACGCCCCATTTGCAACGCAGCTGTAGGTCCCTTACTTCCTCTTCTCAACACGGATTTATAAAACGTAGGTCCACAACAACCAACCTTTTGGAGTTTACTTCATTTGTTATAAATGGTTTTAGAAAAAACCGCCAGACTGATGTGGTGTACACTGATTTCAGTAGGGCGTTTAATTTTGTAAACCACCCGATTCTAGTCCGGAAATTGGACCTTTTAGGGTTTCCAGGTGAACTTCTTAAGTTATTAGAGTGGCAGGACTCAAAGGGGCATTTTTAAAAACTCTTTTTCATCCTTTATCCGAGTTACGTCCGGTGTACCACAAGGAAGTCATCTTGGTCCGCTCCTGTTTACATTATTTATAAATGACCTTCCCCTAGTCTTAAGGATGTCACGTGTACTTATGTACGCAGATGACTTTAAGTAGTCACTGCAATATAATGAACCCGCACAAAGTTTAGCTTTAAAATCTGATATTAATGCATTGGATAATAAATTAAATGTAATTGTAATCTAATGACCTTTTTCGTGTCAGCCGTCACTACTCAACTTATACTTTGAGCGGTTGTGTGTAAGATAGAATAACGCATGCTGACGACCTTGGAGTCTAGATGGATCCTAAACTAAAATTCCTGATCACTAATACTGCTACTACCATGGTAATTAAAGCAAGGGGCGTGCTTGCATTTAACAAAAGGAGATCGAAGGAATTCGATGATCCCTATGTCCCAAAGATCTTGTTTATTTCATTAGTCCGACCGATTCTTGAGTACTGCGCTCCTGTTTGGAGTCCTTAATATGGCGTGCATATAGACCGGATTGAGTCTGTGCAAAAAAACTTTTTAATATTTGCCTTACGGGGACTTAGCTGCGATACAAGCCTAATACTGCCATCCTACTCTAGTAGACGACTTCTAATTAACTAACCGTAGAACTATGCTTGATATTAGTTTATTTATTATTTTATTCCTGGTGATGTGGAGAGTCCCGAGGTACTGGTCCGCCTGCATTTTAATGTGGCAAATAGATTAACTAGAAACTATATTCCTCTAGTTTTAAATCATTGCATCGTTAATTAAGCAATGCATGAACCTTTTAGAGTACTCTGCAATGACTATAATAGACTATATCACCTAATATCTACAACCGATTAACGGCCTATCTTAATTAATTAGTTTTAGTTTATGTATCTTGACTATTCTATTCGTATTTTGACCTGCGTGTATTTATACCCGTTACTCGTAGAGTAAAAGGGTATATTGTATTCGTGCAAAAGTATGTAACAGCTAGAAGGAAGCATTTCCGACCCTATAAAGTATATATATATATATAAAGTATATATATTCTTGATCAGGATCACAAACCGAGTCGATCTAGCCATGTCCGTCTGTCCGTCTGTATGAAAGCTGAGATCGCGGAAACTACTAAAGCTAGAAAGTTGGGATTACCCACATATTCTTGGGCTTCCTACGCAGCGAAAGTTTATTTCATCCGAGCGCCACGCCCCCTCTAACGACCACAATCGCCCGCAAACGATTTTAAAGTGTGTCTGGCGCCCACATTTTTAAAGATTTCGGAGAAGTATCGAAATGTAGAAGAAATTTTTCAGATCGGACCATTCGTTAAAAAGTTATGCCCGATCAAAGTTCCCATCTCCCTCGCACTCCCTCTAGCTGAGTAACGGGTATATGATAGTCGGGGCACCCGACTATAGTGTTCTCTTTTATTTGAATTGTCTATTGTTATATTGTCTTTTTATTTGTCCGCGATTTCGTTTACTCGTCCAAAACTGTGTAGTGCATCAAAAAAAATAAAAACGGAAAAACATAATGGAAATAAAGATGCAATTTAGGAGTGTAGCAAACGAGTTAAAATATTAGTTTTTAATACCGGGATAGAAGTTGAAATGCAAATTAAATGATAAAGGTTGCTATAATTATTACATAGATCGCGAAAGGGCTCGTGTAGACTAAAATTTCATGTACATCGTGGAAAATTAAGAAAATGAAAATTTCGTGTAAGTCTAACGGGAACATTAAAAGTTAGGCGGCTTACAAGTTCTACAGAGTCAATATCACCTCTTATAAGATTATGAATTTTTTATAAATTTAATACGAAATTTTGAAATGTTAAAGGATAGCCATATCCCAGAAGAGAAGAGAATGTAAGAAAGGTCAATAAAGGTATAATTTGTTTCCTATTGATTTCCATTTAATTTTCCTACCGTTCCTATGGCAGCTATATGATATAGTCATTCGATTTTTTAAAAAATTTTTTCGAATTTCAGAAATATTTAATAAATAGTATTCCCAAAAGTAGAAGGTAATATTTCAAGAAACACCAAAGCAAATTTTTTTTTACGTTTTTTTTTATTCTTCCTATTGGAGCTATAAGATATAGGTGTCTGATCCGGTCGGTTCCGACATATATACTACCTGCAATAGAAGGAAGACTTTTGGGAAAGTTTGAGCCCGATAGCTTAAAAACTGAGAGACTAGTTTGCGTAGAAACAGACGGACAGACGGACATGGCTAAATCGAATTGTCTTGTCATCCTGATCAAGAATATATATACTTTATGGGGTCGAAAACGTCTCCTTCACTACGTTGCAAACTTCTGACTGAAATCACAATACCCTCTGCAAGGTTATAAAAATAGTACCAAGCATTTTTCTACGATTTGCAAGTGTCGGTAAATTAAGCAATAATAATCTACTCTGGTAGGAAGGTAGCCTTAAGTTTTGATCCCAAGAACACTCATGGCTTTGTTAACAGTCAACATTATGTGGCAGTCAAACTTAAGCTTCGGGTCCAGAAGAACGCCTAAATCATTTACTGAATATATACGGTCAAGTGGCAAATTCTGAAGCAAATAACTTATAAACGTAGGAGTACCCCTATGGAAGGACATTACGTTACATTTCAGGCAGTTCAAATTTAAGAGGTTATACTCACACCATACTTGAAAATTATCAATGTCTGATTGTAAGCTGAAACCAGACTCTATATTATTGTATGTCAAACAAAGCTTAACATCATCAGCATACATTAGTACGCGAGAATTTGTTATGATAGAGGGAAGATCGTTAATAAACAAAGTAAACAGCAAAGGGCCTAGATGACTACCCTGGGGAAACAGCGTTCTTAAATATAACCCTCTGAGTCCTCCCATTTAAATAACTTGAAATCCAAGTTAAAAGATTACATGGAAACCCAAGCAAGTCTAGTTTGAATAAAAGAAGAGAGTGGTTAACGGAGTCAAAGGCTTTACTGAAATCTGTATATATAACGTCGGTCTGCATTTTATTGTTAAATCCATTAATTACAATAGATGACAATTCAAGTAGGTTGGTGGTAGTCGATCTTCGCTTAACGAAACCATGCTGACACGGTGATATTAGCGAGGAACATAAATGTTGCAAATGGGATGTGATAATACGTTCAAAGGCTTTTGGAATTGCCGACAGTTTAAAAATACCTCTATAATTCTGGGCATCCGCCTTCGCACCCTTTTTGTGAAGCGGAATAATAAAAGAGTCCTTCCAGATAGTTGGAAAAACTGATGATGAAATAGACAAATGAAAGAGTTTAAAAATAGGTTTGCAAATGGTTGATGCACAGAACTTAAGCACACACCCAGGAAGTCCATCAGGACCGGGAGAGTAAGTTGGCGTTGTTGTTGTTAAATCTCTTAAGAGAGAACTTTCGGTAATTATAGGTGAAAAAATACAATTTGCCCCTTTTAAGGGATTACGGTAGTTTGATTCTGACCATGAAGAGGAGCTATAAGTAGTTTGGAAAAAGTCGGAAAATAAATCTGCAATTTCAGAGTCAGTCGATGCCTCCATTGAGTTAAATCGGACCGATGAAGGCAAAGCTGATGACTTACGCTTTGCGTTGACAAAGTTATAAAACTGCTTCGGATCATTTGTAAATTCAAATTTACAACGATTTAAATACATGGAATAGCAATGACTGTTAAGAACATTAAAATCAGATCGAGCCACCACATATTTCGAAAAATCAGATGGCTTACCCGATTTTTTATACTTTTTATAAGTGTTTGTTTTAAGATTTTTAAGTCTTTGAAGCGCATTTGTAAACCAGGGGGGCCTGTTCGACTTTGGAGGAAGCCTATCAGGAACGCATTCATTTAAAAAAGTGTTTAGAACGCTATAGAAAAGTTCAGTTCCACTTTCGATGTCCACACAGTTATAAAGATCTGTCCAATCGTTTTGCGAAATCATTAAATTAAGTTTATTATAGTCACATTTCCGAAAGCATCTCATTTTAGTAGGAGAAACTAAAGGAGAGAGGGTATCAAGGTAGGGGAGGCAAATTGTCAATTCCATAGTTGGATGGTATCGGTCTTCTGGTACCACAAGAGCGTCAATTCTAGATACTGTGACTTCAGACGGCTCTGAAACAAACACAAGATCTAATTGTCTATTTAATGAATTTCGAATAAAGCTAACCTGCTGTAACGATAATTCTAAAAGGCCAACCACAAAATCATGGGTGGATATAGGTAAAGCGACAAGTGAGCCAGAAGGGGGGGACCAAGATATATCAGGGAGATTAAAGTCACCCAAAACAATGAAAAGGTCTCTATTGGAAAAAAAGGACAGAATAGATTTAATAGCAGAGAGATGTTGCTCATAAATTATTAGGTCAGAGCCAGGCGGAATATACGAACATGTAATAAAAATAGAAAAGGATTGCAGGGAAACTTTCACACAAACAAATTCAATGTCATTAGAGGCATGAGAGTGAATTCTCTCAGAACTTATGGTGGAGGTGACGGCAATTAAAACGCCGCCCCCCCTACGGGAAAGGCGATCGGTTCTATAGGTATTAAAATTGTTAGACAGAACTTCAGAGTCGGTTATCTCTGGTTTCAGCCAAGTTTCAGTAAAAGCCAAGATATCGTCCGTAAATGCCGAGGAGTCAGCATAAAGCTTGGGTAGCTTCATGTTAAGTCCTCTAACATTTTGGTAAGCCAAAAATAAACTTTTTAGTTTTTTGGCGCCATGGAAGGCTTGTTATTTGTTCTTGGTTAATTTGGAACAAATTCTTTGATTACTAGATCATCATTAAGCCAAAAGCTTTCAGAAAGTAGTATATTAAACACATCAGGCGGGGCAAAAATTTTGAATGACGATATCCTACGGGCATATGAAAATCTAAATTGTTCCACCGCAATATCCTCGGATGGGAATTTTTCTCGAATAAATTCCATAACATCATATCAGGCGTAAATCTTGAAACAAACAATTGCTTCCTATGTGGGACAACTGAGAGTATCTTACGCCCCCCAGCAGCGGTCTGAACCTCACCCAGCTGTGAGCCAGAAACGCCTCGTTTGGGTACAACTGGGAGTTTCTTCCGCCCCAAAGCGGCAGTCTGAACGTCACTCGGCTGAGAGACAGAAACAGCACCTACTGAACCTGTGGGCATGGTCGGCACCGAATTGATTGACTCCGCCGGCTCTGAGGATTTTATTGGAGCCTGACTTTCAGCTATAGGGATTACACCGGAACTAGCTGAGTCTATTGGCACAGGTGGTTCACTTACCCCTGTGTCAGCTGAAGCGGGTGCAGCTACCAGGTTAGGATTTAAGGTGGCTTCTACATTCGCATTTACTGTCGTTGAGCTAGCTTTTTTTCGTTTGGGCGACTCGGTTCAAAGTTTTTTGTTATTAAATTGGTCGCAAACTGAATTGAACCCGTCATTAAGCTGTTTAAAAACTCGTGAAAGGTTCAATAGGCCGTCTCGAGTCTGCCCCATAAAGCTGCCCATCTCAGTTGTCAATTCCCTGCAGGACTTACATGTCCACATGAGACCAGTACGCAGTTCAATGTAGTCTTTTACTCTGCCGGTAAAACCTGCACATTTAACGTGCATCATCCCTTCGCAGAGCCAACAGAAAATAAAAGGGTCTTTAGGTGTCGTCGAAAGAGTACAATTTTTCTTAGAACAGACAAGAGCCATTATAAGAAACTAGGTAATTAAAAAGAGTAAAAAAAAATTAAAATTTGAAAATGTGAAAAATACCTCGAGTAAATTTGGCACTGGGATAAAATTCCAAAACCACAAAAACACAAAACACGAAAGTATAAGAGCGCGAGATCGCGAATTAATTGGAGAGCAAGAGAGCGCGAGAGAAGAGTGTTCAATCGACTGAGCGTGGCTTGTGGGGCACCAACAACTAAACGCACGAACAGTTACAATGTAAAGCAAGTGAGAGAGAGACTATGAGAAAAGCACCCAAGAGTCTACAAGAAATTTGGCAGGTTCCGAGAGAGCGAAATTACAGTTATAATTGAGCGGAAAAGAGAGAGAGAGAAAGAGAGAGAATACAAGAGCAAATTTAGAGAGTGCAAAATAACACCAACAAAGCCAAGATATTAAACAAATCGAATGGAAATTGTTAAAATAACTAAAACCACATACCCGTTAAACAGGGAGATCTATTTAAAACGCTAACGCGATTGTATGGCAAACTTTGTTAGTAAGCTAAATACAAAACACTTGCGAAAAAATCACAAAAATAAATCAAAACTCAGAGCACAAAGGTAAACACAACCGTTCACAAGCGACGCTAAATCGAATTATGAAATATATATATACCGAGGAGTCAGCATTAAGCTTGGATTAAGTCCTCTAACATTTTGGTAAGCCAAAAATAAACTTTTCAGTGTTTTGGTGCCGTGGAAGGCCTTTTATTTGTTATCGGTTTATTAGGAACAAATTCTTTTATTACCAGATCATCATTAAGCCAAAATCTTTCAGGAAGTAGGATATTGAACATATCAGGCGGAGAAAAAATTTTGAAAGATGATATCCTACGGACGTATAAAAATCGAAGTTGTTCAACCGCAATATCCTCGGATAGGAACTTTTCTCGAATAAATTCCAAAACATCCTCAGATGTGGTATCAGGCTTAAATCTTGAAACAAACAATTGCTTCCTATGTGGAACAACTGAGAGTATCTTACGCCCCCCAGCAGCAGTCTGAACCTCACCCAGCTGTGAGCCAGAAACGGCACGTTTGGGTACAACTGGGAGTTTCTTACGCCCCGAAACAGCAGTCTGAACGTCACTCGGCTGAGAGAAAGAACGGCACCTACTGAACCTATGGGTATGTTCGGCACCGAATTGGTTTACTCCGCCGGCTCTGAGGATTTAATTAGAGCCTGGCTTTCAAATAAAGGGACTACACCGGAACTATATGTGTCTATTGGCACAGGGTGTTCACTTACCCCTGTGTCAGCAGAAACTACTGCAGCTACCAGTTTAGGATTTAAGGTGGATTCTACATTCGCATTTACTGTCGCTGAGCTAGTTTTTTTGCGTTTGGGCGACTCGGTTAATAGTTTTTTGTTAGGAAATTGGTCACAAACGGAATTTAACCCGTCAATGAGCTGTTTAAAAACTCGTGAAAGGTTTAATAGGCCGTCTCGAGTCTGCCTCATAAAGCTGCCCATCTCAGCTGCCAATTCCCTGCAGGACTCACATGTCCACATGAGACCAGTACGCAGTTCAATGTAGTCTTTTACTCTGCCGGTAAAACCTGCACATTTAACGTGCATCATCCCTTCGCAGAGCCAACAGAAAATAAAAGGGTCTTTAGGTGTCGTCGAAAGAGTACAATTTTTCTTAGAATAGACGAGAGCCATTATAAGAAACAAAGGTAATTAAAAAGAGTAAAAAAAATATGAAAATGTGAAAATACCTCGAGTAAATTTGACATTGGGATCAAATTCCAAAACCCGCAAAAAACACAAAAACGAAAGTATAAGAACGCGAGATCGCGAATTAAATCAAGAGCAAAAGAGCGCGAGAGAAAAGTCTTCAATCGACTGATCGTGGCTTGTGGGGCACCAACAACTAAACGCACGAACAGTTACAATGAAAAGCAAGCGAGAGACAGAGACTATGTGAATAACAGCCAACAGCATGGTGTAACTATATAAGGTGATCTTGTCAGCTCTGCTGAGGTCATTAATATGTTTACCTCTCTGTCTCTCTTAAGCTATAGAATGAGATAGCTAAATAGAGACTGGCACAAATAACGTCCTCAAAAGAGCAGCTCTCTCGACGAGACCACCTTATATAGTTTCACCATGCCCAAGAGTACAAGAAATTCGGCAAGTTCCGACAGAGCGAAATTACAGTTATAATAGAGCGGAAGGGAAAGAGAGAGAATACAAGAGCAAATTTAGAGAGTGAAAATTAATTTAGAGAGTGCAAAGCACACTAACAAAGCCAAAATATTAAACAAATCTAATGGAAATGTTAAAATAACTAAAACCACATACCCGTTAACAGGGAGATCTATTATTGATCAGCAGCGTTATGCAGAGTCCTGAAACCAAACTGATGATTTAGTTACATTCGCTCAAAAATCTTAGAGAAGGTTGGCAATAAGCTTATATACCGAAAATAATCTGCACAGCGGGGAGAAACGTCTTTTTTGAGGATTTAAACAACATTCGCATTATTCCACTGCTCCGGATAATATAAAAGAAGAACAATCATAGCATTAAATATGCGCGTAAGGAACGAAATAACTGATACTGGCAAAGCTTTGGCTACTTTCCCACCTATGCTGTCATGCCCAGGGGCTTCTTTCCGCTTTAGTCGCTTTATTTGGTCTTAAGGGGTTATATACCTTTTTGAGCGAAAAAATTTAGGGAACTTTGGATTTTTTTTCAGGTGTGTAGCAATTATTTTATGAAACTGAAGTTATTATTTATTGATAGTACATGTTTTTATCGAAACAACAAGCGTTTGATCTTGAAAATATATGAATAATTTACAAAGTTATGGCAATTCTCTCGGAACCCTTTTTTTTATAGCGGCTTGCGGTGACCACGATTGCACAAGAACTATTTGATCGATCTTCTTCATTTTTTTTAAAATTATTCGTAATGATTGTGCCGAGTTCGTAAACGATTCAGTTTTTATTTTTTTTAAGTATAAATAACGCCCGATTTCCGAACACATTTCTATTTCACCGCCGAAAAATATATAATAATCATATTTTTTTTTAGATTTTATAGAGTTCTTGATGTTTCCCGAAATCAAGTTATTCAAAGAAACTACAGTGTAGATAATATTTACACTCCTAGTTTTCGTCGAAGTTTGTTTACGATCGGAATACTAATGCGCTACTTCGATTTTAAGTCTCCAATTGCGTTAGGTAAGTTATTTTCATTAAATTGCGATAATTTCATTTTTATACTTTTAGGTGAGACAAGTGGGGGACTTCCGGTTTCAATATGTGATGATGTATTCGATTGCTTGATGTTCTTCTGCAGTTGTGCCAATCAAGAAATTCAGAAGCAAGCACTCATTTCGCTTGGATCCTTCTGTGTTTTAAACGATGACTACCTTACTAGATCCGAGCTTAAAAAATTGTATTGTGATATACTAAGCTCAATCGGAAACGATGCCGGTTTTAAAATAATCTGCATGCGTAATATTTGGATTTATTTAACAGAATCTGAAATGTTTATGCACAATAAGGAAAAAGAATGTAAGTATATTTAACATTGGCACAACAAAAGTTGTTTTCGAGTCATTATTACGGGGGTCTGGTAAGCAAATTGTAATTGTATACCTACTTTAAATATAAGGGTACTTCCAACCCTGCAAGCATTTTCTATCGCGAAAGTCACTATTTAGTGACGTCTAGAAGATGAAAACGATCGTCCGCGATATCGCATTCGGATCGCCGAAGTCATTCCCGTCGGGAAGAAATGTTCCACTACAGCGAGACTTCCCGAAGTCACTTCTGGAAGTCTCTTCGGCGACGCTTCTAGAAGTGCCGCCGTAGTGGTGCAGGTAGTATATATGTCGAAACCGACCGGATCGGACAACAATATCTTATAGCTTTTGTGATTTTTGAAATATTACCTTCTACTTTTAAGAATATTATTTTTAAAATATTTCAGAATTTCAAACAAAATTTTTAAAAAATCTGATGACTATATCATATAGCTGCCATAGGAACGGTCGGAAAATTAAATGGAAATTAATAGGAAAAACATTATATCTTTGTTGACTTTTATTACATTCTCTTCTCCTCTGGGATATGGCTTTCCTTTAACATTTCAAAATTTCGTATTAAGTTTATAAAAAATTCGAACGTCTATATTATATAGCTGCCATAAGAAGGATACAAAAATTATTGCCAAAGTAATACGAAAGCAGCTAAAATTTGAATTGTTTTAACATATACGCAAATTAATTTAAATTTAATGTTTTTGTAAATGAATAGAAATAATCTGCTTCAGCTGGCCGAAGCTAGCTTTCTTTCTTGTTATTTTTTTAGCTGTATTTTTATTTGACTTCTTGTTTGAATTTAATATATATTTTTGTTATAAAAAATTGCTTTAATTGTTATCAGGGAATCAAACCGAATCTTATTTCGGTTCCGGTTCTGGTACTGGTCCCAACCGAATCTTCGTATTTGGTAAACGGTTGTATTGGTGTTGATGTTTTGGTTCCGGTTCTGGTACCGGTACAGTTAAAATTGTTTTAATAATACTTTAAAATGATGTATGTTACTTTTTTTTTTGAAAAAACAAACATTGTAAGAACATTAAAATTAATTAGATTTTTTGATAGCAAATATGAAATTCAAGATTTTAATTAAATTTTCCACTTTTTTATTTCTAAGAGTCGTTAGATGGGCGTGGCCCTCGGCTGAAACAAACATGCGCTGCATAGGAACTCCAAGAATCTGCATGCAAAATGCCAATCCGCTAGCTTTTATAGTGTTCGAGATCTCAGCGTTAATATGGACGGACAGACAGACGGACATGGCTAGTTTGACTCGGCTGGTCATCCTGATCAAGAATATATATACTTTATTGTGTCGGAAACGTTTCCTTCTCCCTGTTACATACTTTTGCATGAATACAATATACCCTTTTGCTCTACGGATAACGAATATAAATATGCCTTCCTGTATTTTCTTTGCGCGCCCCATTTAAAATAATTTTGATTTTGCAATAAAATAATTAGAGTGACCAGAGGGTATCATATGGGACAAATAGTTAAAATAATCCAATTGAATTCGGCGCTGGACGCTTTTTTCCAGCACCAGAAGCAGTGTTGAACACGCGGCTACGGTCCATCTATGGCATGGAATTGGTACAACTGGCCATGAAAGGCGGAAATGTAATCGCTAGCCAGTTTTAAGCGTTTTATGGGTTTTCTGGGGGTTAGAGTGGGCGTGGAAAGTTTTTATCGATAGATATTGACGAAACAAATAAATATCAGATACAATATCATAATAGTGTATAAACTGTTGGCGCCACAGCTTTTGGGCGTTGGAAAGGGGCGTGGCACCATTTTGAAATAAACTTGCGCTGCGTAGGAACTCCTAGAATCTGCATGCAAAATGCCAATCTTCTAACTTTTATAGTTTCCGAGATCTCAGCGTTCATACAGACGGACATGGCTAGATATATATATACTTTATAGGGTCGGAAAGGCTTCCTTCTCCCTGTTACATACTTTTGCAAGAATACAATATACCCTTTTACTCTACGAGTAACGGGTATTGTTCACGCCAAAAGGGCGATTAATTTCTGGAGGCAGTGTCGAGCTCGCTCGCTTTGGCTTTCCCTCTCCAACGCTCCCGCAACTCTTCGCGCCGCTCTGGAGCCTCTAAGCTAAGATTATTGTAATCAGTTCCTATTTTCAAGTGCACTAATAAACAGCCGCACGACGCGCAAAACCCCGAAATTGTCTTCCGCGTTTTCCATATAATTTCTGCGCTGACCTACACCCGCATTCCTGGGACATCTTCTACAATGCAGCCACCAGGGCCCCAACAGGTATAATTACATATAATAATTAGTTCTAAGTGCAAAGTTATTATAAAAACTAAGAAAATGTGAATAGAAACAATTTTATCTCGTATTTCTCAACCCAGAAAGAAAGAACTTCTTCAAAGAGCAACTTAGACCTTGTAGCAAATCACGAATGATTCAGCTTCAAGTGGGGCACGCGCTGGTTTCGGGTCTTGTTTCGACGGTAAAGGGAGTGAGTTTCCTATTTAATCCACAGTGGTACCTGCTCGCATATTACAATACAATATCCTATTTTAATTCGCGTGCGAACTGACTTTGAGGTTAATTGTAGGGGGAAAAATTTAAGAATGGGGTAGAGAGGGAGAGAATACTTAAAGGGAAGGGTACTGCCTAGATGGAATGGAATGGCAGCAGCTGATGTGTGTGTGTCGGTTTCAGCAGCGAGACATTGCCCACCCTACCATGATCACCGCAGCCGCATAACCTGACACAGGTGGGTGATCACTTCAACACACGCCTAACTCCTAATCATCTTCATCGATCCAAGCTTCCATTAGAACAAATTAAGGTGTTCATGTTTATAATATTTTTAATACAAGAAAAGTAATACTAACAAAAGTGATCATTAAAGTTACAAAGCTGGGTATCATATAAATTTTATGCTAAGGTCATATTGAATACGAATATTTTAATCAAAGCAAGAATAATTAGACGTTAAAATTTTTTTTCAAAAATAATAAATTTAATTTAATTTACTGAGCAAGTATTTAATCATGGGGAAGTTCGTTTATAATATTTAGATCATTGGAATATTATTGTATACAGTCAATCCAAACATGTAGCATTACGACTGGAGCCGATCACTAACCCAGCATATCCAACGTTAAAAGCGCTTTTTATTTGTTGTATTATTGACTGTAATTTGGCTTATAAATTGGAAAACTGCATTTCAATTGACTGTATATAAAGATAAATTTGGAAAAACACTTCCAGGGGCTTAAACACTTGCTCTCATGACGAGATTTGCTAACATAACGAACTTTTTGATAACACTAGGATTTGGATAATTTACTTTAACTGCTTATTTGATTATTATATTTGAATTAATTTAGTGATATAGGAATATAGTTTAAATTTAGGTATTTAATTTATTTTTAAGTTTTATTTTAATTTAGTTTATAGGAATTGAATAGTTGAATTTAAATTGTGTAGTTATACCCGTTACTCGTAGAGTAAAAGCGTATATTGTATTCGTAAAAGTATGTAACAGGTAGAAGAAAGCTTTTCCGACCCTATAAAGTATATATATTCTTGATCAGGATCACTAGCCGAGTCGATCTAGCCATGTCTGTCTGTCCGTCTGTCTGTCTGTCTGTATGAACGCTGAGATCTCGGAAACTACTAAAGATAGAGAGTTGGCATTACCCACACATATTCTTAGACTTCCTACGTAGCGCAAGTTTATTTCAGCCGAGCGCCACGCCCCCTCTAACGCCCAAAATCGCCCACAAACGATTTTAAAATTTGTCTGGCGCCCACATTATTATACCCGTTACTCGTAGAGTAAAAGGGTATATTGTATTCGTGCAATAGTATGTAACAGGGAGAAGTAAGCTTTTCCGACCCTATAAAGTATATATATTCTTGATCAGGATCACTAGCCGAGTCGAACTACCCATGTCCGTCTGTCCGTCTGTACGTCTGTCCGTCCGTATGAACGCTGAGATCTCGGAAACTATAAAAGCTAGAGGATTGGCATTTTGCATGAATATTCGTGGAGTTCCTACGCAGCGCAAGTTTATTTCAAAAAGGTGCCACGCCCCCTCTAACGCCCTCAATCGCCCTAAACCATTTTTAAAAAGGTGTCTGGCGCCCACACCTTTAAATATTTTGGAAAAGTAAAAATGCAGTTTGATTGTGATTATCAATATCTATCGAATTGTAGAAGAAATTTTTCAAATCGGACAATCCATTAAAAAGTTATGAGAAAAAAATGAAACAGCCACTAGATGGCGCTAGTAGCTTTGACGCGTGCATATATTAATCTCTCTCCCACTCCCTTTAGCTGAGTAACGGGTATCTAATAGTCGAAGTACTCGACTATAGCGTTCTCTCTTGTTTAAGATTTCTGATAAGTACAAAAGCAATTTTGTTGTGTTTAGTTATACCTATCGAAGAGTAAAAGAAATTTTTCAAATCGAACCATTCGTTATAAAGTTATGCCCGATCAAAGTTGTATAGCGCCATCTCCCTCGCACTCCCCTTAGATGAGTAAGGTGTATCTGATAGTCGGGGCACCCAACTATAGCGTTCTCTCTTGTTTTAACTAAACTGGGCCACGAAGCGGAAGTTGCAGGTTTGGGCCAGCCCACTTGTACACTTTCAACAGAGGGCTACACTATGTATGTATGTGAGAAACAGAATGCACTATGTTGTTGGTACTAAGTTGCAGAGACGTTTTTGGATTGGAATTCGCAAGAATTTTCAGCGTGGACGCCAGGTGGCAACGCTGGCTGAAATTTTCACAGTTTTCTGTTCACTTTCTTAATGGGATTTCTGATTGATGTTTTATGTGAAATGTTGAAAAGCTGATGGAAATACTGACTATCACGTTTGTGGCGCTTTATGAAGTTTTTCCAGGAAAATTGGAAACAAGAGAAGGAGAAACTCGACTTCTAGGTATTTTCCACGATGCTGACGATCATGTTGGGTGCGCTTCAATTTTTTTTTTTTAAGAAAAGTGGAACTAACAGAGTGAGAAACTCGACTTCTAGAACTGTCCACGAAGATTGACGAAAATCTGTGCAGAAATTTCCCGGACTCGGGCTGTAAGCCACGTGATGAAGAAAACTTGACTTCCAAGAATTTCCTATAAAACGCATGTTTTTATAAGAAACAGGGCTTTTCCACGAAATAATAGTAAAACTTACTTCCTTACTACTTACTTACTTACTAAAAGAAAATCTTCAGAAAGGCTCAGGTTGTCTGAATTTTTTCACGATTTGGTTTTTTTATATATCTGGGTTTTGAGCAAACACTGAATAAAATATGTTCAGGAGAGAACGATCTTCACACGGCCAAGCAGTGTTGCCAGATGAAAATATACCTTTCCCCCTAAAACATCTCAAACAGTCGATATTTCGCCCTAAAAAATCCTGTTTTCCCCCTAAATTAAAAAAAATGTGTTATTTTCGAAAATGAAAATACAATAAAATAAGAAATATCTCAATAGGGCGTTGTAGAAATGTTAAGATTGAAAAAATCTGTGTACTCGAAAGGAAAGTCGTGTGTAGTATATTTTTTTGAACAAAAAACCACTAAACTTTCCTTTTAAAAATGTCTCCCCCCTAAAATTCCCCATTAAAAAAATTCCTGATCTGGGAACACTGCGGTCAAGGTCCAAAACGGAAAGGCCGGAAAGCAAGGCTTGTTTATCGAAAATTGGGCATATCTATCGAACGCGCCTTTTCAGTGTTGTAAATTATTTGAATTTTGCTTTGCCATTTTGATCCCTGGCAACAACTTCAAATCTGGGCAGGCATTTTAAATTTTGGTTGGAATTTTGAAAGTTGAAAATTTTAACGACAAGCGCCCTACAACTTACTGACCAGAGTGCGAGAGCACGGTCTTGTTCTCCCGCCCTACTCACACCAACTCCCACTTCATGGAGCTTACAGTGTAGAGCCCCACCTCCAGCTTCGTGTTATTTCGAAAATGTACAATAAAATAAGAAATATCTCAATAGGGCGTTGTAGAAATGTTAAGATTGGAAAAATCTGTGTACTCGAAAGGAAAGTCGTGTGTAGTATATTTTTTTGAACAAAAAACCACTAAACTTTCCCCTTAAAAATGTCTCCCCCCTAAAATTCCGCATTAAAAAAATTCCTGATCTGGGAACACTGCGGTCAAGGTCTAAAACGGAAAGGCCGGAAAGCAAGGCTTGTTTATCGAAAATTGGGCATATCTATCGAACGCGCCTTTTCAGTGTTGTAAATTATTTGAATTTTGCTTTGCCATTTTGATCCCTGGCAACAACTTCAAATCTGGGCGGGCATTTTAAATTTTGGTTGGAATTTTGAAAGTTGAAAATTTTAACGACAAGCGCCCTACAACTTACTGACCAGAGTGCGAGAGCACGGTCTTGTTCTCCCGCCCTACTCACACCAACTCCCACTTCATGGAGCTTACAGTGTAGAGCCCCACCTCCAGCTTCGTGTTATTTCGAAAATGTACAATAAAATAAGAAATATCTCAATAGGGCGTTGTAGAAATGTTAAGATTGGAAAAATCTGTGTACTCGAAAGGAAAGTCGTGTGTAGTATATTTTTTTGAACAAAAAACCACTAAACTTTCCCCTTAAAAATGTCTCCCCCCTAAAATTCCCCATTAAAAAAATTCCTGATCTGGGAACACTGCGGTCAAGGTCTAAAACGGAAAGGCCGGAAAGCAAGGCTTGTTTATCGAAAATTGGGCATATCTATCGAACGCGCCTTTTCAGTGTTGTAAATTATTTGAATTTTGCTTTGCCATATTGATCCCTGGCAACAACTTCAAATCTGGGCGGGCATTTTAAATTTTGGTTGGAATTTTGAAAGTTGAAAATTTTAACGACAAGCGCCCTACAACTTACTGACCAGAGTGTCTTGTTCTCCCGCCCTACTCACACCAACTCCCACTTCATGGAGCTTACAGTGTAGAGCCCCACCTCCAGCTTCGACTCACTGCTCACCAGCCACGAGCACTGCAACCTCATTAATTTCTCGACCGCAGCCACTGCAACAACGACATCAACGGTCTCAGTTACCAACAACGCGATATCGAATGTGTTGTCAACTTCTGCAGCGCTGAATAAAAGAACCGGCTATAGAGACTGGCAAGGATCGTTACATTCAAATCAAACGGAAACTAAGCCCGCATAATAAAATGATTGGAAATAAACCCAAAATAAAATGCCCTTATAAAGGCAGCGAACAACCAGTGGCACCTAGTAACAACAGATTCGCCCTTTTGTCGGAAATTGAAAATAATCAACGCGATGCTGGAGAGGTGGTACAAAAGAAGCCAAAGCCCCCACCAATTTACATAAGGGAACATAACTCAAATACCGTAGTAAAGAAAATTGTTTCGCTGGTTGGGGATGACAAATTTTAAATAAATACAAATACCTAGACGAGGCTAAGAAACCCTACTACACATACCAGCTCAAGAGCAGCAAAGTCTTGCAAGTAGTGCTAAAGGGTATAGATTTTTCGCCAAAAATATTATTAATATTATCAACAGAAATAAAAAGCCGCAATCACTCTTTAAGGTTGAAGTGGAGCCAGAAAGCAGAGCCTTGAAGAAAAATGAAGTGCACCTGATCTACAAACTGCAATTCCTGTTGCATAGAAGGATTACTTTTGCAGAGTCGCACAGGCGAAATAATCCGCTGCAATGCACAAACTGCCAAAAGTATGGACACACCAGAAACAACTGCGGGCTCGATCAGTCTGCGTAACTTGTGGAGGCTTCCACAACTCCGAACCGTGCCCAGCAAGAAAAGAAGACCCAAAGACGAAGAAATGCGCTAACTGTGGAGAAAACCATACAGCGAACTACAGAGGCTGCCCGGTCTATAAAGAGCTGAAGAGTCAGTTTCAAATATGCACGCTCCCAGAATGCACAAATTGCATACGTTCAATCCCAAACCACACATGATGCTTTCTTTGCAAAAGCAGCCAGATCTTTATTTGGGTCCCCCAACACAAATGGTGAGTTTCTAAAAACAGGACTTTCCAATCAGACGGGGATCCCAAAATCTCGATGGCGTGAGCAAATTATAATAACACCTTAGCAAGCAATACGACAAATACCAAACAGCATCAAAACCATGATGCTGACTTTAGAACAGATTATTATGGAATTTATGTCCTTCATGAAAACAACAATGGATAACCTTATGCAAAATCAAAACATTTTAATAAAAGTGCTCACATCTCAACAATCTAAATAATCGATGTCTTGCCTTCGAATATCCATGTGGAATGCCAATAGCGTTTCACGGCACAAACTTGAAATAACTCAATTCCTCAATGAAAACCAAATAGATGTAATGCTGCTGGCAGAAACGCATCGCACAGATCATCCGGACGGCAAGGCCCACGGATAATTGAACTTCCAAACTGCGCAGTGGATGCTATTTGCAAGCTATTTAACGGGATCACAAGACTTGGCTACTACCCCAAAAAATTGAAAAAGTCTGTGGTTATAATGATACCGAAGCCTGGGAAAGACCACACAATTCCCTCATCCTATAGGCCAATAAGCTTACTATCGTGCCTGTCCAAATTACTAAAAAATGCCTGCTCACGCGCATAACACCATATTTGAGAAAGCAAAACTTAATACCGGCACATCACTTCGGGTTTCGTGAAAGCCACGGAACCATCAAGCAAGTCAACAGAATACCAGCAGAAATTCGTACAGCCTTCAAAGATCGGGAATATTGTAGTTCGATATTCCTCGACGTCTCTCAGGCATTCGACCGAGTGTGGCTTGAAGGCCTTATGCATAAAATCATAACATTAATGCCAGAAAACACTTACAAGTTACTTAAGTCGTACCTCTACCACCGAGTCTTCGAGGTGAGATGCAATATAACGACATCCAACGAGTATAACATTGAAGCCGGAGTCCCACAAGGTAGCGCACTGGGCCCTACCCTGTTCGTCCTATACACAGCAGACATCCCTATGAACGAGAGGCTGACTACGTCCACATTTGCTGACGACACCGCAATCCTGAGCGGCTCGAGATGCCCAACTAAAGTAACAGCTCAACTAGCTGATCATTTGGTCGTAGTTGAGAAGTGGCTACCAGACTGGCGAATCAAAATTAATGAACAAAAGTGTAAACATATAAAGTTAACCGTTAGCAAACAATCGTGCCCCGCTAACTTTGAATAGTAAGCAGATCCCCCAAGACAGCGATGTAACATATCTCGGCGTCCACCTCGACAGACGTCTAACCTGACGGATGCATATTGAATGCAAGAAAGTTCATCTCAGACTTAAAGCTAGCAGCCTGCACTGGATTATAAATTCTCGATCACCCCTGTGTCTGGACGTTAAAGTTCTCCTGTACAACTCCACACTTAAGCCCATTTGGACTTACGGCTTCCAGCTCTGGGGGAACCCGAGCAACAGCAACGTTGACATCATACAGCGCTCACAAGCAAAAATCCTGCGAACAATCACTGGGGCACCATGGTATGTTCGGAACGAAAACATCCACAGGGATCTGGGCATAGTAACTGAATTTAATAAATGTAAAACGTTAAAATTACATTAGAATTAAACATATACTCAAAAATCGTATTAAGAAATATACATTTTTCATTTTTTAAAATAGGTGTACTCTTCCTTGTTTGATATTATAACTGATTTGTCTTTTCAGTGTTAGGACAACTAAATTCTAAAGCTGAAATATAGTGTAAAATTCTTAGTTTTCGGTTGTAGTTGCCTGTTTGGCCAGGATCTAAGTTTATAGGGATTGCTTATATTAATGTGCAACAGCAGACCGCTATACAAAAGTCCGGCAGCGGTGTCGCTAATGCGTGCGAAAGGATTTTATGCTGACACTACATAATGGAGTCGCTGCTCGCAGAGCTTGGCTGTGGAGAAACTTTTGTATATATATATATATATTTTTTTTTTATTTCTTTATTTGGGTTTTCTTACAAGTAATTAACAATATATATGGGATGGGAAGCTCGGTCGCGCGGGACTAACCTTACCTATAACCTTTAACCTTTAACCTATACCTAGGAGCGATTATTTTCTTTTTGTTATTTTCTAATGTATAGTTATTCCTATTGTCTGCTCCAATTTGGCAAACTGCGAAAATGCCTGTTTCAGGCCAGCAACTTTGGTCCCAGTAGAAACGCATCGACCGACTTCAACCAAATTCTTTTCATTACTGGTTTCTCTTATCCTTCTCTTTTTACACTCGCAACTGAGACGCAGCGAGTAACAAGAGCGAGTATTTAACAGAGCGATAACAACTTTAGGCGGTACAATTCAAATATTTTCCATAAACAAGAGCGTAAGAAACACACGTAGATATCTTGCAACTCGGGCTCGTTGGGGGTTATTTTATTTGCTCGCAGCTTGCTATGCCCCGTCTCATAGCTTAGTAGCCCAAGTTGCGAGTTCTATGTATTTCCCTCACATATTATTTTTATAAACCAGTTACGACTAAACATCGGCCGCGTTGAATGGCCGAATTGCTTCAATTGATAGGTAATGGTGCTAGTCGATGGACAGCACGTTTGTAAATTCCATTTTTAGTTTTGATGATGGCGACCCGGACCCTTCAATCAGCGCCTATAATCGTTTCGGTGATGATGCCCAAAAGCCATGTCTGAGGTGGCAGGTTGTCCTCCTGAATTACGACAACGGTCCCAGCAGTTAAATTTGGCGACTCCTTATTCCACTTTACGCGTTGTTGTAAGCTCAGCAAGTAGTCTCGTGACCAATCCTGCCAAAAGCGTTGTTTTATCGCAGATACCAGATGCCACCGCTGAAGAATTGATAAATTCGGTTCTACATTTGCCTGAGCGGATGCTGGAGGCAAGGTCGCCAAGCTAGTCCCGACGAGGAGGTGCCCTGGGGTTATAGATTCACCATCGTTTGGGCTTGAGCCGTCAGCGATAATCGGCCGCGAATTCAGCACTGCTTCAACTTCTACGATGACCGTCTGGAGCTCGTCTTCCTTTAGCAACGCGTTACCCACAGCTCGGAGAAACAGGTGCTTAGCTGACTTAACGGCTGCCTCCCACAGCCCTCCAAAATGTGGGGCTCTGGGAGGGATGAAGATAAATTCGAATCGACGAGGTGCTCCAAATGCTGTCATAGCGTCCTTATGGGTGTCCAATAGGGTGTCCCTTATATGAACAAAAAAATTTTTTTTTTGAATTTCAAAATGCATACCCTCTTATTTTTTTATAAATGCTTAAAGGTATTTAAATACAAAATTTTACCTTTCTAGCATGATTGCAACCCGTGCCGACCGCTCTACAAAGTTTATCAAAAAACATATTTTGGTTTAATATTTCGGTCTGCTACGTTATTACGATAAGTAAAGTCAGTAAAAGTTAAAATGAACTTGCATAGACAGTAGTATTTATTTAAAACATAAAAATAGCTTTGATCATCCAGGGTAACTTTTCAGAAGTGTGCTTTTTTTACAGTCCGGATACAAATTTCTGTGTTCTTGAACACAGCTCAGCAAAAACAGTTTTTGTTCTTCTTCGATAAGCCCGTTAAAATCCTGTACTAATTTAACAGCCCTTTCAGCAGTGTCATTTACCACCTTTAAATGACTTATTCTTTTTTTGGCTTCAAGAAAAGCAGCATTTTCATTCCAAAAAGAAACATCTTCTTGAAGAAAGCTGTCGTCGATCTGCAGTCGAGATAGAAATTGTTTGCTCTTTTCTGAAACAAAATCATCGAGCGTTTTATCTGAAAGAAATAAACAAGTTAGGTAACAAGAAAAATATAATAATTAAACCTACAAAAATATCTTACCAAACAACTCTTGCGAGAATTCTTCCCTTGATGGAATATAACGTTTTCCAAAATTTGAACTTTTGGCCCTGTTTAAGCTGGCAATCATTTTTGTCTTAATTTGGTTATCGACTTCGTCATCAAAAAGTGATATGACTGTCTCTTCACATAAATACCACAAGTGCTGGCTAAATTTGTTTAAACAAGCTTTAGAGATGGTTGCGTCAACTTTTTCATGCTCTTTTAACGCCTTCAAGAAGCATAAATCTTGATTTGGTGCTTTTGTTGCCACTGTGCATTCCAGCCAAGATTTAACATATAAAGTGACAATAAATAAGCACACGTCCTGTAGGGCATTTTTATCCTTTTTAGTTATTTTGAGTTGTGAATGAAGCAAACATATTTTTAATGAGTATATCGCTCTCGCCATCCATCGAGCCTGATGCATAGCTCCTGGGGGTTTGAGTTTTAATTTATTTTGCGTGTCTCCTCCCAAAAATACTACGCATAATTCAACCAACTCGCGGTAATCGTCTCTTATAAAAACTGTGCTTAGTTGTGTCTTATAAAACGTTAACAAAGACGAAATTTTTGTTTCGGAAACATGTGCATTTATGAAATCAAGGCACAGTTTAATGTCATTTGAATCGATTTTTTTAAAATTATCTTTGAACTTTTTAAAGAGCGGAATATCAGGGCTAATAGTTATTTGCTTTATCTTGGTTTCAAAAGCAGCTTTTAGGACCAACTCATAACCATGATGACGACAAGCGAAAAGCAAAATTTCTCTTTCTAAGGTCTGTTCCAAAATAGCACAAGCTCCATTAAAACGACCAGTATTCGATGCAGTTGTGTCGCAGCACATTATTTGAACCTTATTGTGAAGGTTCCAGTCAAACAAAGTAGTTGAGATTGCTTTGGCCTGATCTTTTCCAGAAGAACTCTCAAGTTTTGGTACTGCAAGAAGCTGTTCTCTACCATCAAATGAAGCTATGATTGGCAAGCGTTCTTCTTTTGAATTTCGAACATCCAATCCGGGTAATAGTTTTCCATCCCAATGGATTGTGACGATGTCAGGTTTTGAAATTCAGTTCTTATTTCTTCGGCCCTTGATTTTCTAGTCTCAGTACGAATTCGTTGAATCGATGATTGGTTGATAGGAAAATCCTCGCTGCTCATATCAAGCGCTTCAACTACCGCCTGAAGAATGTATACGGAGTCTCTTATACTCAGCTGGCATCGATCTAAAGCTGCGACAAGTTTAGGTGTGATGAGATTCTTTCTTCCTCTTTTAATTCTTTTTTCAGAGCAGGCAACGTCTAGCAAAACCAGTTCAGGATTTATAAGTTCTTCGTCCGATTCTTCCGAATACTGTAAGTTGTTTGGTATAGAAGTTGATGCAACAGCCAATAGCTCTTTTTGCTTTACATGCCTTTCCTCTTCTTTCAATCGTCTTTGCCTAGCTCTTTCTTCTTTCTCCGTCAATTTTTTGTCTACACCAGCTAAATATCCTGGTCGACCTGGTTCTCTTTGTTTATTTAAAAATAGTTTGTCTTCCTCTATTTTTATTATTTTCAAGGCATCAGCATGTGCAATATCAAATAAGTTATCAAGGCTTATTTTAAAATTATTTTCTCGGTCCTTGAAAGTGGCTTGAGTTTTTTTTACAATTTTTTTGCAGCTCTCTCCAAGCATGGTATAAATCAAACAGTTTCTTCACGCAGTTAGGCAATGCCCTTGTGGGAATTTTTGCTTTTTCCCAAAATATTAAACACTCCCTAGTCACAAGATTTGCTCTTTCACTAAGAGTTAGCTTGACTTGCCGAATATTATAAAATAAAACGGAGAGAACCTGGCGATTTGAGGGTAACTTTGCACCAGTGATTTGATGACTAGGTAGCCCGATAAGAAAAATATTTTCTTTATCACTTCGTAATGTCACTGACATCTTTACTCAACAAACAATAGTGCACCAATAACACCAAAACTTGCGAATGAAATGACGAATGAAGCGTAGTCCATAGTCGCAGCGCTGTATCCGCGCCAACATGTACGGACAAGCTTAAATTGCAAGTCGGCACGGGTTCTCTTGCATGAAACGTGCTAATATTTTTTTCTAGAACATATTGGGTTATTATGAAAGTTTTAAGAAGGTATGCGTAAAAATATATCGAACATGAAAAATAAGGGACCCCCTAGTGTCCAATATGCTCATAAGTTCATGTATGATGCGAGACGAGCCCGAGAAATTCGTGGCATTATCGCAATATAATTTCTCGATGGGTCCGCGTCGTCCGACAAATCTAGATAAGCACATGATGAATGTATTAGCGGTGAGATCTTTTACAAGTTCAAGATGAACGGCTTTTGACAGAAATCAAATGAATATCGATACATACATCTTGATTGGAGGCTTGCCACGAATTCCTAGCGATACTCGAATCGGCCCAAATAAGTCAACTCCACTAATTGCAAACGGCCTTGTTCCTATCAAACGGTCGGCTGGTAAGTTACCCATTATTTGTGAAGCTAATTTTGGCTTCTATCGAAAGCAATCTACACATTGTCTTACGACTGCGCTACATTCGCGCCTAGCATTTATGAGCCATATTGTTTGGCGGAGAAGACCAACCAATGCTCTGGGTCCTGCATGACAGTTTGTTCTATGAAGATGTTGAATGTATAAACTCACGAATCTGTTCCCCTTTGGCATAAGAAGCGGAAACTTAACGCTGTAACTTAACTGAGCGTTGAACAATCGACCTCCTACTCGCAACAAAGACACCTTAATCTTTCCAATTGATTCAGTCACAACGAATGGACTTAATTTTTGAGGTGAGTCTGGCAACTTAACTGATTTTTATAATTTTATGAGTTCACTTTTATATGCATTTTGCAATTTTGCGGATTTAGTGAAGACCACAAGCGAGATTTTGTTGCGTTGACGAATCGTAGGTCGTACGCAACAATGCGCATTACCTTAAGGAATGAAGATGAATTTTCGACAATTTTTTCTATCGGATTCGGCTCGAGTTGTGTTGCAACATGGCTAGTTGTTACATTCCGAATCTATAACTCTTCATTAGTGTTGATTTGCTGAGTTTTTATATTTTGAGGCCAAAGCCTTTGATCTTGAGTCAAGAAGTGAGGACCAACGAACCAAAATGAATTTTTTAATTCATTAACTGTACAACCACGAGATGGAAAGTCCGCTGGATTGCTGTCAGTGGGTACATGGCGCCAACTCGCCGGTGATGTCATCTCTTGAATCTCACTGACGCGGTTGGCAACAAAGGTTTTTAATTTTGAAGGATGTGTTTGCAGCCAATACAAAACGATTTCAGAATCGGACCACATCACAACTCGTTCAATTGGAGAGTCGATCAGTGGACGACCTTCTTCCCACAAGTTGGCTAGCAGGTGCGCCGCGCAAAGCTCCAGTCGTGGTACCGACTTTGTTTTCAGAGGGGCCACTCTTGATTTTGCAGTAAGCAATTTAACTTCCACACCATGTGGATGTTCGACACGGATGTACAGGCAACATCCGTATGCCTCAGTTGAGGCATCCGTACCTACATGCCTTGGAATTTTCAATATATTCAATTCTTCCAACCCCATTGTGATCGATTGCCATTTCTGCTGAAGGCTGTCAGGAATTGAATCATCCCACTCTAACTTAAGCAGCCAAATTCGTTGTATGAGAACTTTGGCCTTTGTGACAACAGGACAGATAAGCCCGAGAGGATCATATAGGCGAGCAGTAAGGGACAGCATAAATATTTTTGTTGGCGCATGGCTTGTACACATCTCTCGCGAAGAAAACTTAAAGATGTCATGTTTTGGGTTCCAAACGAGCCCTAACGCCTTGGTATCTTCGTGTTCCCCGACAGATACATCTGTAGACTGATTAAGATCTATTAGCTGCACACAATTGGTTGCCCACTTCGAAAGAACAAGCCCGGCCGAACCTAAGATTTCAACTAATTCGTTTCGCATTGACGTAAGTTCCTCTATTGTATCTGCGCCTGACAAAAGATCGTCAACGTAGAAGCTATTTGATAAGACTAAGGATCCTAGAGGGTGAGAAACTGAATATATCTCACTAAGGTACTTGAGGCAGCGAATAGCTAAGAACGGCGCGCAGGATGTGCCGTATGTAATGGTATTCAAACGATAGACTTGTAATTTTCCATTCTTATACTGCCTCCAAACTATAAGTTATTCAGTTATTTCCTGTCTGTACATCTTGACGATGTCTGCTGTAATAGCGTATTTGCGAAGACGAAACCTTAGTAATGTAGCGTATAGACACGGCTGTATAGTTGGTCCGATCATAAGCAATTCGTTCAATGACACTTGAGTGCTTGTCTTACTCGATGCATCGAAAACCACTCTTAGTTTAGTGCTTGAACTTTGCGGTCTGAGCACACATTGATAAGGAATGAAGAAATGAGGCTCAGACGGAATTTCGTCATTCACCAACGTCATGTGGCCTAAGGATATGTACTCCTTCATAAAGGCAACGAACACGGAATTTACCTCTGGGTTGCTGGACATCCTTCTTTCGAGTGCTAAGAACCGCCGCTTTTGCGATTTCAAACGACGAACCGAGACAATTCGGGCTGGACTTAAATGGCAATGAAACTTGAAGTAGACCGGAATTTTCCCAGAATTTTCGAATCAACATGTCTACACTGCAATGATCTTGAACCGCGCTCAACATTGAGGTAGCCAGCTTGAAATTTGTTCTTGATGACTTGCACCGACCAGATACGATCCATCCAAAAACGGAGTTTTGTAAGACTGGACCATGTGTTTCTTGCTTAAATTTCCCTTCCTTTAACAACTCGAAAAATGCGTCAGCACCAAGCAATATGTCAATTCTCTGAGGTTTGTGGAACAGTGGATCAGCTAACTTTATGTTGTCAGGAAGGTTCCAGTCTAACACTTTAACTGCCCTCTCTGGTTGGGACGATGATATTGACTTCAGAACAATAAGCTCAGCTTCTAATTGAAATGCCTGTGTTCGGGAGTGCATAGTCGCTTGAACTACATGACGAGCTGATACCTTTGATTGACCTATTCCAATAAGATTTGTGTCTTTTCGATCGCGCTTAAGTTTTAGAATAAAGTTCACCTGTGACCCGGAATCTAAAAGCACACGAGCAATATGCATTTGACCATTGCTACCGATAATGTTTACAAGGGCTGTAGCTAATACGACCACGCTGTCATCGCGTGGTGGACGGCAGAGGTGGTCAAAGGTTGTGTCACAATCGGCTCTTGAGTGGAAGCTAGCTCGGACGGTGCAGAGTCGGAGCTGTATCTATGAAGCAGCGAATGGTGTGGCTTCGAGCACACGCGGCACTTAGAGGATTGACACGAAAGAACGGAATGCCCTTTCCTTAGGCAGTTTATACACAATGGGAATGTCTTAGCGAATTTGAATCTTGTAGCGACTGATGCGGCCACAAATGAACTGCACGAGTTATCGTCTGATGGTTCTTGGATAGGGTTACTGCCAGTGATTTACGGAATTAAACGTCTACCCAATTCAGTGGTAAAATTCTAAGTGAAGTTTTATTTCGAAGTGTTTCATTTATGGTTTACAAAAGTGCTGATCAAGGGGAACGGCTGCAATTGGAGCGGATGTATATCGGGCCGCGACTCTGGAGTGGCCCCAATACTTTATGCTGCGTTGACATTCCTCTAGCTGGTGGACTGCCAGGGGTTTCGGCGGGGGCCGCCGAAATATATGCTGAGGTGGTAACTCCTCCCCCTCAGACTGAACTACCGACCATAGTGGAGCGATGGTAGGTGTGAAGGTGGCAGGTGGGGCAACGGTTGGCGTGAACGTCGAGATTGGTGTAGCTGGTGTGAACATAGTTGTTCTCCTTGAAAAATAGGCTACTGCTACCACTGCTATCATTAGAACAGCTAACATTGCGTAGGTAGGCTGTTGTGTGCCTTGCTGTTCCTGTTCGTATTCTGTTGATCTGTAATCTTGTTTCAATATCCTCCATCTTCAGCTCATGTATCCCTAATTCCTGGGTTGTTCTGTTCTTCTGCATGGCTTCAATTTGAGGTATTTTTAAGTTCAGCTTTGTCGATCCGAGTTTTTCTATTGCTTCGTACTGGACATTATTTATCATGGTCTTACACCCTCTGAACGTTATCAGTGCCGAACCATTGAGTGTTCTCCCCTGCCCACAGTCCGTTCGTAGCTTCACATTTTCTCCGTTAAAGATCGCGATATACCCTTCCTCTGGTTCGAAGATCCTGCTCTTGAAGCCTACATCCCTCGTCTCGCAGTTTACCTCTTTCCCGTTGATCAGTCTATTTAAGCATACTTCATTAACCTGATTTAGAATTTTGTCGTTCTTACAAATATACAAATTTCTTATCTTCTGACATTTTTCCTTATAATAGTACATTTCTTCCTCATTAAATACTATGTATTTCACCGTTATTACGAATTCTGTTCTATTCATGGGTAACGATATAATTCTGTGCAAAGAATACGTTCCCTTCTTGAAAATTGGTACTTTTATTGAGAATATTATATCTGTCTTATTCATTATCGGCGTTAATTGTAAAAACTCATACATGTGCTCTTCCGACGTTAATTTCATACCCTGATCTTCTAATTCCTTCATGCATCTTGTTGCTTCTTTCTTATCGAAAATAAATTTTGAAATTACTCCTATTTTTGCCAACAGCAAACTTTCTGCTACATCGTTTAAGTTCAATCCGAGCATATCTATCGATATTGAAATCCTATCTATGTATTCTAATCTATAGATCCTTTTGTCCTCATCGTTACACTGGTTTGTTCCTCATTTATATATTTCGTTAAATTTTTGAACATTATGCTGAATTTATTACCTGTCCTTTCTTGAGAGCTTAATGCTTCTCTTAATCCTCTTTCTTCCTCTTGCATTTTCCTTAACTCTTCCTCTAGTCTTTCTGCATCTTCTGCATCCAAATTCCCTGTAATTGCTTTCACGACCGAGCCAAGTCCATTTACCAACCCTCTTGGTTTCCTACTCTTTGGGCATATGGTGTCTAACCTTGCCTCCAACATTTGTAATTTATTCTGTAGAACCCTCACGAGATCCTTAGTTTCCGAATCTTCTCCTATCTATCTGAGCGTCTGCTCTAAGTTCGTTATTGCTACTTGATATTCTTCCAACCTTACGATATGTATGAGCATTTTGTGCGTTTGTATTACCTTTGCCGGGCCCAAATCGATCTGAGCTAACGGCTCATCCCCTTTCAGCATCCGAATCTCGAGGCTCTCCATTGCCGCCATGGTCTCTAACCACCTGTAATTATTCATTCATTGATTTTGTCAATCTTCTAATTTTGTCCTTATGTATTTTCTGTGGTTTCTGAGTTGTTATTGTTAGCCCGTTGTCTTCTACAACCTTGTGTTTGGAGAATCGAGGTGCTAGTTTATCTCTCCTATTTTCTTTTCTGAATATCGTGTCCCCTACCTGTACTGGGTTTGGTTCCTGTCTATCTACGTTTGCCGCCTCTATTCTCTTGCTCTTTTGTTCTTCTACCCTTTCTTTAATTTTCGGGTACAACTCGGACTGAAACGCATTTATTTTCTGCAAGTAGTCGTGTTCGTTGTTAAATGACACGTTGTTCAAGAAATTTTGTGTTCTTCCTGTGAACAGTTCTTGCGGTGTTAACCTAGTAGCTGAATGAACAGCGTTATTATAGGTTATAAATGCTTCATCCAGTACTTCTTCATGTCTGATTTCCAACTTATTTTTCTTCTTTGCCTCACTAATCAACCTGTATATTTCTGTTATGGTGGAGTGCAGTCTTTCAATCGTAGAATAGCTCGACGACTGCTGAAAAGACGTTGTGTGCAGTTCTAACTCGTACTGCCTGCAAAAGTCTTTGAACAGATTTGACGAGAATTCTACCCCTTGGTCGCAGACTATCCTCTTGGGAACTCCAAATAAAGCCATGAAACTCTTTATTGCTTTAACTATGTTGATACTTTCTTTTGCCGGAATTGTTATTCCCCACGCATATCTTGAGAACTTGTCTATTATGGTTAGAACATTCTTCTTGTTTACAAAATACAAGTCAATGTGCACTAACTCCATGGGTTTCTCTGGTGATTCTGTCAAGCTATACACTATCTTATTCGGTTTTCTGTCATACTTCTGCATTTGACAACTGTCGCATTTATTAATTGTTTGCGTAATTGCCTGTTTCATGTGCAGGAAAAATACCTTCCTCTTTAGGTGGGCTAGGGTTTCATCTATTCCCCTATGGTTACTTCTTTCGTGGTAGTCCCTGATGACCTGCTCTTGCTCGGATTTTTCTGTGAAATCTGGCAATAAGACTGTACATCTTATTGCCTTAAACAAGTTACTGTAAGCGAAGTACTTGCAGTACACGTCCTGGATTGTTAACACCCAATTTTCCGGAATTAACAACGCTACTGTTCTTTTAGACTTTAGAATTTCCTTTAGTTTACGGCCAATTGTTTCGTCGTTAAAGTTGTTGTCCGTCCAGATTATTCGCAATTTATTCCTAAATGGGATTTGCTTTACTACCCTTGGTATTCTCCCCTCCTGTATCACCACTTGAATGTTATATTCATTCAACGGTCTCTCTGATATTGGGAATCCTAATTGCAGATCTTCCCCCGCGGAATGAATTGTTTCTCCGTTCGTCGCTACCTCTGAGGCTTCTTCCAATGCATTGAGCTCAGGTTGTATCCTGCTCAATGCATCCGCCACTACATTCAAAGAACCTTTCTTGTATACAATCTCATAATCGTACTCCAGCATTTGAAGAGTTTGGAATCAGGTTCCTTTACACTCATAAGCCAGGTTAATGGCCTATGGTCAGTGACTACTTTAAACTTCGTGCCAAAAACGTAATGCCTATAATGCTTAATTGCCCATATAATGGCAAGCATCTCTTTTTCAATAGTCGCATAGTTTGTTTCTGTTTCCGATAAGGTCCTACTAGCGTATGCTATTGGTCTGTCCGTTCCCAGGTTTCCTTGGGATAAGACAGCGCCAATTGCATAGTTGCTCGCATCCGTAGTAAGGATGAACGGCTTATCAAAATCAGGAAACTGTAAAATCGGATCGTTACATAGTAAGGTTTTGCATACCTCAAATGCTTCTCTGTATTCTTCATCCATCTGTACGGCTTTCTTTCCTTTTAACTGTCTTGTTAATGGGTTTGGTATAGCCGCGAAATCCCTTATGAATTTCCTATAGTATCCCAACAGCCCCAAAAATGATTTGATCTGCTTCCTGGTCTTGGGAATCTCGAACTTCTTTACCGATCCGATCTTCCCTGGGTTAGGTTTAATCCCCTGTTGAGTGACTACGTGGCCTAAATACTCTACTTCCTTCCTCAAAAATTCTGTCTTGTCCAATTGCAATTGGGTTGTAAAATATTTTGCTCTGCCCAAACTATCCAACACATCATTGATTATCGGTAGGGGGTATCTATCCTTATTTACCTTCTCGTTCAGCTTCCTATAATCCACCACCATTCTCCACTTTCTTTCTCCTGACGCATCTTTCTTCTTGGGCACCAGCCAAACTGGTGCACTCCAAGGAGAGTGGCTATGTCTGATAATCTTCTGCTCCAGCAATTTCTCTATTTGCCGTCTTACTTCTTGCCTTTCCTTAAACGCATATCTGTAAGGTCTGGCATACACCGGTATGTCGTCCTTTGTTCTAATTTGATGTTTGACCGCGTTAGTGAAAGACAAATGGTCTCCCTCTTTATGGAATACCTTTGGATATTTCCTACAAATCACTTGGAGTCCTTTTAAGTTCTTCGCTGTTTAAATGTTCCGTCCTAATCTTGTGGAACGGTATGTTTTTGTCCCCGTTCCCTGTTTCTTCTATGGTGTTGAGTTCAAAATGTTGTTCGATTTTGAATTCGGCACCCTTTAGTGGCTCTTCTAAAAATAACTCTTGGTCTGTTTCTGCATAGTTTACTACTTCTACCAGGCTCTGTCCGGCCACTGCCCTGTAAATGCCTTCCGAAATGATCATATCCTCCTTCACTACCGTTTTACGTAATAAGAAATCCCCGTCCGGTGCCTGAACTGGCACGGGGATAACCCTTTTCGATCCTGCTTCTATTGTGTGGATTTGACTTGGTCTGTAATTTTCGAAATTGGAGTTTGGAGTGATCTTAATCATTATATACGGCAAGGTTGAGTGGCCCTTTCTAGCCCCTAGATATCCTGCTGGTTGTTCGAGGCTGATAGCGAAAAATTTGCATCCTCCTCTTGGATGTTATGCAGCTGGCCGCTATTTGACGACCTATTTCCGCCATTGTCAGAATTATAAGATCTCTTTGAATTGGTCGAATTATTTGACTGCCTTGAATTGTTGGAATTGTAAGATTGTCCAGAATAATTCGAATTCTTTGACATCCTGGACTGACCGCTCCCTGCTGCGTCTCCAGCCGCCTGGACCGCTAATTGTTCCTCTCTGGGTTTGTAGTTATTGTAACTATGATTATTCCACTGCCTGTTCTGATTATTTTGACCGTAGTTCCACCTACAGTTCTTATTTTGGTAGTTACGATACGGCCTTGTATAACTCGCATTTTCTCCTTGATTATAATTGTCCGACCGGAATGGGTTACCCATCATTGGATATGGAAACCCAAAACCTGGCCATCCCCCCATGTTGGGCATCGCAAACGGCATTGGAAACTGCGGTTGGGTATTGCCTGCCCAACGATACTGTGACCAAGTGCCAGTTTGCGACTCCGTTGTCGGGTTATCCTGTTTCCCAGGATCCTGGCTTGAAACCTCCTTACTCTCTTTGACCTGCACCTTGTTTGGTACTTGACCCTTTGTTCCTGTCTCCGTTTCCTCTAGAGTGCCAAATTCTTTTCCCTGCAGGCTATTTCGTACGCCTTTGCTATACTTGACACACCCATGTTCCTGATTGTTACTCCTATCGGCCCGTTCAAAGCTGATACAAACGCATTCAATGCCATTTCTTCGTACCATTTGGTCTTCTCGTTTCTCAATAATACGCCTGGCTCCCTGGATTTGGACAAACTCACCAAGGCTTTCTTCAGTGTCATGACCTTAGTATACAAGGCATCCAACTCCAATTTCTTTTCCATAATATGCGTTAGCTCCATTATTAAGTCCTGTTCGGATCTCTTATCCTTAAAATGGGTAATCAATATCCTTTTTATCTGATCCCAATTTAACTCTGACTCATCTAAGTCAAGAACCCTATCTGCCGCTCCTACAATTTTACTCCTTACTGCTCTAAGAGCAATAACTCCTACATTCGACCTTTCTTCGCCTTTTATGAGGTCCAGAACTTGCTCCACCGCTACTATAAATCCATCTAATTAACTTCATCTCCTTCATATTTCGGAATTATTTCTACCAGGTCTATTACCCTGATAGCCTCCAACACGCTAGTTTTTGCCATTTCTGCCGGTCTATTCTCTTCTGGCATAGCAACCTTGACGTTTCTAGATGTTTCTCTTCTCCTTTCTTTTTCTTCTTATTCTAATAATACTCTTCTACTATCTTGCTTCGAATCCTTCTTCACCCTGCTGTTGTCAATTTGGCTGTTTTACTTAAGGTGTACTTAGATATATTGTGTATGTGTACTTAGATCTCTACTGTACTACACAGTTTACTGTGTTTAGCTGTGCTGCTTCTTCCTAGAGTTTCTGTGTCTCTCTGGGAGTTCCCGTGGGGTGGAATGGAGGAATTCTGTAATTAATTTGAATCAGTATTTTTCTATATCGATTTTAATACTACAGCAATGGGCTATATAGACATTCTTTCCTTTATTTATTCATTTATTATTATTTTTTTTTTTTAATAATTTATTTATTCATTTATTCCCTTCCTGTTGCCTACTGATACCCGGCATGCTGAAGCTAGTTGATCGACTGTGCGATACAGCCTCACAACCAAATGCGAACAGTCATTGCCATTGGGGTACGCTAATCTATAAAATCTCTCTTTACTATAGCCATTTCACGCTAGGCGGCCGCTTTGTGCACTACAATGCGCCGCCTCCTACATGTTAATTGTCGGATTTATTCTTTACTTCCTCCTACATGCTAGGCGGCTGCCCTGTGCGTTACTGTACACCGCCTAATACATGCTAGTGGAAAGATACCTCTTCCAATTCTAACATTAATTAATTACTCTTGTTCTCTTTCTTTTCGATTAACTCTTTATGCACTTGCTTGTCGCTTTTATTTCTTTTTACTACTATTCATCCTCATGCTACACGGCCGCCCTGTGCTATACAGTACGCCGCGTAATACATGCGAATGGAGAGCTTTTATTATTATGCCATTATCTTGTGCCGAACTTCTGTCCCTTACATCGACACTCCACTGTCGCGGAGCCAGTCGAACCTTTCCTTTCTACACTATAAGTTAGAACTTGCCGACAACCCTCGCTAACTCCAACCAACTTGTTTGCAACCGCCCGACCGCCGCCGAACGTCGTTTGACCAAACTGTTCGGTACGCACCGAACCAGCGGCAACCAGCCGACCGTCTGATAGAGCCGCTTGATGCAACTTCGAACCGCCGGCACTTTCACTCGTTCGCCGACGTTCGCACACCGAGCCCTTATCTCTCTCGAATCTTCTTTTGCCTTTCCATAATTAATTATTTAAATTCTCGCTTGTACCTAGCACTTTCTTTTTATCTATTATTATTTAAAATAATTTTCTTTTGAGCACCCTTTTAAATTATTTCATAATCCCTGCATCCATTTTCCTACACTGTTTTCGCATTATTTCTCTCACTATTTTGCACTTTTCATTTATTTCTTCCGACTGCTGCGTTTCATTCATTTTATTATTTTATATTTTCATTTCTTTTAATTAAAATTTTTCACTCCATAACACCCACACTGTACTCACTCTTCTTACATAACGATGCTTAGTATAACGTTGTAACTCCTGTCCATCCTTCGTCGTCTCAGAATGCTAGAATCCGTCCTTAGCCGAAGGACTACCGACAGCGCCAGTTATCGTCTGATGGTTTTTGGATAGGGTTACTGCCAGTGATTTACGGAATTAAACGTCTGCCCAATTCAGTGGTAAAATTCTAAGTGAAGTTTTATTTCGAACTGTTTCATTTATGGTTTACAAAAGTGCTGATCAAGGGGAACGGCTGCAATTGGAGCGGATGTGTATCGGGCCGCGACTCTGGAGTGGCCCCAATACTTTATGCTGCGTTGACATTCCTCTAGCTGGTGGACTGCCAGGGGTTTCGGCGGGGGCCGCCGAAATATATGCTGAGGTGGTCTAGTTGGCGGACTGTCGAAGGGGTTTCGACGGGGGACCGCCGAGGGTATATGCCGAGGTGGTAACTCACGCGTGAGTGTAGTTATCCGCAGATTTGCAATAATAGCATTTTGGATCGTGGTTTCGATCGGTACTGGAAACGGACAAGGAAGTTTTATTAAAGGTCTTTGAAGAATTTGGCCGCCCCAGCTTACGAGTCTTTTGCGTGCTCGACGTAGCTTCATCCGCTGCCAAATGTTGGTAGCGTTTATTGAGTGTATCTTGGCAGTCCTGCCAAAGGGGGATGTTTTGAAAGTCCAGACTTTCTTCCCATCGAAACTTAGTTTTTGCGTCCACCTTTGTCATGACGATGTGTATGAGCATTGCATTTGCTATTACCTTATCACTGCCTAGCGAAAGCAAGGATTCGTAGATAGCTGCGACAGTATCTATCATGTGACGCAGTGACAAGGCGGACGCACCCTGCATTGGGGGAATGTCAAAGAGGCGTGAAATACAATCAAAAAAAATTAAAAACTGATTGTCGTACACCCGATTTAAGGCGACCAATGCCTTTGGGTAATTGGTCTCAGTTATTTGGTATGCTTTTACGGTCCCTAACGCTCCTTTCTCCAGATATGATAACAGGTGATTAAATTTTTCGACGTCGCTAAGAGTTGGATCGCTTTCTATGAGACTGGTAAATAAACCAATGAAGTTCTTATACTCTGAGTAGCATCCGGAAAACTTGGGTAAATTCATTCGAGGTAAATTTTTATTGTGCGAGGTTGTCGTATTAAGGGTCGAGTTAAGTAATGGTGGTCTTCGATTTTGTTCATTAGCTGACATATAAAGAGATTTTGTGGCTACACATTTATCCTCATGCTCAGCTCGCGAGGACAATACAGGATTAATTAACTCAATTTCCTCTTGAAGGTTAAATGCACGATTTATGTAACTGTTTAAAATGTCTAACCTGCACTCTAATTCGCTGCCTCGAATGGATACGATTTGTTGTTGCATAAAATCTCCCATGCGGTCTATATCACCCTTAACACTTTCAAGTCGGGATAGTAATGTATTAGCACGATCGTTGCCATCATTGACATCATTTACACTTGAATTTTGCTGATGACTTAAACGTCGCTTCGGAGCCATGATGCAATTTTACGTTAAAATGCTAATATAAGTGAATCTTTGCCACCCACTGATTTAAGTGAATTTGAATTCTCAAGTAGAAAGCACAGCTATGTATCTAGTGTTGCGATAGGTTATATTGATTGAACTTATTTTAACTTTGTAACTTTGTTATAACTGTACCCTAATTGCATGTGAGCTGAATTGCAAGAGTGAGCCGTTACTCTGTACACCCAGAAAAATTGAGAACGAAAAAAATCAACATCGACCGATCTTGATTTTAGTATTTGTATTCTCGTTTTTTTCTTCTTGATATCAAGATGAAAGCAGTGTTGATTCTAGTATTCCCAGTCAAAATCAATCTCAGTTTTGATGTTGTAGAAGAGGGACGTGAGGGAAAGACATCGAAAAAATGAGAGGAAAAGGAGAGAGAGGCCGAATTCCTCTCTTGTAGCTATCGGGCAGTCATGGTTCTTGATCAGTAGCCTAGGGGACTAAAGCGTGCGGATTATATGTTTTGTAAGCGTACAGTCGGAAGTGTGTTCAGTCCCACGTCGAGGCGGAAATTCTTTGCGTCTTTTTTTTTTTTTTTTACTCATTAATATTCATATTTAAAACAAATTAGGATTTAGTTAATCTAACAAACACATAAATGGCTAAATAAGAGTCAAAACCAAGAACCCAAGAGAACAAAATGTGAATGAACTTTGTACAGCGCCTCATGTGATGCTTCCCTGGCGCAGCTAGTAGAGTGTTTGACTGCAAACTGTGAGGCAACGGGTTCGATTCCCACGAGCGACCAAACGTGTTTTTCCCAAGATAGTAAGTTATTTGATTTTTATATTTATCATTTATTTGTTAATAATTTAATAATTTGAGTTATTGTTTCAGTTAAAATTTAAAACTGATTGTGTGTTTATGTACGAACATAGTGACGTCATCCATGTGTTTAAATAAAGGAGAGAAAAGTAAGCTGAGAAACGGGGGGAACCAACAACAACACCGTCGGACAGTAGGGGGGGTGCAACAGGCATAATTCCCGATTCCTCAATTATTTCTTTTTTCTTCTTCTTATTTAATTTTTATCTTGAAATCGACATCGATTTGATGTTGAAACCGAGAAGACGTCATCTCGATATCGATAGCACACATACTAAAAAACCATTCTCAAAACCGAGATGACATCGATGTTGATTTTAGTATTTTCGATCTCGGCTAGGTATTGTGATCAAAAATACTAAAATCAACATCGATGAGAACGGTTTTTTTTCTCGGTGTAGCAGAGAGACAAATTGAACAACTCGAATTCACAAAACTCGGGCTAAGCGCAATCTAGGTGCTGCAACGATTTTCAAGGCTCCCTCTGATCGGTAAACTGTATTTATTCTGTATATATGTTCCGGTATATTTACGCGTTGGTATGTGTATGTGAAGAGAGAACGAACGGCACAAAGCAACTAAAGAACCAACTGTAACCGTGACACGTGTTTGCCTTAAGCTTTGCCTAATATTCTGCAAGCTTATGTATGTACATAATTGACCGAAATGTTACCAATTTGTTACTTAGCGATTAGTGAAATCCAGCGGCGTGTCCAGTACAAGCCCAAACTGAGATTCCACGGTGAATGTAAAGCTGATCTGCTGTATAAATGATGAATTTCAGCGGCGTGTCGAGTACAAGCCCAAACTGAGATCGCGGATGTTCGTATAGCTGATCTGCTATATACGATGATACGTCCTTCTGAGTCCACCTGGGGGGCGCCAAAATATGTCTGCTCCAATTTGGCAAACTGCGAAAATGCCTGTTTCAGGCCAGCAACTTTGGTCCCAGTAGAAACGCATCGACCGACTTCAACCAAATTCTTTTTATAACTGGTTTCTCTGCTCCTTCTCTTCTTTCACTCGCAACTGAGACGCAGCGAGTAACAAGAACGAGTATTTAACAGAGCGATAACAACTTTAGGCGGTACAATTCAAATATTTTCCATAAACAAGAACGTAAGAAACTCACGTAGATATCTTGCAACTCGGGCTCGTTGGGGGTTATTTTATTTGCTCGCAGCTTGCTATGCCCCCTCTCATAGCTTAGTAGCCCAAGTTGCGAGTTCTACGTATTTCCCTTACATATTATTTTTATAAACCAGTTACGACTAAACACCTATCATCAATAATAAATTAATACGGTCCTTTATGAGCGTTGTCTAGCTAATGTACCGTTTCGTTGTTAATTAATACAAAGTCTCCTTAATTAATTTAAATACTATTAGTAATTCTATCGCATATTTTTTATTTTTTCCTTTAAATTTCTTTATTACTAAATTTGCTCTGTTTTGTGCAATTTGGAGTCTATACCTATCTTCCTTATCATAAGCTTCTTGGTTATATAGGGGGCTATCTGTTTTGATTTGTAGAACTGAATATTTCGTCGGACTTTTTTCATAAACTAGTTCAAAAGGACAGTACCCATGTACCGTTGATGGGGTTGTATTATAACAGTAAGTGAAATATTTATCCAAACGTCCCAGTCACTTTATCTAGAGAAATATAATTTCCAAAAATATTCATTGAAACTTCTATACGGTCTTTTTACTGCGCCGACAGTTTGTAGCTTTAGTTTAGTAGCTTAGTATCATAATTCCTGGAAAATACAATTTGTATATTCTGTACCTATATCCGTTATGAGCGTCCTTATTGGGCCATAGATAAGAAACCAGTTTTCGAAAATTACTTTTACAACTACACTTGCATTTTTGGATGGGACTGGTATTGAAAAAAATGTTTGTGTTGATTTTTGATTTTGGGAGTGTTTTCATTGTGCCTATTTGTAATGAGTCAAAATTTTGTTGTGTTATAAAGCTTCTCTGTTTTGTCCTAATACTTTATTTTTACCGCAATGTTCTCATTTCTTAAGTTTAAATAAGTTTAAAAATCATTGGCCAATACTATTTTTGTCAAATCTTGTGGGTTGTACGATTGATTCCTGGGTGGCTACCATGAAGATAATCGTGGCATTCTTTTCAAGGTTGTTTTCAAGGTAATAGAGCTACAAATTTTCCTCCCGATTTTGAATAAAATATTCGGGGTATTAAAAATGAGCTCTGCATGTCGTTTTACTTCAAATTTATATAGCGATATAAATATACTAGCTATACCCGGAGCCACTTCGTTCGCTTAAAATTAGTTTGAAGTACGGTTGTCAGGACTTTCTTATTTTCAGAGAAATTGGCGCGTTTTTTTATAATGATTACTTTAAAACCTCTGTGTAAGCAACATTTTTAGAAGATCCTTCAGGAGCGAGAATCATAAGGCTACTGGCAGAGCTAACTCTAGAGCATGCGACATAGAATTGTCTATGAGAAAAGCAAACTTCTCTAAAATTTGGTCCAGCCATCTTCAAAGTCTGCCCCTGCGATTTATTTATAGTTATTGCCTAGCAAACTTTTAGGGGGAATTGTAGCCTTTTAAACTGAAATGGCAGACCGGACGGTATTAATGGGATCCTGTTGCCCACTTCGCTGATCCAGTAAATACTGTTGCTTCGATTAAAAGGTCTTCATAAGAATGTATCTGCAAAACCCCCATTGCTTACTATGGGGGCCTAAATTTCGCAAAAACATTACGGGTACTCCAATCTTAAGAGACAGATTATGCTTCAAAATCCCTTCTGGATTCAAAGAATTCAAAATTTTAACAGGGTAATGATCCGCATTATAAACAACAGGGACAGATTCGACCGATTTATAGGAGACTTCTAAACCATAAAATGAGTTTAGCAATAATTTATTGATACCGGTTGCTATTTCATTTTTCGTTGTCAAAATGTAACGCTTTTACGTGATATGATAGAAAAACAAAGTACCCTTTTTTGGCTTGTGCCTTGCTCATGGCACTAAAAATTTTTGGAGTCTAGGTCATACAATTTTAATTTTTGCTCAAATAGGTCTGAAAACGAGGGATAAAGGATTAAAAAAAATTCAATATTCGTGGTTTTAAAATTAATTTAAAAACATTATCAAATTGTGTACTAAAGAGGATTTAGGCAAGCTCTTTTAGAGATTTCATTGTGCGCTTGATCATCCCCTTTATTTCCAGAATGCTCAACAAGCATAATATGAAAGTGTGTCGTTCGGTTTCTACGCCCCTTGATCCCAAATTACAAATCGTATGTACAACAAATGCGTCAAGATAGATGTCACCGATTAAAAGTCTCTAATCGGATATTTAATGTAAATGGCTATTTCCTAACTTACGCACATTATGCATTCTCTTAGTAAGCTCGCACAGAATTTCGCTCCACGTGCCAAAGTTGGCGCGAAGCACATTATATTTTTTTACATTACCGAAAAACTGGACAGCGTGTGCATGCATATGTTGACGCTAATCGGGCAAATGATAATAGAGATCGGAAATCGAATACTGGATATGGTTTCTTTTTCGGAGGTTTCGCTTTTTAGTGGAAATCTAAAAAGTATCGAGGGCGAATATATTGCCATGCCTATGACATCCAAGGAAGCAGTATCTTTACGTCGGCTGTGAGAAGAGATATAAAAATTGGCCTCTAGATCCCTGTGCAATATTTTTTTAAGCCTGTTTATCACAAACTCATTGTGAATAGAGGTGAACAAACTACTTAGATATCTAAAACCAAACCATTAATTGCTGCTTTTTTTTCAAACCGCGATTTCACAAATACGACCAGTTAAAATCGAAAACTAAGTATGCAGATATGCTTATATACATCTATATTAACACAATTTAATGCCCATGGGCCTGCACCTTTAAAAAATCAATTTTGTTGCCCAGTGTTATTTTTTCGATAATTCCTATGGGAGCCTTAAGATATTGTGGTCCCATCCGGCTCGCTCCGACATATGTACTACCTGCAATAGAAAGAAGACTTTTGGGAAAGTTTCATCGCAATAGCTTTAAAACTGAGAAACTAGTTCGCATAGAAACGGACAGAGTATATGCCAAAGCAATAAATACAAACACGCTGTGATATTCTGTGATAACCTAGGAGCAATTAGTTTAGTTAAAAACAAAAAGTCTGACTCGTACTTAGTACACAAAATACATAATATAATTGAGAGATCAGAAGTACAAAAACTCGACGTAATTTGGATACTAGGGCACAAGGGTATTATTTTAAACGAGAAGACTGGTAGGTTAGCTAAGTTAGCTGTTTAGGAAGGAGTCGTGGTAGATATAAAACTAAGCACCAAAGAAGCTCTAAGGGAAATGAAAAAGAAAATGGAAGAGCAATGGAACGAGGACTATAAGGCAAAATGTACAAAGAAAGGAACAAATCTCATAAACATCTTCCCTGAGATACCAAAGAAACCTTGGCATCATGAATTAAAATGGAAAGCGAAAGGGTTAAAAGCACTAAACAGACTTATGACAAGACATACATATGACAAAACCTTTTTACATAGGATAATCAAGAGTAAATATACTTTATGTGGTCGGAAACGTCTCCTTCACTGCGTTGCAAACTTCTGACTTCTGAGTACCTAGAGATATGCATGCAGCTATTTCATTATTTGAATTAATTATTCATTATGGTCCGATTTGAAAAATTATACATTTCGATAGGTATAAATTAAAACAACAAAATTGCATTTATTGTTTTGTGGGCGTTACAGTGGGCGTGGTATTCGGCTAAAGAAAAAATGGCCGTCGTAGGCACTATTAGAATCTGTATTAAACATTTTTATTCTCTATCTTTAGAAATACGGTTACCAGAGCAACAGATTCATAGTTTTTATACCCGTTACTCGTAGAGTAAAAGGGTATATTGTATTCGTGCAAAAGTATGTAACAGGTAGAAGGAAGCGTTTCCGACCCCATAAAGTATATATATTCTTGATCAGGATCACCAGCCGAGTCGATCTAGCCATGTCCGTCTGTCCGTCTGTCTGTCCGTCTGTCTGTCTGTCTGCCTGTCTGTCTGTCTGTCTGTCCGTATGAACGCTGAGATCTCGGAAACTACAAAAGCTAGAAGGTTGAGATTTTCCACGCATATTCTTGGGCTTCCTACGCAGCGCAAGTTTATTTCAGCCGAGTGCCACGCCCCCTCTAACGCGCACAATCGCCCACTAACGATTTTAAAATGTGTCTGGCGCCCACACCTTTAAAGATTTCCGAGAAGTATAAGTGCAATTTTGTTGTGCATATTTATACCTATCGAAATGTAGAAGATATTTTTTAAATCGGACCATTCATTAAAAAGTTATACGCAATCAAAATATCTATATCTATCTCCCTCGCACTCCCTTTAGCTGAGTTACGATTATTAGTCGGGACACCAACCCGAGTACAGCGTTTGCACTCCCTTTAGCTGAGTGACGGGTATTAGATAGTCGGGACACGAACCCGACTATAGCGTTCTTTCTTGTTTAAACTGGCTCCATCTATCGGGCAAAACTTTGTGCGGGTGGCTTGATTGTAGAATACGTAGTTAAGTCCCAGGGAAAATGAGGGTAAAAACCGCGCAGAAATTATAACGAAAACACGGGTAGGAAACTTCGGCGTATTACGCGACGTGCGTGTTTTTATTAGTGCACTTAAAAATAGGAACTGGTTACAAATAATCTTAGCTTAGAAGCTCCATAGCAGAGCGGAGACTTGGGGGCGAGTTGAAGAGGGAGAACGAAGGGCAGTGCGAACGAGCGAGATGTGGACATCTGGAAAAAGCTGCCGCTCAACACTGCCTCCAGAAATTAAACGAACATGCGTTGTAAACACCGGCTGAGAATGACGAAATTCGGTGTGGGATTGAGGCAGACACTGGCTTGGGAGGAATTGTAGAATTGTTGATTGGATGCAACAGCGTATGATGCTGACTTTTGCAAGTGAAGCAGTTTTGGGCGCTTGTACAATCACCAAGTGGATAACCGAACGACACACTTTCATATTATGCTTGTTGAGCATTCTGGAAAGAAACTGATACTGCTCCTCGTGTAGCTTGACGCAAAATTGTCATCCCGAAAAATGACAATGGGCCGCCGTCCTGGATATCAAAGCTTTGCTGCATTTTCATTATACCCGTTACTCGTAGAGTAAAAGGGTATATTGTATTCGTGCAAAAGTATGTAACAGGGAGAAGGAAGCTTTTCCGACCCTATAAAGTATATATATTCTTGATCAGGACCACTAGCCAAGTCGAACTAGCCATGTCCGTCTGTCCGTCTGTCTGTCCGTCCGTATGAACGCTGAGATCTCGGAAACTATAAAAGCTAGAGGATTGGCATTTTCCTACGCAGCGCAAGTTTATTTCGAAAAGGTGCCACGCCCCCTCTAACCGCCCCCTCATTTTTTGAAAGGTGTCTGGCGCCCACACCTTTAAAGATTTTGGAAATGTAAAAATGCAGTTTTATTGTGATTATCAAAACCTATCGAAATGTAGAAGAAATTTTTTAAATCGGACCATTCGTTAAAAAGTTATGACCGATCAAAGTTTTAATATATCCATCTCCCTCGCACTCCCTTAGCTGAGTAACGGGTATCTGATAGTCGGGGCACCCGACTATAGCGTTATCTCTTGTTTTTATTTCTGCCAAATCGACTTCTTAGGAACAAGCAAATGTAATATCATCTACATAAATTAAACTGTCATCGACACAAAACCAAGACTTTGTAATATGTCGCTCAACGTAGAATTCTAAGGTCTTTCGGACTGCATAAGTCCATATAACGCCTTGTTTAGCTTTAAAACTTGTTTGGATATAAATATATGTTCTCGTACCTGATTATGTGTCAAATAATTCTCTCTAGTCGACAACACAATTGTATTTATTTTATAAAGTCTAGTCCCAAGACTGTAATAAAGAAAATAAAGTTTATTATACAAATTAATACAAGTTAATGATTACAATTCGTAAAGCAAATCAAATAAACATTTGTGGACTCTGCCGTATATGTGATATTTTATTAACATTTTCCATGTGTTTTTTAGGGGAAAAACAATCAAAGCACGAAGATCTTAAGGAAATGAACGACGTTTCATCTGGCATGGCAAGTCGAATAATTCAGCTTTATTTGGAAGAAATTCTGGAATGCTTTTTAAATCGGGACGACACAGTACGTTTGTGGGCTGTTAAAGTAATACAGATTGTTCTTCGTCAAGGATTGGTTCATCCTGTTAGAATGGTTCCGTATTTAATATGCCTAAGCACTGATCCTAAGATAGAGGTAAGTATTGCATTTTTTATGTGGATTTAGAAATCTTAAACAATAAAAAATTATTAGTCCGCCCATAGAGCTGATGCCCTATTAAAGGATATCGATAAAACATATTCTGGATTTGTTAATATGAAAGTACAATTTGGACTACAACTTTGCTTCAAGTTACAAAAAGTTTTACAAATAAACAACATAGGAAAACTTGAACTAATTAGAGGTTTTGCGTAAGTGAATTTTTTGTATGTAACTTTGTAATTAAATCAACCAAGTTTAAATTTAAGGAATCGTGGACCAGATAATGTAGCTACCGCCTTAAACGACTTCCTTTATTCACTGCTTCGTACAACTAAGCCACAAAGGCGTGCCTTGGTACAAACAGTTACAAAACAGTTCGATGATCAGAAAACGTCGTTACAACAAATGTTGTACATTGCCGATAATCTGGCTTACTTTCCATATGTAGTTCAAGATGAACCTCTTTATCTGATACATCAAATCGATCTACTAATTTCTATGGCTGGAACACATTTACTCGCTACGTTTAAGGATCATTTAAAACCAAGTGACAAAGAGGGAGATATTTTGGATGATGATGATGACGTTGAAGATCCACAAGTTTTATTTAATCGTTTGCCCGAAGATATGACGGAAATAAAAAAATGTATAACATCTGCTCAAGCATGTATGCTACTTTTAATACTAAAAGAACATTTAAAGGATATGTACGGTATTACCGACAGTAAAATTTCGAGATATTCGCCATCCGAACAAAAATTATATGAAAAAGCCGTTACACGTAGAAGCGTTACTGACTTCAACCCGAAAACCACTATTGATATGATCAAGAAACAAATGTCACAACAAATATTGAACACAGACATCCATTTTCCTGTTACCAAAGAGGAGAAACTGGACCTTGTTGTCAAGTACCTTGATGTAGGTATCGAAAAATCTGTTTTTTAATGTATTCTAATTTGATTTTAGTTTAAGAAACTTATGTTAAAATTGGATCCTGAAGATGGAGACTCGGATGCAGAAGAAGCTCGCGACAAATCAAGTTTAAATCACTCCTTTACTTCTGATGGTATAATATACACAACTTCAACGAAAAGTTCCCACACCGCAAGTGATGTAAATCATTTAACGTCAAATGTAAGTATAGTCAAAAATTCATAACCACGAAAATGTCAGAAACATTTTTTTTATGACACATTTTTTTCCAATAATTTTTAAAATTTCTTCTTATATATTGAGTCCTATGCAACCAATTTGTTTTTTTTTATATAAGCACATTCTTTATTAACATGCATCAAAAAAAAGGTTATTGTTTTCATGTTGTATGTTATGTAACAAAAAATTCCGAAATCAGGTGAAGCCTAAGTGGGGCATGTTACTATATCTGGGTATTTAAATTTACATTATAAAAGTCGACCATGTTTTTCACGATCGATCCATAAATAATCCCGAAATCAGCGGGTAGGTGAGGTTTAAGAATAAATGCTCTTTTAATGTCTAAGTATATTTGAATGGTTGATACAAAACTCGCGTGATCTGCGGCTTGAAGCTGACTGACTGCAAAAAGGGTTAGAGTCGCGCCTATCTACACTTCTTTAGATTATAAATGAGGGAAGCCGTTACTTTTAAGCTTTTATATATGATTCTCATCTCTTTATGATATTGGGCATACAGAACTGATCATAACATTTACATTTGTTGCTTTGATTAACATTACATAGTTTCAACAGTTTCTTTGGAACTTTTTTTAAAAAACCAATGAGGAAATTGTCATATAACATAACTAGCTCTTCTACATTTAACATTGTAATATTCCTTTATTACAATATTTTTAAATAGGGGAGATGTTTGTAAGTTAAGACGGTCTCTAAGTTGGGACACCCCATTTTTTCAACACTTTTCAACTAATATTTAATTTTTTTAAATATTTTTTTAAAGTTTTTTCAGTAACAAAACTTTTACGTAAAACATAAGAAGCCAGGCTGGTGTACCATTTTTCACCAAAAAAGTTTATTTTCACTTTTTTAAAAATTCTATAAAAAATTAGTTACGAACTTCAATTAACTTGGTAAAAGGGTAAAAACATTTGTAATTAAACTGTTAACCATTTAAACAAATCAACTTAATTTGACAGTCAGAAAAAAAGTTATTAATTTTTTCCCGAAACAACCCATTTTGTGTAAGTTGGGACACTTTGAGCGTGTTAGTTGAGAACCCTGTTTTGAAAACAAAATGGCCTCAGTCTGTCAGAGGTCGTTTTTATCCTAGTAAATTTCTTTGAAATTAGGAAAATGTGATCGATCAAAGAAACTTTTGGTTTTAATTGTTATTTGGTCTTAGTTATTTAAAAATTGATTGGAAATAAGCTAAAACGAACTAAAATTTATTAAACTAACATAAATAAAAAGTTTGTAAAATTTTGGAGTACTTTTGGTGTGAGTTTTGTTGACATTTAAAAGTTTCCCAACTTACAGACCACTTTTTCAGAATGTCGTTTTTTGACTTTTCAAAAAAATATTCTTTTTCCTTAAGGAAAACAAAGAAATAATTTTGTTTTGTTTATTTTGAAGCTAAAAGACTAACCTTTTCATTGTTACCTAATGTGTGAAGTTTGATAATCGAATGTTGAAATGGCAGTATAAAAACATAAGGTTTACCAACCTACAGACCTCTCCCCTATTATAATCTTTTTGTGTGATAATGAAACATACCTCTTTTTTTTGGTTATTTTCTTTACTTTAATACAAGAAAATCATAAAAATCTAATTTTTTTAAACATGTTTTGCACTTAAAATAGAGATCAGAGGGAATCTCTTTTTTATAGGGTTATCATGACTTTTGTGGAGCCAGTTTTTAAAAGTTGTTCTTAAGTTGTACGTTAATTAAATGGAAAAGTTGTTTTTTATACCCGTTAATCGTAGAGTAAAAGGGTATATTGTATTCGTGCAAAAGTATGTAACAGGGAGAAGGAAGCTTTTCCGACCCTATAAAGTATATATATTCTTGATCAGGATCACTAGCCGAGTCGAACTAGCCATGTCCGTCTGTCCGTCTGTCCGTCTGTCTGTCTGTCTGTATGAACGCTGAGATCTCGGAAACTACAAAAGCTAGAAAGTTGGGATTACCCACACATATTCTTGGGCTTCCTACGCAGCGCAAGTTTGTTTCAGACGGTGGCCACGCCCCCTCTAACGCCCACAACCGCCCTAAACCATTTTTTGAAAGGTGTTTGGCGCCCACACCTTTAAATATTTTGGAAAAGTAAAAATGCAGTTTTATTGTGATTATCAATATTTATCGAATTGTAGAAGAAATTTTTCAAATCGGACAATCCATTAAAAAGTTATGAGCAAAAAATGAAACAGCCACTAGATGGCGCTAGTAGCTTTGTCGCGTGCATATATTAATCTCTCTCCCACTCCCTTTAGCTGAGTAACGGGTATCTAATAGTCGAAGTATTCGACTATAGCGTTTGCTCTTGTTTTTTTAATTGTTTACAAAAGTGAAACGAACAACATGGCATAAAGGATCTATAAAGGAGCAATTTACACACATTAGTGGCACACTGTATGTAATTTCGGTTTTCAGGATCAAATATTAGAAGTGTTTATTCCAGTGTTGCCAATTTTAGTTAGTAACATTTAATTCTTTCTTATATTTATATATAACGATAATCATAAGGCTACTGTCAAAGCTAACTCTAGAGCATGTTACATTAAATTGTCTATGAGTGAAGTAAACTTATCTAAGATTTAGTCCAGCCAGCTTCGAAGGGGCAGCCCTGTGATATATTTAGAACTTTTAGAACTGAACTGAAACGGCCGATCGGACTATCAAATGAGTTTAGCAATAATTTATTGATACTGGTTGCTTATTCTTTTTTCGTTGTCAAAATTGAGCTTTCAGATAGCCTATCTAAGGTTTTATGTACATGATATGTTAGAAAATCAAAGAACCCTTTTGTGGCTTGTGGCTAGCGCAAAGGCGTCCCACACTGGGGCGACTAGAACAAAAAGCCTGCCAAAATGGTTTTTTTTAAAAGATTTTTCAAAATGTTGCTATGCCATATTAAAAACAATTGAATTCTCTATACAAATCAAAAAGAAAAAGTGATATGTGATGAATTGGTCTCCCACTACAGATTTTTTAAGTTGATTTTTCGAAATAGAATTTTAGCCAATAAGAAAAAAAAAACTTTTTTAAATCTTTGAAATTTTTCTGAAAGCGCCTAAGAGTCTAAGTTGTATATGTAATAATTGCAATTTTAAGAGCAACCAATTCTTAGAATATAGCAAAAAGAAAAAAAATTTAAGTGCATAATTACTTTTTTTTAAATATTTTTAAAAGTGGTCAAACAAATTGGGTTATTTTTTGATATTCTTGGACGTAAAGTAGTGTTTCTTCTTTCTTTTTTCTAAAAAAGTTTAGATATTCTGAAAAAATTAGCCTGCCCTTTTGTGCCTCTTCTGAGAAAACCGCAGTTTATGTTAGCTAGAAATGTAATTTGAAAAATTGTCAGCCCCTGTTCATCCGCTCGCCGTTACATCATGAAGATATTTGACTTATCTGATAGTATTGATGATGATAATGATAAAAAAATAAACAAATTATGTTTTAAATTGAAAAATTGTTATTTTGCTATAAATATAGATATGAAATAAATTCCGATTTCTACCAGATTTTTTTTGAAAATATACTATATATTCTTGATCGATTCTATGACACCTATAAGATATCATTGATCGATTAAAAAAATGGTAAACATATAGTTAAGTTCCCTTTTGTCCGCTATTAGATGTAGTTGACCGATTTGAATAATTTGTTTTTTCAAAAATCAAGTTAAATTAAAATAAATATTGGGAAACTTAGAACCTGATAAGAAATTTATTTATATTTTTTTTCTTAAAATAACCATTTTTTTTCTTAAAAATTTGCTACAACAAAAAAATGTCACTAAAAAAATTCACCCTATGATGTTTTTTTACATATTTAATTGCCTTTAACAATACCCCATTAAAAGATATTCGCTATAGGGCTCCGCTGATTTAAGGCAGACTTTTGGCTTTTTCGCCCCACTGTGCGTCCTTAAAATTTCTGTAGTGGGTCATACAATTTTAATTGTTATACCCTTGCAGAGGGTATTATGATTTCAGTCAGAAGTTTGCAACGCAGTGAAGGAGACGTTTCCGTATTCTTGATCCGTATATTCTTGATCAGCATCACTAGACGAGTCGATTTAGCCATGTCCGTCTGTCCGTCTGTTTCTACGCAAACTAGTCTCTCAGTTTTAAAGCTATCGGGCTCAAACTTTCCCAAAAGTCTTTTTTCTATTGCAGGTAGTATATATGTCGGAACCGACCGGATCGGACACTATAGCTCCAATAGGAAGGATAAAAAAAAAAAGTAAAAAAAAATTTGCTTTGGTGTTTATTGAAATATTACCTTCTACTTTTGGGAATACTATTTATTAAATATTTCTGAATTTCGAATAAAATTTTTTAAAAATCGAATGACTATATCATATAGCTGCCATAGGAACGGTAGGAAAATTAAATGGAAATCAATAGGAAACAAATTATACCTTTATTGACCTTTCTTACATTCTCTTCTCTTCTGGGATATGGCTATCCTTTAACATTTCAAAATTTCGTATTAAATTTATAAAAATTTCATAATCTTATAAGAGGTGATATTGACTCTGTAGAACTTGTAAGCCGCCTAACTTTTAATGTTCCCGTTAGACTTACACGAAATTTTCATCCTCTTAATTTTCCACGATGTACATGAAATTTTAGTCTACACGAGCCCTTTCGCGATCTATGTAATAATTATAGCTACCTTTATCATTTAATTTGCATTTCAACTTCTATCCCGGTATTAAAAACTAATATTTTAACTCATTTGCTACACTCCTAAATTGCATCTTTATTTCCATTATGTTTTTCCGTTTTTATTTTGTTTGATGCTTGATGGTCAAGCAAAGCTTGTTAAGCGCGGAGCCCTACACTGTTTTTGGACGAGTAAACGAAATCGCGGACAAATAAAAAGACAATATAACAATAGACAATTCAAATAAAAGAGAACACTATAGTCGGGTGCCCCGACTATCATATACCCGTTACTCAGCTAGAGAGGGAGTGCGAGGGAGATGGGAACTTTGATCGGGCATAACTTTTTAACGAATGGTCCGATCTGAAAAATTTCTTCTACATTTCGATACTTCTCCGAAATCTTTAAAAATGTGGGCGCCAGACACACTTTAAAATCGTTTGCGGGCGATTGTGGTCGTTAGAGGGGGCGTGGCGCTCGGATGAAATAAACTTTCGCTGCGTAGGAAGCCCAAGAATATGTGGGTAATCCCAACTTTCTAGCTTTAGTAGTTTCCGCGATCTCAGCTTTCATACAGACGGACATGGCTAGATCGACTCGGTTTGTGATCCTGATCAAGAATATATATACTTTATATATATATATATATACTTTATAGGGTCGGAAATGCTTCCTTCTAGCTGTTACATACTTTTGCACGAATACAATATACCCTTTTACTCTACGAGTAACGGGTATAAATACACGCAGGTCAAAATACGAATAGAATAGTCAAGATACATAAACTAAAACTAATTAATTAAGATAGGCCGTTAATCGGTTGTAGATATTAGGTGATATAGTCTATTATAGTCATTGCAGAGTACTCTAAAAGGTTCATGCATTGCTTAATTAACGATGCAATGATTTAAAACTAGAGGAATATAGTTTCTAGTTAATCTATTTGCCACATTAAAATGCAGGCGACCCAGTACCTCGGGACTCTCCACATCACCAGGAATAAAATAATAAATAAACTAATATCAAGCATAGTTCTACGGTTAGTTAATTAGAAGTCGTCTACTAGAGTAGGATGGCAGTATTAGGCTTGTATCGCAGCTAAGTCCCCGTAAGGCAAATATTAAAAAGTTTTTTTGCACAGACTCAATCCGGTCTATATGCACGCCATATTAAGGACTCCAAACAGGAGCGCAGTACTCAAGAATCGGTCGGACTAATGAAATAAACAAGATCTTTGGGACATAGGGATCATCGAATTCCTTCGATCTCCTTTTGTTAAATGCAAGCACGCCCCTTGCTTTAATTACCATGGTAGTAGCAGTATTAGTGATCAGGAATTTTAGTTTAGGATCCATCTAGACTCCAAGGTCGTCAGCATGCGTTATCCTATCTAACACACAACCGCTCAAAGTATAAGTTGAGTAGTGACGGCTAACACGAAAAAGGTCATTAGATTACAATTACATTTAATTTATTATCCAATGCATTAATATCAGATTTTAAAGATAAACTTTGTGCGGGTTCATTATATTGCAGTGACTACTTAAAGTCATCTGCGTACATAAGTACACGTGACATCCTTAAGACTAGGGGAAGGTCATTTATAAATAATGTAAACAGGAGCGGACCAAGATGACTTCCTTGTGGTACACCGGACGTAACTCGGATAAAGGATGAAAAAGAGTTTTTAAAAATGCCCCTTTGAGTCCTGCCACTCTAATAACTTAAGAAGTTCACCTGGAAACCCTAAAAGGTCCAATTTCCGGACTAGAATCGGGTGGTTTACAAAATCAAACGCCCTACTGAAATCAGTGTACACCACATCAGTCTGGCGGTTTTTTCTAAAACCATTAATCACAAATGAAGTAAACTCCAAAAGGTTGGTTGTCGTAGACCTACGTTTTATAAATACGTGTTGAGAAGAGGAAGTAAGGGACCTACAGCTGCGTTGCAAATGGGGCGTAACAATGTTCTCAAAGAGCTTTGGTATAGCTGATATTTCCCTATATGGGAAATCTGACGTTTCTGAAGACAAAGTAAAAAGTTTGTGCAATGGTATACACAAAGTCTCAGCGCAATACCTGAGCACATATCCAGGGACTCCGTCAGGACCCGGAGAGTATACTGATTTGACCCTTTGCATCTAAAAGAAGTGAGCTTTCACTTATAACAGGACAATAAATAAAGTTTGATTTAGGAATTTCATATGGGTAAGACTGATCTGACGGACTTGATGTTGAATGGGTGGTTTGTAACTGGGACACAGGTAGTCGATTGCCCTCTTATCTTGCTAGGTTGCGCCTGCTCGACTTACCAACCCTATACCATCGTAGAAAGTGTCATGGAGTTATGTTCTTACACAAACTTATTGTTGAACATTTATGTATTTTAGTTTAAATTTAAATATTAAACGGACGGTCAGTGTTGAAAAATACATTTATAATTTAGCCCCTTTAAAATAAGAATTTTTGTAAAAACCGAATTGGCAGCGCCGAAAGAAAAGGCGAACACTTGCGAAATAAAGTGTCTATGTGAACGACGTACAACTCTGAGACGCGCATTTTAAATTTGGTCTTTCGATCGGATATTAACCCTACAACCTCAGGTAAACCCTCAACATGGTTTTTCGATCGGATATTAACCCTACAACCTCAGGTAAACCCTCAACATGGTCCTTTGATGTCAACTGAACAGCAAATGGATTAAAAAATAGTTTTCGCTTTTGCTGAGAACTTCACATACACGCTCACATAGACGACGACTTGAGTTGTGTGTGTGTATTCGCGAAAGTTTGCAACATATCGTAACATTGCGAAATTCGGAATCTACGACGCAATAAATGATTTCTCAACAATCTCTGTGGGGTGAAAATAAGACGCAGACAGCAATCATGGCACCAACAGGACATAAAAAGAAACCGCAAGGAGCTACGAGATCAACTCGCAAAACAGGAACAAGAGCGAGCACGGCTACAATTTCAACAGGAGCAATTGGATCTCGAGCAGCAATTACATCTGGCCCAATTGGGGTCCGATGCAGACAGCCAAATAGATGACAACAATCTGGAACAATATGACGACGACAACAAAGATGTCCGTACGCGTGAGTGGGTCAATGGAGCTCAACGTAAGCTTAAGTTTCAAAACGACACTATGTCTGAAAACAATTTATCTAACCATAACGATATCGAAACATTCATGGCCAGGCAGACGATCAAACAAGATCTTCCACCGTTTTCAGGGGACCCATTAGAGTGGCCCATATTCTATGCAGAGTTTGAAAACAGTACTAAAACTTGTAATTTCAATGACTATGAAAACTTAAGTAGACTCAGAAAAGCTTTAGAAGGACGTGCCAAAGAATGTGTTCAGGCACTTTTAATTTTACCAGAAAATGTCGACACCATTATCGAAATCCTTAAAGAGCGTTTTGGAGACCCATGCTACATAATAAGATTGCTTCTTGAAATCAGACAGAATCAGACAGTTCCCAGTTATGAAACTCAAAATAACCTGTGCATTTCGTGCCTTGGTAAAAACCATTTACTTAAGGACTGCAAACGTAAAAGGCAATGTAACAGAAATAATTGTAGTTACAGTCATAATAGTCTTCTACATAAAGATAAATCTCAAAACATACAAACATGCAGGTCTGAGGGTAGTGAACAGTCAGTCCCAAGTAACACAGAAAAGAATTGCAACATTAACTGGAATACAAACAAAGTTTTGCTAAAAGTGGTACATGTCACTCTTATGGAACCACAAAATACGATTGAAACATATGCACTTCTTGATGAAGCGTCCACCATTTCCTTAGTTGATGAAAAGTTAGCTAACGATTTAGGTCTTGACGGTCCAACAAAGCCTTTGAAAATCCAATGGACTAACAATGAAATATATGAGCAAGATAACTCTAAGGTAGTCAGCGTACGCATCAAAGGCAGTGGTTCTAATACTAAGACACACACGATGAGAAGGGTAAGGACTGTTTCTAATCTCAATTTGCCGCTGCAAACCTTAAGCATAGACGACATGACAGACAACTTTCAGTTTTTAAAGAACTTTACCCATTGCTCTTACGATCGGGCACATCCTAGAATTCTAATAGGACAAGACAACTGGTCTCTTATTGTATCGCGCAAGTTGAAGTACGAATCCTTTGACGGTCCGGTTGCTAGCAGCACATGGTTAGGTTGGGTCGTGCATGGTTTAACACAACCTGAAAGACAGTCGATCGAGACAAATCATACATTACATGTAACCAACTTGGATGATCTTCATAACCTAGTAAAGTCTTACTGGTCAATCGAAAACGAACTCGCAACTCAGAAAGACTTTCCAATGTCTGTAGACGACAAAAGATGCATAAGTATTGTTGATAATACTTTAAAACGAGTAGGTGACAGGTTTGAGTGCGGACTTTTCTGGAAGAAAGATAACCTACAACTTCCTGAAAGCTATAATAATGCTATGTCTAGGCTACTATCATGCGATCGTAAAATTGACAAGAACCCCGACTATGGACAAAAATATTCCGAAGTAATGGAATCTTACATTTCAAAAGGGTATTTAAAAAAGCTAAACTCGACAGAAGCTAACATTAAAACACCACTGACTTACTATCTTCCGCATTTTGGTGTACAAAATATCAACAAGCCAGGAAAACTGCGAATAGTGTTTGACGCCGCTTCTAAAAGCCACAACTATTGCTTGAATGATTTTTTACTACCTGGACCTTTATAATCAATTATCTTCCGTTCTTATGAACTTTAGAGAAAAGAAAATAGTTTTCGTAGGAGACATTAAAGAAATGTTTCTGCAAATCCAAGTACCTGAGACAGATAGACATGCTCAAAGAATTCTATGGAGACGGGATAGAAGACAGGGCCCTCCGGACGTTTATGAAATCCAAGTTATCTTTTTCGGAGCCAAATGTAGTCCGAGTATAGCTCAACAAGTAAGAAATCACAATGCGAATGATTTCCAACAGAAGTATCCCAAGGCCTGTCAAGACATTATAATGAAGCATTATATGGACGATTACTTAGACATCAAAGACATTACATTTGTACATCAAAAAGGTGGCTTCCAAATGTGTAATTGGATATCAAATTAAGCAGAGGTTCTGAATCAAATAAATACTGTCAATGGTCCAAATATAGCTCAGGCTTCTCATAAAATGAAAACTCTTACAGAAGAACGTGTCCTAGGGTTAATGTGGAATTACGAAACCGACACATTCACATATAATCTTCAATTTACAAAATCACATCATGACATAATTAACATGTGCAGGCGACCAACCAAGCGAGAGATTCTCAAAATTACAATGTCGATTTTTGATCCATTGGGTTTCCTCTCAAATATTCTCATAACTAACAAGATACTGTTGAAAGCTATATGGGATAGCGGTATTGGCTGGGACGACCAAATCATTGACGAACATTTTGTGATTTGGAAAACACTTTGCGATTCCTTTCGAAAAATCCGAAACTTTGCAATTCCCAGACTTATGACAACGTTGCCAATCACAGAATGCGACATTCAGTTGCACATATTTACTGACGCATCGAAATATGCATATGCAGCATGCGCTTACATTCGGTTTGAAAAAAATGAGACAATCGATTGCATGTTGATAACAGCGAAGTCAAGAGTCGCTCATCTTAAGCCTATGTCGATCCCAAGATTGGAATTACAGGGTGCTTTATTAGGTGCAAGAATGAGTAAAGCACTACTAGAAACATTAAATTTGAAAATAAATAAAATGTATTTGTGGACGGACTCTCAAATTAATTTGTACTGGCTAAAATCTAGCAGTAAGAGATTTAAAACCTTCGTATCCCAGCGGTTGGGTGAAATCCAAGAACTAACCAACGTTCGCGATTGGAGATATGTTCCGTCAAAAATTAATCCCGCTGACGAAGCCACAAGGGTCGCAAAGGTAGATTTTGAAAAAAACAATTCGTGGATAAAAGGCCCAGAATTCTTGTATACCGATATTAAAAAGTGGCCAACAAGTCAAATAACCTTTGAAGATGACGACACAAACGAATACGTAAATGTAATATCAGAAGCAAAACGTACATTTGTTTTACCTGATGTAAGCAGATTCTCCAGGTGGACAAGGTTTTTACGAACCACCGCTTGGCTACTTCGATTTGTGAAAAATCTCAGGAGCAGCAAAGACCTTCGACTTTTTGGCGAACTTACAGCTAATGAGTTAGTTGATGCCGAAAATGTAATACACAGACAAATTCAATCGGATTCCTTTCAAGATGAAATTCAAAGTCTACAAAGAGGAGAGTCAATAGGGAACTCAAGTCGCTTAAAATCTTTGCCATTATATTTTACAACCGACGGACTACTCAGATTAAAAGGTAAATTGGACAATTTGAATGACGAGGACTATAACATGAACGCAAAGAATCCGATTCTTAGTAACGACCATCCAACCACTGCGCTGCTGATCTTTTTTTACCATACACAAAATTGTCATATTTTTACTGAAACGGTCATTTCCAATCTTAGAATGAAATATTGGATAATTAGATGTAGAAATACGGTAATGAAAATAATTCGTGAGTGTCAATTTTGTAAGAATAGACGTGCTAAGCTACAGACAGCTCTAATTGGACAGCTTCCTAAATGCAGAATTGAACCAACAGAAAGAGCTTTTCTAAAAGTTGGAATAGATTATATCGGTCCCATCGAGGTATTGGTAAAAAGAAGTCATGTAAAAAGGTATGGTGTAATTTTTACTTGTATGACCACTCGTGCAGTTCATTTAGAAATAGCAGAGGACTTGTCTTGTAATGCATTTATGCATGTGTTTCGTCAGTTTGGTTGCCGTCGTGGCTTTCCAATAGAACTATACTCAGACAATGGGACCAATTTTTTTTTTTTATAATTGACAATTGGTCTAATGATGAAATGACACAGTTCTTGACACAAAAACATTGCACATGGTCGTTTAATCCCCCATTGTCGCCTCATATGGGAGGAGCCTGAGAGAGATTAATTCAATCTATTAACAAATATTTATGTTTTTTACTTAAAGAACGGTTTCCAAAAGAGTACACACTTAAAATTTTGTTTTGCGAAATTGAATTCATGATGAACAGTCGTCCACTTTTGTTTGTGTCATCTGATTTACTAGATGAAGAGCCTTTTACGCCAAATAATATATTAATTGGTCCAAATTTTAGAGAATCTTTCCATTCTGATGTGTCGGATGGAGACCTAAAATTGTTAAATATGTGGAAGGCTTCTCAGAGACTGGCTGATATTTTTTGGGTCAAGTGGAGAAAAGAATACAGGCAATATATTCTGTATAGCCGTAAATGGGTTAAAAAATTTGATAATTTAGTGGGTTTTCTTTTGTTTTTTGTTTAGTGAACTGGGTAATTAAAAACCCAAAACTCGCCCAGAAGGGGCCCACGTGATTTATAATACGGATATAAATTATATAAAACTCACATACGCTAGTAAATACGTTAATTAAAATAAGTTTTGTAATAAATAAATAAATTATTAAATGAATGGACGACACAACATAGAACTATAAAAGAATAAAGCTGCACTGGGCCGCCGATCTCCTCCAGTTCGGGTTGGTGATGTAACTCGCCATGCGATATTTTTTTCTCCTTCGAGTACTCGCCCGAATCTTAGACAGGATCACCCCTCTCCGTGAATCTGGTTCCCTGTTCGCGGGCTTTTTCTTGGCAAGTCGCGGGCAGCTGGCAGCACGGGATCCGATGATTACGTAACTCTCAGCTCATAAAAATTCGGGAACCTGGCCACCACGTCTCGTCTTGCTGGCCTGAAATGGGATTCCTTATTGCCTATATTTCTCCCCCACTACTCTTGAACGGACTCACCGCAGGGGTCTTGGCCAGTCTGGCTTCGGAGACCGTCTTTTTTGCGCGTCGGCGACCGTCGAAAAAAACTTTTAAACTCGGGGATCACTCCTTTTTTAATTTTCACCGCGTTCGTTATCTGGGATTCACGACTGTTGGCACTTATGGCCACCCTATTACCGCGACTGCTCTAGGAGATTTTTGTTATAGATGAACCGTGCGACTGCGCGCCGCCGACACTGAATCTGGACTGATTTCGTGTCGGCCTTCTACATTCGCCCCTAACCGACTCCAATTTTGACGTTGCCCATCACTGAACCCGAAACCCACCTTACATCCCTGGTTTTCCCGATTATTCGATTATTTGCGGATTTAAAATGCTTTCTCTTTCATAGGAAAATCAAATTTTAATTAAATCTGAAAATTAATATATCAGATTACCGAAAACTTTGTTTATAATTTACATTCAAGGTATTCCCTAAACTGTTGAATTTTGGTCAGCTGTTAATCAGCTGTTCCATACAAAATCAACTTTCTCAAATTTCAGCAATTCAACAGCCTCGAGGCTGTTGAAAATTTTGTTGGGGGACACCCGACTATAGCGATCTCTCTTGTTATACCCTTGCAGAGGGTATAATGATTTCAGTCAGAAGTTGGCAACGCAGAGAAGGAGACGTTTCCGACCCCATAAAGTATATATATTCTTGATCAGCATGACAAGACGAGTCGATCTAGCCATGTCCGTCTGTCCGTCCGTCTGTCCGTCTGTCCGTCCGTCTGTCCGTCTGTTTCTACGCAAACTAGTCTCTCAGTTTTAAAGCTTTCGGGCTCAAAGGTAGTATATATGTCGGAACCGACCGGATCGGAAAACTATATCTTATAGCTCCCATTGGAAGGATCGAAAAAAAACGTTAAAAAATTCTAGCTTTGGTGTTTTTTGAAATATTACCTTTTGGGAATACTATTTTTTAAATATTTCTGAATTTCGAATAAAATTTTTAAAAAATCGGATGACTATATCATTTAGCTGCCATAGAAACGGTCGGAAAATTAAATGGAAATTAATAGGAAAAAAATTATATCTTTGTTGACTTGTATTACATTCTCTTCTTCTCTGGGATATGGCTTTTTTTTAACATTTTAAAATTGCATATTAAATTTAAAAAAAAAGGACAGCTTTAATTTAAATTTAATGTTTTTGTAAATGAATAAGAATGATCTGCAAGGGCATATACACACAAAAAAAAAACTTGGTAAAATCAACTGTTATAATTGCCAATAAGTCCCCAACCACGAAAAATAGTCAATTCTACTAAGTAAATAGCAGGGTTCGGAATTTAACACACATGTTAAAAACATGTAAAATTGTATTTTACAGTGTGAGCAAAGTAGTTGACATGTGTGTCAAAAACAAAAGTGTTAAAATGTGAAAAATAATTGTTAGCACACACAGCTTACTTGTGTTATTAACACGACGTGTTCTTAGCACGACGTGTTTTTTACACAATGTGTTTTTAACACAAATGAAAATTACATTTCACGACATTAACGAGTCGAAGGGAAAATGAAAAACTAATATGGGCAATGATGTCTTATATGTTATTTTTAACCATTTTAAAGCATATATGAATTCTTATACTCTAGAAAACCGTGCATTTTTCAGTTTAATATATAATTCTGACACTTTAATGTCAAAAACTCATTGTGTTAAAAACACGCTGTGTAAAAAACACGTCGTGTTAATAACACAACTGACATGTGTGTGTTATTTATGTTTTAACATATGTAGGATACAATTTTTTACACACATGTCAATAACTTTTTTTGAACTTAACACTTTGACATTTAACATGTTAATAACACAAGTTTTTTACAGTGTGTGTTATTTTCCGAACCCTGGTAAATAGTTACTTTCACAACAACAAATACACACACCTATATCCATGACAAAATTGACAATTTTTTGTGGTTGGGGCCTTTATGACAATTTTTTTTTTGGGTGTAAACTTCGGCTGGCCGAAGCTAGCTTCCTTTCTTGTTTATCGTGGTTTAAAAATGAATTCAAAAAAAGGATCAAAATGTGTACTAAAGACAGTTTTTTTTAAAACCAAATTGGAATCATAATAGTGAATTTAAGCCCTACACTGTCAATCTAATCCTCAGGCTTGGTTCTCTCTCTTTAGGCAAGTTCTTTCAGAGAGTTAATTGTGCCCATTTTTTACACTTGCAACTGTACTAACGCTCATTATAATTACATCCTTCTTACTCCCAAAAAACGAATTTTGGCAAATAAGAGCAAGTGTATTTTTATACCCTTGCAAAAGGGTATTATAATTTCAGTCAGAAGTTTGTAACGCAGTGAAGGTGGCGTTTCCGACCACATAAAGTATATATATTCTGATCAGCACCACTAGCCAAGTCCGAGTCTATTCTACAAGTGTCTGCGGCGACACTTCTAGAAGTGACTTCCACAAAATCGCAATAGGATCGCCGAAGACACTTCCGTCGGGAACAAATGTTCCACTTCTAGAAGTGCCGCCGAAATCACTTTTAGAAAATATTTAACCACTCTTGAAGATATATCCAAAAAGACAAAGAAAATTTTTGATTTTCTTAAATTAAAGATACTGTTACGTGGGCATATTAGTGCCCTAGTCCTGAAAGGACTTGGGCCGAGGGAAAGACATCCGATGTGCAGGCACCAATTTTGCCGGCATAAGCTCGCCGGATGGGGTGGGGTCTTGGTAAGCCTTTCTCCTCTCCAACATAACGAGAATAAATATTAAAGAAGCCTGAAAAATAGTAAGAGTCGTAAAGTCCGTCGGTCATCAGTCTACATTGCCCCACAAGCTAAGCTTTTTGCTTGATCGTTAATTTCAAAAAAAAGGAAAGGTCAGTCGGCACATAGTTATATAGTATTATAAGAGGAAACCTCCTATTTGCTTTAAAGAATTTTTCTTAGTAACTTTACCCATAATAAAACAAAGGATATCTATGATTTTAAAAAGGAAACAATGTATAAAGTCACCCCCTATTCTGAGACAAGTTCCTGACTGATCAAATCTGACTGTCGCAGAAGTTGCGGACTTTAAATTTACAATAAATAATAAAAATTTTAGTTAGCATTGTTATTAAACTACTTAACTCCCTCGTTCTAGATATAGTCAAGTCATTTCTGGTATTTAAAGTTGGAAGCTATGCCATCCCTAGGTACGCTAATCCAAATAGTATAGGTATTTAGATGCTTGATCCTAATTCCTTAAAGAATATGAAATCCTTACGTTGGGCGCCAATTCTGTTACGTGGGCATATTAGTGCCCTAGTCCTGAAAGGACTTGGGCTTAGGGAAAGACATCCGATGTTCAGGCACCAATTTTACCGGCATAAGCTCGCCGGATGGGGTGGGTTCTTGGTAAGCCTTTCTCCTCTCCAACATAACGAGAATAAATATTAAAGATGCCTGACTGATAGTAAGAGTCGTAAAGTCCGTCGGTCATCAGTCTACATTGCCCCACAAGCTAAGCTTTTGCTTGATCGTAACACGATCGGGCAATGTTTCGGCCACATTCCCTCCCCTTCACACAATCGTGTGCCAAATGGATCGTCGCGGGCCGCGCAATACGATCCCCTATTGTCAAGGTTGTCCGTCAAAAGCTATGTCATTTTTCTTCACCTACTCCACTTATTGCGTCGGCAACCCCCCTTCTGAAAACTGAGCAGTTCATGATTTTAAATTCGTTTTCACATTATAATTTTATTAAATAAAATATTGGCTAGTGCCATTTATGAGGAATATTATTATTGGGGATACATATGAATTTAATTGTAATTGACCAACAACGTTTGTTAGCGGAGAGTATCGAATTTACAACCCGTACAGGGTGCACACGTCAGCAAATTGCTGACTATTCACGACTACAAACGTCGCTCTGAGGGCCCTTGTGATTGTTCATACAAACGCAAGGCTGATACTCGCCGCTGAAAAGTCAATGTTTATTATATTATAAAAAGTAAGACAAAAGTTTACTGATTAATTATAAAAATATTATAATGCCTTGAAGAGGCCTAAGTTGGAGGATTTACGTTAGATAATTTAAATCAAAGGCACGGATATATATATATACATAGTGAATAAAGGAACCGTGTTCCGACAAGCTTACCCCTTTATTGGTCCTGGGCGATGAGATCTCGACGCGCTGGGTCCTGGGCTTTTTGAAGAAATTAGAAACATATATATATATATATACGTGCAAACACTATCGATAAAGTACACAACAAAAAAAACTCGTTCTTAAACACAATCACTTATTGAATATATATATATATATATGCAGTTATGTATGTATGTTTATGCAGGTATGTCGGTGTATCCCACGGCGGCACACGTCTGGTTTGATGAGTTGCGGGCAGCTTCGTTTCCGATGTCTTGCTCACTTCACTTTGTGTTGTTGTTGTTGCACTTGCATTCATAAATCCCTGAGTTCACAATTTGTTTATGTTCTCTTCACTTTACGTTTGTCTGCAATTAAGGCATTTAATTGCCTTGGCTCCAGTCTTCGATGGCATCGGGGAATATAGTGCTTACACTATATTGCCCCGAGATCAGAATAAATTCTGTCTACCTTCTCTATCCGGCTACGGTCTTTTATAGAGTATAGAGCTTTTTCTCGACCCCCGTGATAGGTTTGGATATTTAGTTGTTCCCACCTATGATTTCCCCTATCGGTAGTGTCAATGCCCGACTGATGCACTTTGCCAGCTACTGGTGTAGGGTTACGGTCGTTGTTCTGACTATATGCCATTCAAAAGATCGTCAAGTTGCACATTCCTTTGCTTGTTTTCGATGAGTCAACGTGTCGACAGCATAACAAACAAAGAATCCATTTGATGGATGGACTATAGGCGTAGTGTGCAAATTATGCTTAGAAAAGCCTCATTTATCGAATGTCACTTTTTAAATGCTTTGACTGCATAACAAACAAAGAATCAATTTGCCTGAAATACCTTTAAGGTTGAGGACCTATTTCGCCGGGAAACTATTCGGCGAACACAGTTCAAACTGGGGATTTAAAGCGAATACGATTTTATAACATTCATCAGACTATATAATGAATATGATGAAACTTTCCCAAAAGTCTTCCTTCTATTGCAGGTAGTACATATGTCGGAACGAGCCGGATCGGACTACTATATCTTATGGCTCCCATAGGAATATTCTCAAAAAATATATAAAATACATTGTAACTTTGTAGGAAGTAGACTTTTTAAAAATTAACAATTTAATATCCACATATTTAATAGGAACAGCACCGATCGAGTGAGGACAAATTTTTTTTTCCGATCAACCAAAAACCTGAGACCGAGGGCACAAACGAAACGAAAAAATGGTTGTTGCTCAGACCCTGAGCTAGACATTCTCAATTTTGTTGTCTTTCAACTGAAATGCCTGTGAAGAGTAAAGAAGAAAAACGCTAAAATAGTTTGCTGAATCCGAAAATTTTAGAAAGTGTATTTAATGATGAGTGTAATCATTTTTCAGCACAAATGTTGATATTAGAACTTTTGTTTATTGAAGGTGCGATCGTCACTAGTTTTTTACCTCGTTAAGAGGAGTTTTTATTTGATTTTATAGAGCGACCAATAAAGCGACTGCACACGAGAGAGAGAGAGAGAGAGATATCGTCGGGATTCACACACATCCAGAAATCTAGGATAAAACAAGAAATAACGCTATAGTCGAGTACATCGAAAAACAGATACCCGTTACTCAGCTAAAGGAAGCGCGAGAGAGATTAAGATATACATGCAGCAAAGCGACTGCTTGAATTTAATATTTCCTTATAACTCTTTAACGAATGGTCCGAAATTTTTAAAGATGTGGGCGCCAGACACCATTAAAAATCTATCAAGGCGTTTGTTTGCTTTAGATAATCTGCCAAGAATCTGCATGGTCAATCCCAACTTTCTAGATTTTATAGTTTCCGAGATCTCGGAAACTATAAACCGAAACTATCTACCTGTTACATACTGGAATATTGTTTCTGTGTGTGGATTCCACAGCATAATAGACATCAAGCCCTAATTCAATCTGATCTAATGCGGGTATTCCACTACATTGTTTGGCTCATTCATTAGACCAAATTTGTTTCAGCCTATACGATTTTACGTAGGTGCGAGCAAGACAGATATATGTCGGCTGCAATGAGCAATCAATCAGAAAAATTGTAAAAACCGATGGGCATTTTCGGTATTTTTTTGAGGTATTTTTAAATACATCCATACGGTATTACCTGGAGCGATGAGCAATGAGCAAAATTGAATCTAAAAAGTACAATTTTGCTCATCTATTAGAGCTACTGTGAAATGGGATCAATAATAAAAATTAATTTGATGCTTTTTGGTTGAATTTTTAAACCATTTGCGACTTATTAGGTGCTATATACAAATAAGAACAATACAAATAATATTTCAGGAGCCTTATTACTCCGTTGCGAACTAAAAAAACCGCTCACACTTTAAAATTAAGACATTAATGCGTCTATAAATTGATATAAAATTGCCATTCTAGAAACTACTGCCGGATATGATAAAATTAATAAAAACAAGAGAGAACGCTATAGTCGAGTACTTCGACTATTAGATACCCGTTACTCAGCTAAAGGGAGTGGGAGAGAGATTAATATATGCACGCGTCAAAGCTACTAGCGCCATCTAGTGGCTGTTTCATTTTTTGCTCTTAACTTTTAATGGATTGTCCGATTTGAAAAATTTCTTCTACAATTCGATAGATATTGATAATCACAATAAAACTGCATTTTTACTTTTCCAAAATATTTAAAGGTGTGGGCGCCAGGCACCTTTCAAAAAATGGTTTAGGGCGATTGTGGGCGTTAGAGGGGGCGTTGCCACCGTCTAAAACAAAATTGCGCTGCGTAAAAAGCCCAAGAATATGTGTGGGTAATTCCAACTTTCTAGCTTTTGTAGTTTCCGAGATCTCAGCGTTCATACAGACAGACAGACGGACAGATGGACATGGCTAGTTCGACTCGGCTAGTGATCCTGATCAAGAATATATATACTTTATAGGGTCGGAAAAGCTTCCTTCTCCCTGTTACATACTTTTGCACGAATACAATATACCCTTTTACTCTACGAGTAACGGGTATAATTACATATGTACTTTGTACAGCCCAAAACATTTAAAAAACGTGTTAAAAATGTCTGATTTCATAGCAGTACACACTACTATTTTTTCAGCATTGAACCTTACTAATTAAACCATATTTGAGTTGTAAATTTTAAATTTAACGTTTAAAAGCCTTAGAAAATTAAAGCCTTAGAAGTCAATAGTTAAAGAAGTGCCTAGGTAATTGACAGAAATTACGTCAGATTTTATAAAAAAGTTTCATTCGCTTTGATGCACTTTATTGAAACTTAATTAAACGCAAGTTTTGGGTAAATAAATATTTTCCGAAGGCCAATTTTATGCCCAACGCGTTGCTCTTACTAAATATTTTTATTAATTTCAATCTTCGTGTTATTCAGCTGAACATTCCTTGTAGGGTTAAGATAGTTGAGGTTTTTTTTCTGGCCATGGTTGCAGTATTAGTTGTAGAGCTTAAAAAATATAGATGTCAGTATTGATATTATTAAAATATCGATGTTTATCTGATACATCGATATTTTTCTGACGTTTTATTAGAGAGTCAAAAACCGAATTGCCTCTGGCTCATTCCATGTGAAACGTGACAGACAATTTGTGGTCATTTTAGAAAAATACGAAACTTTTTTTTCGATTGACGATTGATTCATGCAGCATTTAAAACTCGTTTAAGTTTTTTTAATATTTGGTATGCAACTTTGTGGGATAGATTAATATCTTTTAAAAATATTTTATAAACATTTTAAATTTAAAACTAATTTCTGTACGGACAGACGGAGATACCAACATGGCTAGATCGACTCGTTTTGACCAAGAATATACTTTTTATGGTCGGAAATGCTTTATTTCACATGTTACATACTTTTGCACGAATATAATATACCCTTTTACTCTACGAGTAACGGGTATAATAACAGGTTCAATCGCACTGATCTCAAAGAAATATCGCAACGAAATGACGCCTGAAAGCAAAATACAAAGTGTGAGGTCAAAGAGAAAAGGGTAGTTTTCAGGTATAAAGAGAAAGCTAAGAGCGGACTGTGCCCCAAAAACTTCCAAAAAATAAAAACAAATTCCTTTCTATCTTAATTTTAACTTTCAGAAGTAAATAGTTAGTAAATAGAAGATAGTTAAGAAGATATCGTCCAGAAGTGCCTCAGATGTTACTTTTTCGTCTTTCAATCGCCTAGGAGTACCTTAAAAGATACTTCTCCTCGTTCGCGACCCTTTTTATTGTTGTAAAATGTGTTCTATCGTCTTTCTATCGTCCAGAAGTGACTAGGAAGTGACTTTTTCGCGATAGATGTATGTATATGTTTTTGTAAAATGTGTTCTGTAGTGTTTCTATCTTCCAGAAGGTACTAAGAAGTGACTTCTGTCCTCTGCTGGCCACCACTGATTTAAACCTATCCGCTGACCTAGTCCTTATAAAAGCTTTTGTTTTTGTCTAGCCTGAGCTTTTGGTTACCAGCTTATCGGTTATTTAGCTGTGAAATTTCCCACTTACTGGTAGCATTTCTCCTCCCTCGCTCATTCGGAGTAGGCGGAGCCCCTGAATCTGTCCAGGATTGTTGGTGGTGCTGATCCTTGACCCGTCTCGTCGTAGTTACTTTGTTTGGTATCTTGACAGTTTGATGTTAGTTACTGGCCTCTGGCTCATTCCATGTGAAACGTGACAGGCAATTTCGAGTCAAATCTCAGAAAAATTGTTTTTTCGGTAGAGGATGAAAATACAACGACCCGTATTTTTTATTTTATTTTTTTTTAAGAAAACGATTATATTTTAGCAACTTTTCATCAAACAACAACAGCGCACCGTGTAAGAAGAGAAAAGCAATACAAGCACTGGAGAGCAATTAAGTTGCTGCTCTCTTCCCACGGGAGAGCACGTATATTGCTTTTCCTTTCTTACACGATGTGCTGTTGCTGCTTGATGCAAAGTTGCTAAGGTAAAATCTTTTTCTTTACTAGTAGGTAGGCAAATACCACAATTTTTTTTCCCACTTTATGAAGAATTCATAAAGAAACCTGAGGATAATTTTTAAACCCGTTACTCGTAGAGTAAAACAGTTTTCACTCGTGAATCACCGGGTGAATCACTCGTGACATGTCATTTGTCACTCGTGACGCACGCGTGATTTTCCATAGAGACATTTGTTCGAGATGTCCTACCCCGTACCATAGTGACAGCTCAAATGACAATTTCTTCGAAGTCACCGGTGATATCACCAGTGCCTTATACGAATTTGTCATATGAGACGTCACCACCCTGTGACATGTCACGCATGATTTCACGAGTGACTTTTTCCAAATTGTCATCAGCAATTTTATTAAAAAAAAAAAATTACATACTAATTTATATTTTAAATTCATTTATTTAATTTTATTTATTTCAATTTATTTTTTCATTTCATTCATTTGTATTTGTGTTATTTAAATTATTGAAATTATTATTATTATTATTATTTCTAGATTTTTGTTTTACTAATTTATTTTTAATATTAACCAAGGCCTTTCTAAGGTACTTGTCCGGGTCTTCGGAATGATGGGTCAACGCTCCTGAAAAAATTAAAAAAAAAAGTATTACAATTTGTATTTAATATTCAGATAATTGGTTACTGACCATTAAGCACTGCATATAGCCCTTTGCGTGCTTTTAAAGATTTTTTGCCGCTGCTTCGGTCCAGATTGTAGTCGATAAGCAGACTATCTGAAATAATCAGCTTCAGGCATTTCGATAAATTTTCTTTGCTAATTATTTTGATCACTTTCTTGATCTGTAAATAAAAAATAAGTAGGTACATATATAGACAGACGTTTTTTATGATATATTTACCCACATAGAAAAAACAATGTAAAGACGATAATACATATCTGGATATTGAATTAAAAGTTACGTCGGGTATTTAAATTGAAAACAATATCGAATCTTTTGAGACAAAACATACTAAGCTGCTTAATATAATTTTTAATATCCTAAACAGGGACCGTAACTGTTGAGTTTTATTTTAAAAATCACATTTTATCAATCACTTTCAAAATTGGGTCAAGTTAAAGTTAAGTCTATCACAATATCTTACATTTAAGGTAGCACTTACCTGACTTTAATTTATGTATATATCACTTTTCACTAAATATTTAATTAACCACGCAAAACACTCCTTCTCTCAGAAAACCTTTGAAAATAATGCGATGCACCAAGTCTTCTTCTTACCCCTTTTACCCGATTTCTTTTGTTTCATCTTCGCTGTTGGCGCGTGCCAATGCTTCTATATCCTTTCTAAAGCGGTATATATCCGACTAAATAATATATAATATTATTTGTTCAGTAAAAACACAATTTTTTAAAGCTTTTACTGGTATAATACCTAAATAAATATTAATGGACCATTTATTTAACTAAACTAAAAAATTAAATTATTAAATCAAGATAAATATAAAATTGAATTAGGTAAACGTATTGTTTAAGTAAATTCAAATTTTATGATTAAATAATTTAAGTGTATAACAGGAAATTAATTTGTTTATTTCGAAATATAATAATGCTCACAAAATGAAAGGGCATACACATGTCGCTGCGTTACGAAAATTATTCCAGCCAAATTTTGGTCGCTAGCTGAACATAACAGTTAAGCGCAAAAGAGGATGACGGACCGGCCGAAATTTGTCTCTGCTACCGCCGAGTGCAGGCAGATTATAAGATAGAAAAAGAGAGAGCAATATATGAATATCGGCTTCCCTTTCTTGCACGATAGATTGCGTCCGCAGTCTTCTACGCTGCGCCGACTTCTCTGCTGACGTCGGCAGCGGCCGTTCGTTTGGCCTAATGAATTTGTCATGTGTCACCACTCCAGAACTGAAGGGAAGCTTTTCCGACCCTATAAAGTATATATATTCTTGATCAGGATCACTAGCCGAGTCGAACTAGCCATGTCCGTCTGTCCGTCTGTACGTCCGTATGAACGCTGAGATCTCGGAAACTATAAAAGCTAGAGGATTGGCATTTTGCATGAATATTCTTGGAGTTCTTACGCAGCGCAAGTTTATTTCAAAAAGGTGCCACGCCCCCTCTAACGCCCTCAATCGCCTTAAACCATTTTTAAAAAGGTGTCTGGCGCCCACACCTTTAAATATTTTGGAAAAGTAAAAATGCAGTTTTATTGAGATTATCAATATCTATCGAATTGTAGAAGAAATTTTTCAAATCGGACAATCCATTAAAAAGTTATGAGAAAAAAAGGAAACAGCCACTATTAATATATTAAATATATTAATCTCTCTCCCACTCCCTTTAGCTGAGTAACGGGTATCTAATAGTCGAAGTACTCGACTATAGCGTCCTCTCTTGTTTTATTTGGAAACCGCGTGTATTCCGGCGTACAGAATTAATATAATTTTTAATGTATCTTAAAAAATACTCTGTTTTATATTTAAAAATGCATTAAAATATTTTTCGGAAAGATATTGAGTTATCCCACAAAGTTGCATACCAAATATTAAAATAACTTAAACGAGTGCTGCATGAATTTTAAAAACGGAGCTTAATTCTAAAAATATCGATAACAAGTAAATCGTAAGAAAAAAATACTATTCGATGTATTTCGATCCTCTATCGAAAAAAAAGTTTCGAATTTTTCTGAGATTTGACCCCAAATTGCATGTCATGTTTGACATGGATAAGCCCCCTGCTAGATGTGCAGTGGAGGTATTATCTCCTGGTAAGTTTCCGGATCCTTTGCTATTATTATTAGTTATTTTTAGACTTTTTTTTATAAAAGACATGAATAAAAGTTACAGAAGACTTTTAATCTTTTGTTTAAAAAAACTGTCATTCTCTAATTTTAAGTCTAATTAAAAGTCTAAAATAATAGTTACTTCATGACTGCTTTTTTTCATTGGAGTCTCAGAAAAACTAGTCCCAGTAGCATGTATTATACAACTTATATATAAGAAATGTTTTATACTACTGAGCAAGCATGTAGCTAAAATCAAAACATGTATGCTTAGAGTATTGGGTCAAAGTCACCATGAAATCCAACCATGAAAACTGGAACGGCCCGGATGGTTACCATTTCTCCTTATTCGCATTTCAAATATTAATGAGTTTTTATTTCCCTTTTTTAGGATGTGCCCGAAGAACCAATATCTCATATTGTAAAGGCGTCCGTTTCAAATTCAAAAGCAAGTGTCCGCAAGGCAAATCAAGTGCAAAGCAAAAAAAAACGAAGAAAAATTGAGTCATCTGATGATGAAAACAGTGGCGCGGATTATCCATGAGATAAATATTATAATTTGGTTTATTAAATATACTACGTATAATTAATAATGCTTTTTTTCGGTATAAAAGTGAAAGTCTAATATAATATAATCTCAATTAATTATGATATTACATGTACTATAAATAAAAATATTTATTTTTAATTTTTTTCTAGCTTAAACCTATAGCTTTTCAACAAACATACAATATGTTAGACCGTAATTATTTAGTATAATAATGAATGAGTTAAGCTATTTTCCCGTATCTTCAAAAAGCACTGAAACACACAGCATACTTGTAAAGTAAGTGGGTATATTGTGTTGGTTAAGAAGTATTTTATTTTAAATTAGCAAATATCTGCCAATATAAACCTAACTCCTACCTCCGCCCGAGTAAAGGAGATTTTTTTAATGATATGCTCCGACTCACATCAAGTGGGCAGAGGCAAGGATAGGTGATTAAAAATATTTCTTACATTAAAGTCCACGGAACATTCAACAAACAACAAAAAATACAATTCATTATATTGAGTACACAAAACTCGAAAAGGATCGTGCGCTTCGAAATTCGATTTGCAAATTTCAAGAGCAATAGGCCGAAAGTAGCGGGATGCTCTTACGGGGATCGAAAACCGTATTTGGCCAAGTAAGAAGCTAGAATTTATAAGTCCAGTGATCAACTTGTGGAGGAACATCACTCCGTGGCAGGTCCGACGATCCATTAGCGAGGGCAGGTTCAGAAGACGCAGTCTATCGACGTAGGATGGCAGGTGACGTTGTGGATCCCAGTTTAACCCACGTAAAGCAAACAAAAGGAACTGTTTCTGTACCGATTCGATGAGGTCCTGATATTTAGCATACTGAGGTGACCATACGCACGAGCAGTATTCAAGAATAGGTCGCACAAGAGAAATGTAAAGGTGCTTTGTGGTGTAGGGATCCTCAAATTCTTTAGACCAGCGCTTTACAAACGCAAAAACCCCTTTTGCTTTACTAACAATGATGCCGATGTGATTGGTAAAGTTTAGGTTGTGGCTAAATAAAACTCCAAGATCTGTTACGGAATTAATGCGTTCAAGATCGTTCATCCCGATGGAATAATTAAAGAGGAAAAGCCTCTTCCGATAAAAAGACATGAAGCTACATTTAGAATTATTTAAGAACAGCAGGTTCTGGAGGCACCATGATTGCAGATTGCACAAGTCCGCTTGCAGGAGTACGTGAGAATCAACGTTTGTTAAGGGCATGCAAAGTTTTACGTCATCGGCGTACATCATCACGTGGGAAGAGAGAATTACTTGAGGCAAGTCATTTATAAAGATTCCAAACAGAAGTGGTCCAAGGTGACTCCCTTGAGGAACACCAGAAGTCACATGGACAAGGTTTGAGATAGAATTTTTAAATAATACTCTCTGCGTCCGGTTTAATAAGTATGAAGAAATCCACTTCGTCAACGAGATCGGGAATCCCAGAAGCGTAAGTTTTTTTAACAGTAACTGATGGTTCACCGAATCGAAAGCCTTACTGAAATCTGTAAAAATTACATCAGTTTGGGTGTTAGTTTTAAACGCATTCCTAATAACTGTAGTAAACTCTAGAAGGTTGGTTGACGTTGATCTACGTTTCATAAAGCCGTGCTGTGTTGGGGACATTATTGAACTACACTGGTGCTGAAGCTGAGCAGTAATTAATTGTTCGAAAAATTTGGGAATCGCACTAAGTTTTGCAATCCCTCGGTAGTTATTAATGTTCGATTTACTTCCCTTTTTATGAAGCGGAATTATAAAAGATTCCTTCCAAACTTCTGGAAAAAAGGAGTGCTGCAGGGATAACTGAAATAGTTTTGACAGTGGCCCACACAATGCGCTAGCACAATATTTTAAAACGCAGCTTGGTACAAGATCGGGACCAGAAGAGAAGGATGACTTGATTCTTTGCAGATTTTGAAAAACATCATCTACGCTTATTATAGGCATAAACATACCATTAGAGTGCGGAAGTGAAAAGGGATACGCTGAGGTATTATCGTAGCTTGTGGATGAATACGTGGACTGGAAAAAATTTGCAAATAAATTGGCAATATCGGCATCATTAAAAGCAGAAACGGAATCCAGATGAAGGCAGCATGGAAATTGTTGAGACTTGCGTTTGGAGTTAACAAATGCATAGAACTGTTTGGGGTTATCATGAAACTCAGTTCTGCAACTTGTAGCAATTGTAGCACTTGTAAAACTTGTAATTTTTGTAGCATTGGGAATTGTGAGTTATGAATTCAGATCGCGCAGTAAGGTATCTCGAATAGTCTACTTGCATCCCTGTCCTCTTAAATTTCTTAAAAAGTCTGGACTTGCAGTTTTTTAAGTAAGAGAGTCTACGAGAAAACCAAGGAGGCTTATAAGAAACATCAGGTGAGGGGAATGAAGGCACATACATATCGAAAACCGTGCCGAGAATGCCGTAGAACTGTTTAACAATGTTAAGAGGTTCTACGTTTAAGTCCATAAAAGACCAATCTACTTCGGATAAATAAAGATTCATATAAGTAAAGTTGGCCTTTCGAAAGCAGCGAAAAGATGCTGGTTCGATTTCAGGACCAGGTAATAGAGGAGCCGAGGCTTCCAGAATGACCTCAAGTGTAGGGTGATAATTGTCTTCAGGACTAACGAGCGGGTCAATTCTAGAAACGTAGGCATTGGCGAACTCAGACGCAAAAATAAGGTCCAAGATTTTATTCGAGGAGTTCTGAATAGAGTTCAATTGTCCCAATGAGAGGTCGATAAGGCCGTGTACCAACTCGTGAGGTAAAGAGGGATCAAGAACATTTGAGTCAGGTGATGACATCCAGGATATGGAAGGTAGGTTAAAGTCGCCCATAACAATAAGATGGTCGTTATTGCCGAGGGTGGAGTGAATACTCTGAATATGAGCAACGTGCTGCAGATATACATTAATATCGGACCGAGGTGGAATATACGAGCATGAGACGTAAACAAAATAGTCATGAACGTTAATACGAACAGCAACAGATTCTAAAGTGCTTTCGGAGTCGATTATCGGAATTAATTCTGAAACCAGATCGGACTTGACGGCAATAAGAACACCGCCGCCCAGACGCACTGTACGATCCCGTCTATAGATGACATAGTTGCCCGCAAATATTTCGCAGTCAGACACAGAGGAATTAAGCCACGTTTCAGTAAAGGCAATCACATTGGCGTCAAAGGAGACACTATTGACGTGCAGTTTACTGAGTTTACCCAGTAAACTACGTACATTCTGATAGTGTAGGGAGAATGACTCAATTAGTTTTTTGGAACCTTGGCCGAAGGGGTTTGAGGCCCACGAACTCGAGAATTTGATTTGTTAACATACTCGTGAACGATGGCATGCTCCGGCCAGATTGCTATATCAAGGACTTTATCAATTAGAGTGTCAGAAATTCCAATCTTAAACGACGATATTTCGCGTCTTTGCTTAAAACTGAACTTTGAGACAGTAATTTCGGTGCTAGAAATATTCAGTTTGCTACTTAGGTGGGTCTTAACGTCGTTCTCAGAAGCCCCAGGATTCAGACGGGAGACGAAAATGAACCTTTTGGGTGCAACGCCAACTATGGGCGCAGATATCCTTGGCGCGACACCAGATATGATTGATCCACAGTTGATTCTTACAGTCAGTAGAATTGGCTACGTCCATATTATCGGAAATAGGAGACGACCGGGCGATGGCCAACAAAGCGTCTGTTGGTGCCGCGGCGTGCGACGTAGATGCCTGGTCTTCGTTGGCAACAGAGCCAAGATGCAGTCCACTAGGTAAATGCAGAGGAGGAGAAACCAGGGCCGTCGCCGGGGTAACTGTTGGTACAGTTGTCGAGTTATCTGAAGATATGTGGTCTTCATCAGCTGCACCACCTTCCGGCAGGGAGGAAGTGGTAAGAGTGGGGGAGGCTTGATTGAAGTCCATAAGTGCTCTTGTAATAGGGCTCAGTTGCATTGAGGCGGAAGACTGTGGAACATTTAAGGTATTATTAGGCAAAGAGTAAGATTGGGCGACACTTAGCATTTTCAGGTTCTTAAAGTGTGATTCAGCAGAGCGGAATTTATCTTGAAGCTCGAGGAACCCAGTCGACAGGGCTTGGAACTCCAGGTGGGTTTGACGCATGAATGTTTTCATATCAACCTCTATATGCCTGCAGTTTGGGCAAGTCCAATTAAGGCCAACCCGTGACCTAAGCTTGTCCACAATTGGGCCACTTGTCCGCCCTAGCTCCACGCAGATAGGATGTGCCAAGTTGTCACAAATCCAGCAGCAAACCGAAGTTTGACGGGAAGTTATTTTGTTGCCATAAGAGCAGGAAGCGGCACAGCATGAACTCATTTCGTTTGTTTTAATATATAAATTGATTTAGTAATTGGTTTAAAAAACGCGGCGAAGAACCGATCAAAACAAAAAGCGAAGAGCGCAGGTAAAGCTTTTTGTTTAAGCTCCAAAAATCAAGTGCGTGTGATTGTTCAGCAGCAGATGACCGGAGAGTAATTACACCAACAACAAACCACACTGTTAAGCGATAAGCGTAATGCACAAGAGCGATAGGAGAGCTAAAGCGCGAGCAACAACAATTCTAGCGGTTAAAACGCAATGCACAAGAACGGGGCGGCAAAGCGGATAGGGAACTTTTTCACAAAGTAGTTTTGCGAAATAAAAAGTCACTGTCTTTATTTAAAACGATCCGGTTTGTTTGGATTGTTAAAATTCACAAGGTCACCAACAGTTCGCTGAAATTCTGGTCAAAATGCACAGATTTTTCACGGAGAAAACTTTGTTTGAAGATAGAGCGATATAAAGCACGTCTAACAGCGGCAGCGAACGATAACGAAAAAAGTATGTAACTAGTATAAGGAAGTGATCACTAGCTGAGTCGATCTAACAATTATAACGAGTCACTTGTCGTTGGCATAAAATAACGCAATATAATAACGATTTTCTTCCGATATAAGCTTCAGTACAAACTAGCTGTGGAACAACGTTTTAGTTCTATTAATGATGGAAATCTGTGTTAACCAGTATCATCTGAGTGCCAGAGAAATGCTTGAACGAAAAACACGAAGAAATAAAACAGATCCTCTACAAAAGGGTTACATCTCTGTCTACGGCCTTTCTCATCAGCTTATATCATATGTAAACTTTCCAAACTAGATAAAATAGTCAATTATTGATTGGTCCCAGACCCTGTCCAAAGTTTGCCGAAAAAAATTCCAGATTATTGATACATAGTTTTAATAGTCAAAGTTGTGTTTTACCTAAACCAAAACCGGTAAGTCCAATATCCAGATTGCCCGATCCAAAGGTGTTGTCTTAGGTGCCGTGTCACGAAAGCAATGTTTTTGGGGGGCGTTTTCAGTACAAATTTTGTGTAGCATGCTTAGTCTTGAAAACCATATTTTGCATAGGATTTCATCCAACCCCACTCCCTGCTTTCAATCACCTTCACGCTTTACAAGGAATTTTATTTGGAAGACAAAAGCGAGTGCTTTTATTATGCCTTGGCTTACCACAGGGTTAATTGAGAAGTGTGTATTCCAAGCAATGAAGAAGTAAGCTTTCAATTATACGTAGACAAAAAACAAATTTGTCTTAAGCATGTCAAGGTTGTTATGGGGGACTTAAGGCTGAATAAGTGGTTTGAAAAGGGAAAAAAGATCGGCCATTGCCTAATCCTGTTGGGTGGGATGTTGGGTAACTGGTAAATATAAATGCGACGTGCTACATTTTTAATGCCGGTAAGTATTTTTACAAGTTTTTCTGAACCTCACAACAAAGTTTTTTTTACTACCTAATTTAAAAGAAACAAAAATGTAATTTCAGCAACTCTTTGTTTATATACCCCTGCAGTTAAATAAATACTTATAGTTTAATGCTCGCTCGATCGGTGCTGTTCCAGGGATTCAAAGTTGTAACAAACTGTTTTGAAACTACGAAAACGCCGCGCCTACCTCAGAGAAGTTGTGTGTTCGTCCCTACAAATTTATATTGCGTGACTGCCCGTGAGCCAAAAAATACAAGATATCCGATTGAAACAAATCGGAAAACTTTATTAAGTTTTACTTTCTCTGAAATTGGTTTGTTCGCCAGCTGGCTGTAACGGTTCGCCCCGTCGCACACTGGGGTGAGAGACCCCAATAGTGACGATCAAATCAGCCGTCAAAAAATTTGAACATCTTATAATTTTGTATTTTGTATTTGATCAATAAAAGTAAAAAAAAAACATTTGGACTTTCTGTAGAGTATTTTTTTTTTTTAATAATTATTTTTCTTTGGCGCATTTTTTAAAAATTTGGGTATTTATACCAAAAAACCGGTAATGTTTCATTAATAGCGCTGAAAATTTACCCGAATTTATGAATACTAAGAATCGATGGACTTTATAGTAAATATGCGACAAAAACAATATACTGAAAATGAGAAAAAAACCTTGTATTGCTTGTATTTATAAAATAAAAAAAGTTTATATTTATAACTTCGAATTTATTAGTGGAAACCATAATTTTACAAGAAAATCAAAAAATCAATCCGATTCCATCTCGGATTCGCCTTCACTATCGCTCATAAATTCTGCTGCTTTTAACAGAGTTAAAGCTTCCTTCGGAAAGGTGTGCACCTTTTTTTTCGCAACTTCCGTTTGGTAGATATTTTTGGATCGGAGCTAATCAAAAACATATTTAAAATGTCCTGCTTGCTCTTCACCCTATCCATTTTTCTCGAATAACATTCTCTGTATTTTTGGAAGTCTTTGTTCCGAGCTTCTTGAGCTTCCTCTGACAGTTGGCCTATGGGTAACAACGCATTCGAAATAATTTCAGCACCGTGAATTAAGAACTTGTGTATTGTTGGTGGCATATAATACCACGGATACAATTGTAAAAAGTATCTAGCCGTTTCATGAGCGTATTCTTCGAATAGCTTACCAACACCTGACATTCAAAAATAAAAAAAACGTATTTTTTCGTGAAATACCGTGCAACTTTGAATTAAAATAACTCTCTTATAGCAGAGTGTTGCACGGAATCCCTTGGTAGGGACTTAGGTACATATCACAAGAATTTTTAGAAAAAAAATGGTTACGTTTGGTTACGTTTGAAGAAACTTTTGACCTAATTTACTTAAAAAAAACGTCAAATTTTACAGATTATTTTTTAATACATTTTTTTTATAAAAATTTTACAAAAAAAAAAATTAAAAATTTTTAAAAATAGTAAAGAGTTTAAATTTATTATTCCCATTTTCAAAAAGTTGTTTTTGCCTATTTTTATTGTAAAAATAAAAAAATATTAATTTTTCGTATTTATGAAAACAAAAAAACAAAGTTTCAATTTTGGATTTACATTGTGAGGTTTCTTTAAGACCTAGGACCATAATTTTTTCACTTTCTAATTCAGAATTTTATCTTCTTTCGCCACATATGACCCTCATTGCGAAACTCAGAAATTTGTATTTTAAATTAATCGTCACTTTTGGGGTCGCTCACCCCAGTGTGCGTCGGCGGGGCGCCTTGCTGTGTTCAAGATCCCTGGCGGCGGCGCTCCTTGACGGCGTTGCTGCTCTCCGGCTCCCCGTGCTTCTTCCTTAACGGCGTCTCTTCAGTTCCGCACGGCTTGTAGGATTGTAGAGGTCCGGCCAGGATAATAATCACCTGCGCCGTAAGACTCCCGGAGGTCGGTGTGGCTTTCGTCAGAAAAACAATAGCACGGCAGGTCAAACCCAATTCGGCCTTATCGCTAGTCCACCGTATCCCCAACACCTGGCACATACTCTTGATCCGCGCTCACCTTGCCATTATCTCGTCCTTCTCTAGTCATCGCCTGCACTCCGATCCAACCTCTCGCCCCACAGATCTCACGCATATAAATGGACAGACGAGCAGAAGGACATGGTTATATGGACTCGGCTATTGCTGCTTGTCAAGAATATCTCTAAAGATTATAAAATGAAAGACCGATTTTTAAGGGGATACGACTACAGCCCAAACCGTAAGAGCTGGAGCAACCAAATTTTTGCACAGTATTCCATTGCGGATCTAACCGCCCACTAAGATCCGACATGTCCCCCCAGTGGCCTCAATCAGCTCAAACATTAATATTTGGAAGAACAAAATTTGGTCTATTTGATTGCTTAATTAGATTTCTAAATGTAATTTCGATATCCCCCATAATTTGGGGGCTACATTTCAAGATAACTTTTCGATTTAAAAAATCTAAGCCGCTGCTCCGAACAAGATGATTTTTGGATCATTAGTTATTCTATGGCCCAAATGCTTAAGTTTAATTTTTAAAGATTTTAACCTTTTTTTTTGTATTTGTTAAGAATTTATTTAGATTTTCTAAGTTATCGCGTCTCATTTTGCGGGAGCCTGCCGAGAGAGCGAAAACCAGAGAGCGGATGCCAAGAGAGCGACGGCCGACAGAGCAACAGCCAAGAAAACTGATGGGGGGAGGGGGAAGTGCTATGAGGAAAGGGTAGGGGAAAGGGGCAATTTAAGTTAAAATTTGTTTTGGATTTTATTTGTATACTGCTGCTCCGATCAATATGATTTTCGATCATTAGTCAGTTCTGTGGATCAAATACTTAGGTTTTTTTTTTTCGAAAAGTATTTTTCATTTTGTAGCAGAAGTAAGAGCCCTATTTAATTTCGGCCATGGAAGAAAATAGACAAACTTACTACATATTCTGTAAGCAAATTTGGATTTTCAAATCTTATACTGCTGCTCCGATCAATAGTACGTTCTGTGGGTCAAATGCTTGGGTTTTTTTACAAAAAGTATTTTTCATTTTGTAGCAGAAGTAAGAGGCCTATTTAATTTCGGCCATGGAAGAAAATAGACAAACTTACTACATATTCTGTAAGCAAAGGCAAAATCTTAAAATTCGAATTTCTGAACAAGTACTGAAGTTTGATCTGTAAGCATTCAAATACGTTACTTCTTCAGATATGTATGCATGTAGGTATGAATATTTGGATATGTTTTGATTTGTGATGTGTGTGTGTGTTTCTGTTTGAAAGTAGATGATTACCTTCCTTTCAGCCAATGCTGAATCTTTATGTTATTTGTAAAGTTTAAAACTAATAATTATCGATCATATGTGGAACCTGGAAAAACAAGTTACTTCGCTACTTTTGCATGGGATGGCAATCTTTGCGTGTTGGTACAATAGTTTTCATTTCATTCAAAACTAGAAATTTGAAAAAACCAATTCCAATTTACAAACAAATATATTTGTGCGCTCAATAAAATTGCTTTGATAACATTGTAACTGAAAGCAAGTACAAAGATTCGCGACTTTCACATGGATCACATTCATTTATTATATGTTTTTAATTTTTATTGATTCGACAAGGATGAGATCGCAAGTTAAAAGAGGGCTATACTAAAAAATACACTTGCTCTTCTTTGCCACAATTCGTTTTTTGGGAGTGAGAAGGATATAATGATAACACCAGTTTACAAAAAAAAATTGATGAAATACGCACTTCATGAAACTATGATTTTCGGTTAAGGTTCATCTCCCTGAGTAAGAAAAGGGCACTTTTAATTTTTTGTATGGTACAGTTTTTTTTTAAAGTGTAAAAAACGTTTTTGACGCTTTTTTAATTTCTAACTGGAGCTGTGATTAACTGATTTCGGCCATCGATGACTCATTTTACAGGTAATAGAATGCCCTCTAACTTTCTCATACACAGCATTGAGATCCATTCATTAGTTAAGAAGCTACAAGTGGTCAAAGTTGAAAAAGTTGGAAAAAACGCAAAAATGCTGGAATAAATGGCTTCGTTAAAAATACACGCCTAAAAACCGAAATTAGTTTTATGTTCTTTTCTTAAAGACTGAACTTTAACGAAGAATTTGAGCCATTGATCACGACAATCCGTCGGTAAATCGATTTTTGCCAGATTTTTATCCGTATGTACCCAGTTTCAGCATTTGGAAGGAACGGCCGTTAAACCGTTTTTTAAATTTTCAGTGTTGGGCAACGTCTGAATTTGGTGCAAGTAGTTATGCATAACGTCAGTTTTCAAGCTATTAGTGCTGTGCAAGCTGAAAAGTATGCGATTGCAGTTACGAGGAAATCATTTTAGGATTTGGCAAAAAGCTTGTCATGGAGCATTAAAGTAAACGTTTAATTTGTTTAAATGATCCTAATGAATTTTGTTTTGTATGCGGTGAATACGTTAAGAAAAGTGCATTAACTCGACCTTTTAATAATAAGGAGCAACAATTTTACAAAGAATGTTTTTCCGAGAATATCTCGAAAGTCAATACCAATTGGACACCAAATGTGTTGTGTGTTTCGTGTCGCGTAAATTTACATAAATTACATTTACATTTTACAAATTCGGGCGTCAATAAAGTACAATTTTCTCATAGATCTAATTTTAGCTTCACAACGCCAATAATTTTGGAGACAGCCCCAGAATCACACAGATGATTGCTACTTGTGTCTAAGCAAATTATCTGGTGTGGGACGTTCGGCCATCTGGAATTATGCTAAAGTCTCTTCAGTGACCTAAAGCGATTACGATTCCTGAAAATTTCATCTGTGGAGATACGGATGAAAGTTCAGAAACATGCGATTCAAATGATTCCGAAACGTTGCCGAATTTGGAAAAGCTCCCACAAGAAAAACTGAATGATCTAATTAGAGATCTTCAGCTAACCAAAGAAAAGTCGGAATTTCTGGCATCTCGAATGAAGCAACATGGCTTTTTAAATCCGAATGTTAAATCGTCCATTTGCAGAAGTCGCCACGAAAAATTTGCAAAGTACTTTACAAAACAGGGTAGTATTTGTTTTTGTAATAACATTAGCGCTTTGTTTAACGAGCCTAATGTAGAACACGTACCACTGGAGTGGAGGTTGTTCATTGACGGTAGCAAGGAAAGTTTAAAGGTTGTCTTATTGCATAACGGTAATGAGAAACCATCTCTACCTATCGCCCACGCGGTAAACACGAAGGAGTCATATGAGACAATGAAAGCACTGCTGAAATTAATAAAATATGATGAATTTCAGTGGAAAAACATTCTTTGTAAAATTGTTGCTCCTTATTATTAAAAGGTCGAGTTAATGCACTTTTCTTAACGTATTCACCGCATACAAAACAAAATTCATTAGGATCATTTAAACAAATTAAACGTTTACTTTTATGCTCCATGACAAGCTTTTTGCCAAATCCTAAAATGATTTCCTCGTAACTGCAATCACATACTTTTCAGCTTGCACAGCACTAATAGCTTGAAAACTGACGTTATGCATAACTACTTGCACCAAATTCAGACGTTGCCCAACACTGAAAATTTAAAAAACGGTTTAACGGCCGTTCCTCCCAAATGCTGAAACTGGGTACATACGGATAAAAATCTGGCAAAAATCGATTTACCGACGGATTGTCGTGATCAATGGCTCAAATTCTTCGTTAAAGTTCAGTCTTTAAGAAAAGAACATAAAACTAATTTCGGTTTTTAGGCGTGTATTTTTAACGAAGCCATTTATTCCAGCATTTTTGCGTTTTTTCCAACTTTTTCAACTTTGACAACTTGTAGCTTCTTAACTAATGAATGGATCTCAATGCTGTGTATGAGAAAGTTAGAGGGCATTCTATTACCTGTAAAATGAGTCATCGATGGCCGAAATCAGTTAATCACAGCTCCAGTTAGAAATTAAAAAAGCGTCAAAAACGTTTTTTACACTTAAAAAAAAAACTGTACCATACAAAAAATTAAAAGTGCCCTTTTCTTACTCATGGAGATGAACCTTAACCGAAAATCATAGTTTCATGAAGTCCGTATTTCATCAATTTTTTTTTGTAAACTGGCGTTAGGACAGTAGCAAGTGTAAAAAATGGGGACGATCAAGCGCACAATGAACTCTCTGAGAAATCTTGCCTAAAGAGAGAGAAACAAGCACAAGATTGACCGTGGTGTGGCAAGGGGGTAGAGTTTTAATTCACAATTATGATTTCAATTTTGGTTTAAAAAAACTCTCTTAAGTGCACATTTTGATCATTTTTTTGAGTCCATTTTAAAACCAGGGAGTTTGAAGTTTTTCTTTAATCGTATATCCCCCATTTTACGACCTATTTGGGCAAAAAACAAGCCAAACAAGAGAGAACGCTATAGTCGGATGGCCCGACTATCAGATACAGATACCCGTTACTCAGCTAAGGGGGAGTGCGAGGGAGATGGATATATACATTTTTGATCGGGCATAACTTTCTTCTCCTACATATGTATTGATAATCACAAAACTGCATTTTAACTTTTCCAAAATCTTTAAAGGACAGACACCTTTCAAAAAATGGTTTAGGGCGATTGAGGGCGTTAGAGGGGGCGTGGCACCTTTTTGAAACAAACGTGCGCTGCGTAGGAACTCCAAGAATATGCATGCAAAATGCCAATCCTCTAGCTTTTATAGTTTCCGAGATCTCAGCGTTCATACAGACGGACAGACGGACATGGCTAGTTCGACTCGGCTAGTGATCGTGATCAAGAATATATATACTCTATAGGGTCGGAAAAACTTCCTTCTCCCTGTTACATACTTTTGCAAGAATACAATATACCCTTTTACTCTACGAGTAACGGGTATAAAAAGGGTTCTTTGTTTTTCTAACACATTATAAAATGTTAAGATTATCTATCTGTGCGCTCCGTTTTGACAACGAAAAATAAAAGAGCAACCGGTACCAATACATTATTGATAAACTCATTTGATGGTTTAGAATCTCCTATAAATCGGTCGACTCTGTCCCTGATGTTGGTTCATTATCCTGTTGAATTTTTAAATTCTTTGAATCTAGCTGGGATTCCGCAGCATAATCTGTCTCTTAAGATTGGAGCACCCGAAATATTATTGCGAAATTTAGGTTCCCCAAAGTTATGCAATGGGACACGATTGCAGATAAAAGGTCTTTATAAGAATGTAATCGAAGTAACAGTATTTACGGGATCCGCGAAGGGGAAAACAGGATCCTATTAATACCGTCCGGTCTGCCGTTTCAATTTAAGAGGCTACAATTCCCTCTAAAAGTTTGCTTTGCAATAACTATAAATTAATCGTAGGGGCAGACTTGGAAGCTGGCTGGACTAGATCTTAGAGAAGATTGCTTTTCTCATTAGCTCTGCCAGAAGCCCTATTCTCGATCCTTAAGGATCTTCTAAAAATGTTGTTTACACAGAAGTTTTAAAAGTAATCATATTAAAAAACAAGAGAGAACGCTATAGTCGGGTGCCCCGACTATCAGATACCCGTTACTCAGCCAAAGTGAGTGCGAGGGAGATGGAGATAGAAATTTTTTTTTTCTTCATCCCCTTTCCCTGGGACTCAACACCATCAGCGATCAAGCCACCCCCGCCACATTTTGGCTAGAGTTTGTTAGCAAAACAATTTGTGCTGAAAAATTGCACCTCACTTTCAATTCTTGGCACAGACGCATCGATATGGTAGAGCTAGTTGTGCATGCATTAATTATTATAAAAAGAAAATACAAAAAAAAATAAATAAAATTAATATTATCTTTTATTATATGTATATATATGATGGACGTTGATGCACTACGAGCAGTACAAACAAGTGGCCCAACGACACCAAGTACTTGCTTGTTGCGCGTGGGGCCCTTTTATCAATTTGGACAAGAGTTCGCGAGGAAGAATACATAAAACAAAAAAGTCGGGACACATAATGAAACAAGAAAGGAAGCTAGCTTCGGGCAGCCGAAGCTTATATACCCTTGCAGATAAAGTAAATACCTATATTTTTATTCTTACTCTATCGGTGCAGTTACAGGGGTTCCAGATTCTGCGAGCCTATTTTAAATTTTGTTTTAAAGTTGTCAAAAATTTTCTACAAAGTTACAATGAAATTTCTAATATTTGTTTGATTATTCCTATGGGAGCCTTAAGGTATAGTGGTCCGATAGATAGAAGACTTTGAGAAATCACGATAGCTTTAAAACTGAGAGACTAGTTCGCATTGAAACGGACAGACGGACATGACTAGATGGACTCGGCTATTTGTGCTGATCAAGAATATATATACTTTATGTGGTCGACAACGTCTTCTTCACTGCGTTGCAAACTTCTGACTGAAATTATAATACCCTCTGCAAGGGTATAATGAGTCCAGATAGGACAAAAAGAATAAAACTTCTTGCTGACCTTAAAAACAAGCTCAAAAAACCAGTAAATAGCATCCGCCGATTATATAATCGGCTAGAAGCCGGCCAGATTCAGATTTTGGAAGAATAATTAAATTGTAGGAAATTTTTTTTTTGTTATATGTGCTTTATTTATTGAATCTTCTCTATATGAGTCTAACAATAAGTATATAAAATCTTAAAAATATAACTTAACTTTCAGTCATATAGACTGAATTTAGACTAACGGGCCCTAGTATTTATTGCTGGGCTGGCAGATCGTTTCGATGCAGACGAGTTCTGTTTGAAACCCGTGTTAGGCTCGTTGCGAGATTATTTGGGTGCCGTATAAGCTTGTTTTGGTAGGCCGCTTTCTGCTTAGATATTTCATCTTTGACCGGTGGTATGCCCAGATCCCTGTGGATGTTTTCGTTCCGAACATACCATGGTGCCCCAGTGATTGTTCGCAGGTTTTTTGCTTGTGAGCGCTGTATGATGTCAACGTTGCTGTTGCTCGCGATTTCCCAGAGCTGGAAGCCGTAAGTCCAAACGGGCTTAAGTGTGGAATTGTAGAGGAGAACTTTAACTTAAGGAACTTCTGAGTGTCTTCTGACAGTAATGTTATGATTTTATGCATAAGGTCTTCAAGCCACACTCGGTCGAATGCCTGAGAGACGTCGAGGAATACTGAACTTCAATATTCCCGATGTTTGAAGGCTGTACGAATTTCTGCTGGTATCCTGTTGACCTGCTCGATGGTTCCGTAGCTTTTTTGAAACCCAAATTGATGCGTCGGGTTTAAGTTGTTTGTAGTAAGCTTATTGGCCTGTACGATAACGGGATTTCTGTGGTCTTTCCTAGGCTTCGGTAACATTATAACCACAAACTTTTTCCATGAAACAAAAGCTAAGCGGCGGTTGATCGAAAGAATTTGTAGCGGCGTTTGGCTGAAATACATTTCGTAGGTGTAAGGCAAATGTTTCGGCTGTGTCATGGTCGCTGCGGTCCCAAGTACCCGAGGAGTTTCTAATCGGAGTGACTGATTCCATCGCAGAGCTTAAATTTGGATGAGCTCTCCACATAGGATGCTTTGTACTGGTCGGCGACATTTTCTCAATGTACCGGCGCTGCGCAAGCTCTTCTTCTTGCTTGAGGGTTGTGGTGAGTGGCTTATTAAAGAGTTGCTTCGAATGGGGCGATCTGCAGGATTGCCAAGCGAGTCGTAGGCGTCGGTTTTCCCGAACCAGTTTTTCGATTTGCAGATTTGTTTTGTATTGGTTGCTACGCACAAGTGTCTCTTCTGGTGTTGAGATTTTGGCTGCTGCCACGAGTACCGACTCCAGGGCATCAGCACAGAAGTCGATGTCATTCTCAGTGTTAAGCTGTGGTGTTAGCTCAATGTGGGAACTTACGTACTTTTTATACCCGTTACTCGTAGAGTAAAAGGGTATATTGTATTCGTGCAAAAGTATGTAACAGGTAGATGGAAGCGTTTCCGACCCTATAAAGTATATATATTCTTGATCAGGATCACTAGCCGAGTCGATCTAGCCATGTCCGTCTGTCCGTCTGTCTGTTTGTCTGGATGAACGCTGAGATCTCGGAAACTACAAAAGCTAGAAAGCTGAGATTACCCACACATATTCTTGGGCTTCCTACGCAGAGCAACTATAAACGATTTTAAAAAATGTAAATATTTCGGAAAAGTAAAAATCGAAATGTAGAAGAAATTTTTCAAATCGATCCATTCGTTGAAAAGTTATGCGTGATCAAATTTTATATCTCTATCTCCCTCGCACTCCCTTTAGCTGAGTAACGGGTATCTGATGGTCGGGGCACCCGACTATAGCGTTCTCTCTTGTTTTTTTCCTATTAATTTCCATTTAATTTTCCGACCGTTCCTATGGCAGCTATATGATATAGTCACCCGATTTTTTAAGAATTGTATTCGAAATTCAGAAATATTTAAGAAATAGTATTCCCAAAAGAAGAATGTAATATTTCATGCGAGGGAGATGGAGATATAAAACTTACTTCAGACAGACAGACAGACAGACAGACAGACAGACAGACAGACAGACAGACAGACAGACAGACAGACAGACAGACAGACAGACAGACAGACAGACAGACAGACAGACAGACAGACAGACAGACAGACAGACAGACAGACAGACAGACAGACAGACAGACAGACAGACAGACAGACAGACAGACAGACAGACAGACGACGAGACAGACAGACAGACAGACAGACAGACAGACAGACAGACAGACAGACAGACAGACAGACAGACAACAGACAGACAGACAGACAGACAGACAGACAGACAGACAGACAGACAGACAGACAGACAGACAGACAGACAGACAGACAGACAGACAGACAGACAGACAGACAGACAGACAGACAGACAGACAGACAGACAGACAGACAGACAGACAGACAGACAGACAGACAGACAGACAGACAGACAGACAGACAGACAGACAGACAGACAGACAGACAGACAGACAGACAGACAGACAGACAGACAGACAGACAGACAGACAGACAGACAGACAGACAGACAGACAGACAGACAGACAGACAGACAGACAGACAGACAGACAGACAGACAGACAGACAGACAGACAGACAGACAGACAGACAGACAGACAGACAGACAGACAGACAGACAGACAGACAGACAGACAGACAGACAGACAGACAGACAGACAGACAGACAGACAGACAGACAGACAGACAGACAGACAGACAGACAGACAGACAGACAGACAGACAGACAGACAGACAGACAGACAGACAGACAGACAGACAGACAGACAGACAGACAGACAGACAGACAGACAGACAGACAGACAGACAGACAGACAGACAGACAGACAGACAGACAGACAGACAGACAGACAGACAGACAGACAGACAGACAGACAGACAGACAGACAGACAGACAGACAGACAGACAGACAGACAGACAGACAGACAGACAGACAGACAGACAGACAGACAGACAGACAGACAGACAGACAGACAGACAGACAGACAGACAGACAGACAGACAGACAGACAGACAGACAGACAGACAGACAGACAGACAGACAGACAGACAGACAGACAGACAGACAGACAGACAGACAGACAGACAGACAGACAGACAGACAGACAGACAGACAGACAGACAGACAGACAGACAGACAGACAGACAGACAGACAGACAGACAGACAGACAGACAGACAGACAGACAGACAGACAGACAGACAGACAGACAGACAGACAGACAGACAGACAGACAGACAGACAGACAGACAGACAGACAGACAGACAGACAGACAGACAGACAGACAGACAGACAGACAGACAGACAGACAGACAGACAGACAGACAGACAGACAGACAGACAGACAGACAGACTCTTAAAAAACAAGTAAGACATACGACCTATAATATATTTTTTACTTGTTGAAAATAATCACTTCTAAAAGCTTCGTGAAGAAGTCAAACAGCTACATCGGCATCTTTGACTTCTAGTTTTTTTTCCATTTACATCAATATTAGATCAATTTTTCACTTTGAAAATACGGTACAAGAAAACTATTTGACCGAATTCTTTGAAACTTTGGCATAAATTATTTTAATGTATTATAAAACGGACCCCAAACTCAATTTGGCCATTTTCTTAACATCGGATCGGCTGGCCCAGTGTGCACTGGGAAGCTCTATTTTATATTTTTAATTTAATTTTTTTTTTTATGTTTCAAAAAAATCTTCTTTACCTAAAAAATTTGATTTTTTCATTAAAAATAAAATACTTAAAGTTAAAAAATAAATAAAAACTCTTCCCTGGGGCGGGTTTTTTTATTCAGAAAAATATGCGACAAGTTTGAAAACGATCGGTTGAGCCGTTTAGAAAAACGCACCTAAACATGTAACATGTAAAACACATATAGAGCACTTAAAAAAAGGCGTTTTGCGGTGATCACTGTATCTCTGCCAAAAGTTATCGAATTTTCATTCAGATTTTACATTTATTTTTAGAATAGAAAAAAAAGCCGCCCCCTGGAAAGTTTTTAATTTTATTTTTTAACTTTAAATATTTTTTTTAACCGTTTAAAATCAAAACATTTTGTTTTTGTAGGAAAATTTTGCTATTACTTATTTTAGCTTAACTTCTAAAGTATGTGTCCGATTGACTTAAAACTTTTTTTGTATAGTCTTAGGATGTTAATATACAAGAAAAAATATCTAAAAAATTTTATTTTCTTTCATCCCAGACCCTAATTTTTCTTATTATTTACCTAATGTGCTGTCCCCTTGTGATGTCCATCTATACGCGGATGTACGCCCCATGATATCGTCGTACATCGCGTTCCAAAGCGTCGGTCCGAAAACTGAGCCTTGGGGGCTCTCCAGTCACTCTGTGTAGGCGTTGTCTTTCGTCCGTCTCGTAGATCAGCACTACGTAAGATATCGATCAGGTAGTGTGATATCCCAGTTGGCCGTGTTGAACGCGCTCTTGACAGCAAGACAGTAGTGTTTCTCCCCTCCTGCCCATCTGGTACTTGCAATGGCATCAGAGGCAAGTCTTGCGCTGCGCTTCTTCCTGAAGCCGTACTGCAACTCAGAGATCCCTCGTTTAGCCGCCAGATCGCTTTCCAGCCGGTTGCAGACTATCCTCTCAAAGATCGTCCCTATTGAGTTAAGCATGTAAAGCAGGCGTTAAGCCGACAGGTCGCTGGGGTCTTTGCCTGGTTTTGCAGTGAGAACCAGCTTTTGGATTTGTACATCTGCACGAAAACATCAGGGTATGTGGCTATTATGTGCTTTAACGCCGAGTTTGGTACTCCGTCGGGTCCCGGAGCCTTCCCATTATTTTAGTTTTGCTGCTGCCCCTACAAAGTAAATTACTCCCCATTTTTGTCTTTGTGACGAAGTAATTCCCTAGATTTCATGTTTTAGTTGTTTCAATGTTAAAGCAATGTCTAGTACGTTTTTAAATTGGTTTCCGTACTTTATAAAATCCTGATATGTTTCAAATATTTATACCCTTGTAGAGGGTATTATAATTTCAGTCAGAAGTTTGTAACGCAGTGAAGGAGACGTTTCCGACCACATAAAGTATATATATTCTTGATCAGCACCAATAGCCGAGTCGATCTAGCCATGTCCGTTTGTCCGTCCGTCCGTCTGTCCGTCTGTCCGTCTGTCCGTTTCTATGCGAACTGGTATCTCAGTTTAAAAGCTATCGCGATTAAACTTTCCCAAAAGTCTTCTTTCTATTGCAGGTAGTACATATGTCGGAGCGAGCCGGATCGGACCACTATATCTGAAGGCTCCCATAGGAATATTCAAAAAAATAAAAGAAAATTCATTGTAACTTTGTAGGAAGTAGGCGTTTTTGATTTTTGACAACTCAAAAACAACATTTTCAAGAGGCACCCAGAATCTGGAATCCCTGGAACTGCACCGATCGAGTGAGCATTAAACTATAGGTTTTTATACCCGTTACTCGTAGAGTAAAATGGTATATTGTATTCGTGCAAAAGTATGTAACAGGTAGAAGGAAGCGTTTCCGACCCTATAAAGTATATATATTCTTGATCAGGGTCACTAGCCGAGTCGATCTAGCCATGTCCGTCTGTCCGTCTGTCCGTCCGGATGAACGTTGAGATCTCAGAAACTACAAAAGCTAGAGAATTGGGATTCCCCACACATATTCTGTGGCTTCCTACGCAGCGCAAGTTTGTTTCAGCCGGGGGCCACGCCCCCTCTAACGCCCACAATCGCCTTACGCCCACAATAAACGAGTTTAAAAAATGTCTGGCGCCCACACCTTTAAAGATTTTGGAAATGTAAAAATGCAGTTTTATTGTGATTATCAAAACCTATCGAAATGTAGAAGAAATTTTTTAAATCGGACCATTCGTTAAAAAGTTATGCCAGGTAAAAAAAATTTTCTATCTCCATCTCCCTCGCACTCACTTTGGCTGAGTAACGGGTATCTGATAGTCGGGGCATCCGACTATAGTGTTCTCTCTTGTTATTTTATCTGCAAGGGTATATAGGCTTCGGCTGGCCGAAGCTAGCTTCCTTTATTTTTTTGTTTGATTTATTTTTATCATATGATGTTCATAATTTAGAGGTATTTTAATAGTTCCTGTGATCAGAAGTAAATAACCGTTGTTCGAAGTTATGGGTGTAATGCCAATTTGTTGAGCTCTACTAAACATTTTTAAAATAGCTTTTTTACGTTCAATCCAATCCGTGGTTTTGCTTTCCATAATAGAAATGAATTTTGAATGAATGTCGATACAAGTTAACACGATCACCCAGCAACAGAAGAGTTGCCAGGCTGATCCCGGATAACCGGATAGGAATAGTGCAAGGCCAGCGTCACCTGCGGATATTGCCCAACGACGGTGCTATGGTCAGCATATTCAGAGGGCAATGCACTGCGACGGAAGCAGCAAACAGTCGGCGGGCAATGGACTGCAATGCAAGCAGCGTTTCAGAGCATAGGGCTAGCTTACATTTTAAGAATTTATGTACTTAGCAGTTAGTCCAATTTTGGAAATAAATCGTGAAATAAAAACAAAAAACAACAATTTACCGCGAATATTTTTGGTTTCTGGAGTTATTTCAAAAGGAAGAGCAACTTTCCTGTTCTCTGCTCTGCATAAGTTAAAAATTTTACATTTATTAATAATGTTTTGAATAAGTTTCTGTGCGTCAGGGAAATAGTATTTCGTTTTAAAATCGTTTTTCTTTATACCTTGGTGTATTGTCTTTTCATGTATTTCTAATATGACTGAAGTTTTCATTCATTTCGTTCCCGTATTTGGTTTAATAAATTTCATATAGGCACGTTGAAAAATAGCAAAGTCGTCGTCATTATTAATGAACATAACAAAATTGTGTCCACATCTACATTTTATAATTATGTCTTTTGCCAAAAGTTTCAGACATGTCTCTGTAAATTATCATAATCAAACTCTCTAAGTTTTATTTTCCAACGTTGTTTTGTTGTGTAAGCATACAAGCGGTTTATGATCAGAGCATTTTTTAAAACTTCTTTCAAAGAGATAGGGGCGGAAATACTTAGTCGCCCATACAAACCTAATAATTCTTTTTCAATAGCTGCATAATTTAACTCATGTTCATTTAATGTTCTACTGGCAAAACAAATGGGTTTGCCTTCTTGGGATAGTACTGCACCTAATGCATAAATGCTTGCATCTGTAGCTAAATCAAACTTCTTTTCAAAATCTGGATTAATGAGAATTGGATCGTTATTATTAAAGTTTTTAATTTTTCGAACGCTTCATAATACCCGTTACTCGTAGAGTAAAAGGGTATATTGTATTCGTGCAAAAGTATGTAACAGGGAAAAGGAAGCGTTTCCGACTCTATAAAGTATATATATTGTGAGGAGTTAAATAATTTCGCACAAATAAACACACGAAATACATGGAGAACTACATGGAGACCGGCCGCACTTTGGACTTTAGTGTAGTGCCGTGTGCAGAGGGCGAAAAATCGAACGGTAAAAACCGTGCACTTTCGACCCTGAATTGGAGAGATGAAAAGGAGAGGCCGAGGATTAACGGGACCCGGAGGCCTATATAAGCGGGCTCTGCGCTGGAGTCGGGACCAGTCATCGAGCATCAAATCGCGAGTGAATTAGTAAAGTTAAAGTCAAGGAGAAACCGCCGTGGAAAACCAGCAAGGAGCAAGATCGCTACGTCAAGACGTTCGGGACCAAGCAAGTCTCCGAATTGCGACACAGGTAGCTGAGGTCCTTCAAGGCAACGCACGGCTAAGTCTGCAGAACATCAAGGTTGGCCGTAGTACCGACCATCACGACTATATTGGCTGTGGTACCGATTAGTCCGGCTACGTTGGCTGTAATACCGGTCAGTTTGGCTGCATTGGCTGTAAATACCGATCAGGCTAGCTGTTCCGGCTGTAATACCGACTAGTCCGGCTACATTGGCTGTAATACCGACTAGTCCGGCTACATTGGCTGTAATACCGATTAGTCCAGCTGCGTCGGCCGTAACACCGATCAGTTGAGCAGGACATAGGCAGACTTGGAACGGGCATCCCACCAGCAGAGTGTTGGGCACGAGCATCAGACCTCAAGGGAGCAACGCAGGACAACGCAGCCACGAATCGCCCAGGACATCGACGAGGACAAGCATCCAGGGACCGCACCGAGAACCAGACATCAGGTACGATCGCAACAGACAGGAGGGAAGGTTCGGGTGGAACGTTCGTCATTCTCTGGGCGTTTGCTACAGGGACTGCTGGCGTAAACCGGCCGTAGTACCGGAGCGTCAAAGGAAACTGAGTAGGCGTCTAGCGGGACCGGCCGGGACAGAGCAAGGGACAGGAGACTGCGGCTGGCAGGACGAAGGTCTTGCAAGCGTGGTGCCTGTTCACCCTAGTCTGAGAACGGTGACGCTTCCCTGAGCCCAACAACCCAACTCCACGCCCTCGTCTACGAGTGGCTGCGAAAGCACCTGCAGCGAGGAACCACGGATCGGAGTCGCAGGAGCATCGTCCGCACGAGTCACAATAATTATTGTAAAACCAGAGCCGTAAATAAAAGCCTTCTTGAACTGAATTCTGAAATGTTTCACTGTTAACCGGGCGGTCACGTTTATATAAATTTGGTGGGACGAACACACAAATCTACTGAGCTAGCCGCACGATCTTCGTAGCGAGCAAACCGTAAAAAAAAACAGTTCGTTACAATATTCTTGATCAGGATCACTAGCCGAGTCGATCTACCCATGTCCGTCTGTCTGGATGAACGCTGAGATTTCGGAAACTACAAAAGCTAGAAATTTGGGATTAACAACACAAATTTCTTGGGCTTCCTACGCAGCGCAAGTTTATTTTAGCCGAGCACCACGCCCCCTCTAACGCCCACAATCGCCTTAAACGAATTTATGTGTGTGTGTCTGGCGCGCACACCTTTAATGATTTTGGAAAAGTAAAAATGCAGTTTAATTGTGTTTACCTATCGAAATGTAGAAGAAATTTTTAAAATCGGACCATTCGTTAAAAAGTTATGCTGATCTAAGTTTTATATATCCATCTCCCTCGCACTCCCTTTAGCTGAGTAACGGGTATCTGATAGTCGGGGGACCCGACTATAGCATTCTCCCTTGTTTTAACTAGGATCGTTTAACGTTATTTTTTATTTATTTTTATCTTTAAGCAAAGAGTCATTGGTTAAGCAATTTTTGCGAAGTCTTTTATACATTTTTGATAAAATCCCCAAAGGCCTAAAAATGATTTTATTTGTTTTGGAGAATTTGGAATTTTGAAATCTTGAATAGCTTGATTTTTATTTGGATTTGCATTGATTCCTTCGGTTGAAATTATGTGACCTAAAAATTTCGTTTCTCGTTTCATAAAGTTTTAATCGCTCTCGCAAATTCGCCCCGTCTCTCGCCCCCTTCGTTAAGTTGGGATTAAGCGTTTTTATACTGAAATTAAAGAGTTAGTTGTTATATGAACTTCATTGCGCAAACTCCCTTTCGTCGTCGAAATAAATGTTAAATTTTCCCTGCAACCACTAGTTTCGCGTTATTAATACAAAACAGTATTAAATTTTCAGGGTCGGAAACGGTTCCTTCTACCTGCTACATACTTTTGCACGAATACAGTTTACTCTACGAGTAACGGGTAGTTAATACACAACAGTATTAAATTTCCAACCATTAAAATTTGACTGCAATAAGGAGATTTGCATTTTCTGATAATACTTACATATATCCCAGAGATGAAAAGAACGTAATTAAAATCAGCAAAGATATAATTTTTTTCCTATTAATTTCCATTTAATTTTCCGACCGTTCCAATTTTATTCGGAATTCAGAAATATTTTAACAATTGTATTCCCAAAAGTAGGTAATATTTAAAAAAAAACCAAAGCTAGAATTTTTTTACGTTTTTTTCGATCCTTCCTATGGGAGGTATCCGATCCGTTCGGTTCCGACATATATACAACCTGCAATAGAAAGAAGACTTTTGTGAAAGTTTGAGCCCGATAGCTTTAAAACTGAGAGACTAGTTAGCGTAGAAACGTAGACGGACGGACAGACGGACATGGCTAGATCGACTCGCCTAGTGATGCTGATCAGGATATATATATATATATATATATATATACTTTATGGGGTCGGAAACGTCTCCTTCTGACTGATATCATAATACCCTCTGTCTGTCCGATCCGGCTCGTTCCGACGTATTTAAAACCTGCAATAGAAACAAATATTATCCTCTTAATTTGCCTAGATGTACACCAAATTTTAGTCTGCGTGAGCCTTTTCGCTTTTCATGTCATAATAATAACAACCTTTATCATTTAATTTTAATTTTCATGTCATAATAATAACAACCTTTATCATTTAATGTCTTCTGGATTCGGACGATGTTCGGCGATATGAATTTGACTATCCGGAATGGGCCGTCGTACTTCGGCGCCAACTTTGCTGCGAAGCCGTCAGCTCCCTTTGACAGATGGTGCTGTTTGACCAGCACGAGTGAGCCCAAGTTGGGACGCCATTCCCGTCTCCTCAGGTTATAGTGACGCATCTGGTCGGCGCTGGCTCGTTCTGCATTGACTCTGACGACCTCGAATACTTCTTTCATCCTGGCTGCCTTATGTGCGAAGTCCTCGGGCGGGTTCCCGTTCCCTTTCGTCTTTTCTTCGTACAAGGCCTTGGGCATCCTCGGTTCGCGACCATGCATCAAGAACGTAGGACTGTAGTTGGTAGTGTCCGAAATGCTCGAGTTCACTGCTAAGGTCATCTCAGGTAAAAGGTTGTCCCAACCAGACTGTTCGCCTTCGATGAACTGGGCGATCATCGTCTTGACGGTGCGATTCGCCCGCTCCGTAGGATTTTCGTGTGGTGAGTATGGTGCCGTGTACTGTAACTCGCACCCGAGTTCTTGTATGTATTCCCTGAACGCGCGGCTCGTAAACTGTGCTCCGTTGTCGCACACGAATACTCGGGGGACTCCAAAATGTCCGAGAATACGTTCCCGGAATGCCTTGAGCAGAGTCGCTGTGGTTGCCTTCCGGAGGGGTACAAGTTCGACCCATTTGGAGAATGCGTCGAAGAATACTAACAGCATGGTGTTACCTGTCTTTGATTTTGGCAGGGGTCCCACGAAGTCGGCACACCAGACAGAGCAGGGTTCTTCTATGCGTCGGGTCAGCATGTGACCTGCCGGCTTTTGCTGGTTGACCTTGAACTTTTGACATGTTAGGCAGCTTTGTACATACCTCTTGACGTCGCGGTACATTCCGGGCCAATAATATTTCGAGGCGACACGTAAGATCGTCTTTCGTATTCCGAAGTGGCCAGCTGTCGGGGCGTCGTGGCACTCTTCCAATACCCGTCTCCGGTGACTACGTGGTACGCATAGTTTCCACGGTACAAAATCCGCGTCGTCTGGTCGAGTCCCAAGACGGCGATAGATTTGTCCATCCTCATAAGCGAAGTCGGGAAACTCCTCTGGATTTGCCAAGATCTGTTCTCGTTTTTGTACCCACCATTTACATCCTTCTTCCTCTTCTTCCGTCCGTTGGAGTACGGCCAGGGGTTGGCGAGACAGGGTGTCCGCGACGACGTTCTGGCATCCTTTCCTATAGGTCACCGAGTATCGGAATTGCTGTAACTCGAGGGCCCATCGGGCTATTCGGCCAGATGGACTTTCGATTGAATTCAACCACTTCAACGCAAGGTGATCTGTGATAATTGTGAATTCATATCCCTCGAGGTAACAGCGCCACTTCCGTATAGCCCACACGACTGCTAAACATTCTTTCTCGGTCGTGGTGTAGTTTTCTTCGGCTTTCTCTAGTCTACGACTGATGTAGGCGATAACTCTTTCAGTCCCTTCTGTCTCTTGAGTTAATACCGCGCCTAATCCAACGTCGCTTGCGTCTGTCTGGACTGTGAATCTGTGGTCGAAGTTTGGACAAGCTAAAGTGGGGGCACTCGTAAGCCGGTCCTTTAGTTCGTCGAAGGCGACCTGTTCTTCTGCGTCCCAGCGCCACTTAGTACTCTTGCGTAGTAGCTTCGTCATCGGTTGTACGATCGTCGCGAAATTGGGTACAAATCTCCGATACCACGAGGCCATCCCCAGACACCGCCTAAGTTCTTTCAAGGATGTGGGTGGCTGTAGCTCTTTTACCGCTGCTACCTTGTCGGGATCTGTGTGAATACCAGCTTCACTTACCATGTGTCCTAGATACTTGAGTTTCCTTTTGAAGAACGAGCATTTTTCCTTGTTAATCCGTAGGTTAGCCACTCTGAGTCTTCGGAATACCTCTTGGAGGTTCCGTGCGTGCTCTGCTAAGTCTCTCCCGATTACCACTATATCATCCAGATAAGCAAACGCAAACGGATCTAGTTCGGACCCGATGACGCTATCGAGGGCGCGTTGGAACGTAGCTGCTGCAGAATGTAGTCCAAATGGCATGACGCGCCATTGGAAAAGACCTCGGCCGGGGACTGTAAAGGCCGTATATTGTTTGCTATCCGGTGCCATGGGTATCTGCCAATAACCACTTTTCAGGTCTAGTGTTGACAGGACTCGGGCCTGGCTAAGTCGTTCGAGGATATAATTGATCCGTGGCGTCGGGTACGCGTCTGGAATCGACCTGGCGTTTAGTTGTCGGAAATCGACACACATACGCCACTCGTCGTTCTTTTTGCGTACAAGGACAATGGGTGCGCTATACGGACTTTTAGACGGTTCTATCTGTCCTGCGGCTAATAATTCGTTCACCTGTTCGTCGATGACGCGTTGCATCGCGGGGTTCTTCGGATAGTACCGTTGTTTCACGGGCCGTTCGTCTCGCATCGTGATAGTATGCTGCGCGATGTGTGACACGCCTGACATCCCTTCGAAACCACCGAGTTCTTGTTCAAGGAACCGGTCGATATATTCCTGATCGGCGGGAGGCCAGTCTTCCTCTTGCTGGAGGTGTACGCTACTTCCTGCTAAATTTTCCCGCCTTTCTTGATCATTTCCCAGCTCGGTCCTTGTGTCGCTTGCGGCTCTCTCGGTTGTCCTTTCTGTCTCTAGCCCTCGTAGACTGGCCATGATCGGTTGACTTTCTGCTTGGGGTCTCGGGATTGGTATAGTCTCCCGAAGGTTGAGGCGTGCTCGTCCGCACCGTATGGTAGTACCGATTGCACAGAGGAAGTCGAGTCCTAGTATGACTTTATCTAACATCGAGTTCATAACTAACAGCGCTATCTCTACTGTCTGCCCTCCGAAATGTAGATTGGCGACTACCATCCCTGTGATACTGACGCTGGTCCCGTCCGCCAGTCGTATGCCAGTGCATACCTCTCTAACCGTTACTGACGCTTCTAGCTGTCCAAGGAGCGTCTCATTAATAAAACTCCTTGTAGCTCCACTGTCAACCGTGGCCAAGACCGGGATGTCTGCGATCTTTATTTGCGCCACGATCTTCCCGTCTTCTACGCGCAAGGGCGCACCTATTCTCGGGTCTCTGTTACTCTCGTCCCCAACTGTTCCCGGGCCTGTCGGGGACGCTGGTCGTTTCCCGACCCCGGGCGTCTGCAACAATCGATCGTTCTAACCCCCTCCCGCCTACAATCCCAACACACTAGCCGTCGGGGGTTCTGGCAATCTCTCACGAAGTGACCTTCTACGCCGCAGTTGAAGCATATTCGTCCTTCTGTCGACGTTAATTCTTGGTTCATCATTCTGTTTGAGATTTCTCCCCTCGTCGAGGCCAGTGGTTGGGCTTGTGGGGGAGTTTGAGGGTTGTTACGGAAGGGATTGCGCGCTTGGGTGGGGTTCAAGGGCGCGTGTGACTGTAGGGTTTCTCGGACACCTCCAAGCGATCGGACGGGGTTTCGGTATGACGGGGGTCTAGCTTGTGATCGCATACGGTCGCGATACTGGATACTTTCAAACTCGACTGCCAATTGTGAAAGTTGGCTCAGTGTCTCAAAGTCGCTTCGTTTCACATACATCTGATACGCAGGGAGAGAATTCTCGTAAATCCTGTCTAGTTCTTGAGCTTGATCGTAACCGGCGTGGCGCATCAGGGTGCGTATCTCGATTACGTAATCTTTGAAGCCTTCTCCCTCCCGTTGGTATCGGGCCCGTATGTCGTCTTCCAAACGGCGGAAGTAATGCGGCGGTAAAAAGAAGTCTAAGAACTCCCGACGGAATACTGTCCACGTGGCCCCCTGTAATTGGCTCGTCCTAAACCACCGGGAAGCCCTATCTGTGAGCGTTTCTGTCATCACCCTGGGCAACTGAGAAAAAGGGAGAGCGTACGATGTAGCCCTCTCTTCTAGTTCTTCTAGAAACGCCAAGGGGTCGGTGTGGCCGTTAAATTTGAGTCCCCATTTCCGAACTTGTTCGGCTACGGCAACGTGTACCGTAGCCCGCCCGTACATGCTTCCGTGGGCCGTTTCACCCGCTTGGTTCTGGTCATGGCCATGGTAACGGTCTGTGCCCTTCTCTGCGGTATGGGCCCGTTCATTGTCGACGGGGCTCCCACCCCTGGGGGTAAAAAATCCAGGAACTTGTAGCTGGACTGACCTGTGGTCGGGGTCGGTTCCATCCGACCGTTGGGTGCCAGAAGTGGAACCCCCGGTCGTAAAGCTAACTTCTAATTCGGCCAATCGGGACTTTTGATTTGGAGAGAGCTCACCTGCTTTAATCACCTCGGCAAACCGTTTTCTCATCTCGTCTACTTTTCCTGTGCCGTCGAATCCAAATTCCAATGCAAAATTAATAAGTTCGTCCTTCCTTAGTGAATAAATCCAGCGTGTTCCTAGCCGGCCGTCCGTCGGACCCGAAGCAACCTTCTTCTCCTCCGATTCGTGGTCTGCCATCGTAGTGTTTTCGGTGTCCTCTTCAGATTTTGTTATTATAGGTTCTTGTTTTACTTCTTCGTCGATTGTATTTTCACTCTCTACCTATCTTTGATCAGCCTCGCACTTTGCGGGGCTTTAGTCCGCCTGATATTTTTACTCCGATCGTTCGTGATCAGACCCACGAAAGTCCCTGTTCGGGCGCCATTGTAAAGAGGTTTTTCCAGCCGGGGTAGGTTCAGGGGGTTTGGCCGAGGTCTCCACAAAAATTTATAAACTTACAGTAGACGATGTGGGTTCAGTAAGCGCATTTATCGGCGTGATCTCGGAGGTAAGATAGGGTAAGCCATCAGGGTAGTACGACTATGACCTCGGAAGGAGTTCCGTGTCAATTATCGCCTCTAGTGAGAGACCCGAGCGCTCAGACAGATCCAGAACCTATAGAACTAATAACGACAGTGTTCGGGTGATCCCAAGAACTATGTCGGGCGAGGGTACAGACGTATGTAAGTAAGCGCTACCGAGGTCGATGGTGAAGTTCGGGCGGACCCAGAACTTCAGGATTATCTACGGGAAATCCGGGCAGGCCTCGGAATACCTAGGGTCTTACTACCAAATTAATGTGGACAGGCTAGAGTCTTCGACGTTGATTGTAAAATCTGGACGGATCCTAGATTTTAAATTTAACTACGGAAATCCGGGCGAGCCCCAGGATATTTACGGGTTTATAGGTTACTGGTTCAGGCGGTCAATGATGATTACAAAATCCGGGCGGACCCAAGATTCTTATAATCAACTACGAGTGTGGTCTAGGGTATTAATATTACTTATAAAACTCGGGCGAACCCAGAATTCTATAACGAACTACTGTTTAAAGTCGGGCAAACCCAGAACTTCTAACTACTACTTAAAGTCGGGCAAACCCAGAACTTCTAATTAACTACGATTTAAAGTCGGGCAAACCCAGAACTTCTAATTAACTACGATTTAAAGTCGGGCAAACCCAGAACTTCTAATTAACTACGATTTAAAGTCGGGCAAACCCAGAACTTCTAGTTAACTACGATAGTTAATACAGGACAAGTTAGGTTATAAGGTTGGGGTTATAGGTCATACGCAGACCCGCTGTTAACTCAAGATTATTAGTTTATTTATTGATTCGACCGCCGGAATTAGGTTACGGATTATTGTTGGTTGTTTTCTACGCTTGTTTAACGGGGTTACTATTAGCCGATATTACTCCGATTTAAATAAAAGAAACGCACACGTCACTTTTATTCACTTTGTTCTTCCGTTTCTTGTTTGTTTTTTTTTCTTGATTTTGACAATTGCTCTTTCTCGAGACTTTCTTTGCTGCACCAGACACTAACTAGTGGTAGACTGTACCACGTGCTTACCCTACAGCCGCGTACTTCAGCTTAATGCTCTCTATTATGTTTCTCCACGACGTTCCGCTCCGTTTCAGTACTCGCACTCGACTGACTTCCCGGCGTTTTTCCCTCTGCCCTCGATCCTCGCAGCCGCGGCTTTTTTGTAACTCACCACATCACGGCGCGTGCCTACGCGCTGTCGCTGAGGTGAGCTTTTGTCGCTAGACTCTCTGATCGCGCGTTCACTCGCTCGTACTCCGTCGCGAGCTTTCTCATTGGTCTACGTGGCTTATTGTTGTCTCTCACTCTGTCTGGCGTCGGCTGCACAGTCGTATACTTTGTCGCTCTGCCTTTTCGTTCGTTTGCCGCTTCTCGTTCTGTCGAGCGTCGACTGTACCGTCGCCGCTGTGAGTCTTGTTTCTCTGCTGCGCGACTGTACCTTTCCCTATTCCCTATTTCCTTGTTCGCTCCCCTACTATATATTTATAGACTAAGGCATATGGGTTTTCTTAGGGCTATGATTAATATATTTAAAACAAAACATGGCTTCAGGGGTTTCTCTTAATCTAATGAGATAGTTGACGACAAAACTCCCTCGCCTACTCCATGGGCTTGGGGTTGTCGATAATACAGTAATAACAAGTAAATAATAATAATAATGAATTCCGTCCCTCCCCCCTCCGTGGGGTTTTGGGCGCTTATGTGGCGGCGTCGGAATCGTCGTCACACCCTCCCCTTACTCGACAGGCCGAAGGGTTACGGTGAGCGTCATCTGACCCTTGGCGTCGACGTTCCTGGTCACTCGGTAGGTACCGCCGTCGCATGTCCGGGAAAAGCGATCCCGCTTAGGTCCCCGCGGTGTGAAGCTCGCCAACTCCTCTACAAGGTTCCGGGGGAGCATACGACCGGGCGTGTAGACCCTCCAGGCCTCAGGAGCTTCCACTAACGTGGTTGGTGGAGCATCGACTCCTGCCTGCTCCAGTGGCTCGATGTCGTCGAGCAAATCGTCCAGGCTATAACCCAGATTGGTGTCGTCGAGCTCCCCTAGCAGGTTTAGACTGAGTTCGTCGTCGTCCTCTGTCGTCGCTTCGGGCTGGGCATCTTCCTCTTGCGGTGGCCGCGCTTCTGTTTCCTGCGATGGTCGGGTTTCCTCTTCCTGAGGGGACCGGGCTCCTGTCGGTTCGGTCGTCGAGGTTCGGGGCGTGCGTCGACGTAGGCTCAGCGATGGGAACTGGCTGTCCTGGTCCACTTCCCAGTCGTCTACCGGAGACTCTACGTACCTACGGCGGAAGATGGCTTGACTGTCGGTCAGGTCCTCGTCTTCCTCGGATGTTACCGATTCCCAAGTGCAATATTTTTGCCGGCGCCTGTGGTTACGGTGGTTGTCTCGGTGTTTTTCTTCCGTTACTTCCCGGTCCTGTTGTCCTTCGTCGTCCGTCGTAGCCTCGGGTGGTGGGGCCGTTTCCGCTTGTTGCTCTTGGGCTACCGGTTCGTGGCGCCCGTCGTCGTCGTTATGACCTGTGTCCTGCGCTCTCCATGCCGGACGCTCGGCCAAGGGGGGTGCGAAAGCCCGTCGGCAGTAGGCCTCGAATCGGTGAGCCGGCTCCTGTCCTGGTGGCGGAATAATGTCCATAGTGACTTGCCGCACTTGGGTGACGCGGTATCCTCCGGGAATCGCTGCGCAGTGGTAGTCCTCCTTCTCCCTTATGAAGCTGGCCGTCCACACTCCGTCTTCGTCGTCTTCTTCGTCCGTTTCTTCTTCGCCTTGCCATCGGTCCAGGGTTGCCTCCGCTCGGTGTTGATAGATACCCCGTCCTGTCCTGGGGTCGCGTGGGCGTCCTTGCGGTGGGGCCCAATCTTCTCGCCAGGGCTCGTAGGTCTCCCTAGGCTCTAGAGTGTGGGTGTCGTCGATCGGCCTCGGGGGCGGGGGGACTAGTATATGCCGTGCCTGGGGGGAACCTTACCGACTGGTCTGATTGTGGTGAGGCGTACCCGAACGATTCGTACCAGGGTGAGGTATCCCCGCCGGGCTCGTCGATCGAATCTTCGGCCTCCGAATCGGTTTGCTCTTCACTGCCGTTGCTATCCGCCGTGGTGAGGTCAATCGGTTCCGGGGTGGACATGGACCTGTCGTCGTCATTGTCTTCGAGCCGTTCCTCGGTGGAGTCCCAATCGTCTCGATTCTTCTCGTCCTCCATCGTACCTTTGAAGGGAAAGATAACTTATCTTATGGAAACGGTTCTAAATCTTTGACTTCCCTACCTACTGGTGCAGCTTACAATAGACGTCTTATATTTAGTTACAATTGTTATATATTTAAATGGAAGTTATATTTATAATATGGTAATATACCTTACGAAACTTCTTCGGCCGTGGGCGTTCCCTCGTCACGGAATTCTCGCAGCTCTGCGATGTTGGCCACTCGTCGCTTGCGTTCTCCGGGCTTCTGGATTCGGACGATGTTCGGCGATATGAATTTGACTATCCGGAATGGGCCGTCGTACTTCGGCGCCAACTTTGCTGCGAAGCCGTCAGCTCCCTTTGACATATGGTGCTGTTTGACCAGCACGAGTGAGCCCAAGTTGGGACGCCATTCCCGTCTCCTCAGGTTATAGTGACGCATCTGGTCGGCGCTGGCTCGTTCTGCATTGACTCTGACGACCTCGAATACTTCTTTCATCCTGGCTGCCTTATGTGCGAAGTCCTCGGGCGGGTTCCCGTTCCCTTTCGTCTTTTCTTCGTACAAGGCCTTGGGCATCCTCGGTTCGCGACCATGCATCAAGAACGTAGGACTGTAGTTGGTAGTGTCCGAAATGCTCGAGTTCACTGCTAAGGTCATCTCAGGTAAAAGGTTGTCCCAACCAGACTGTTCGCCTTCGATGAACTGGGCGATCATCGTCTTGACGGTGCGATTCGCCCGCTCCGTAGGATTTTCGTGTGGTGAGTATGGTGCCGTGTACTGTAACTCGCACCCGAGTTCTTGTATGTATTCCCTGAACGCGCGGCTCGTAAACTGTGCTCCGTTGTCGCACACGAATACTCGGGGGACTCCAAAATGTCCGAGAATACGTTCCCGGAATGCCTTGAGCAGAGTCGCTGTGGTTGCCTTCCGGAGGGGTACAAGTTCGACCCATTTGGAGAATGCGTCGAAGAATACTAACAGCATGGTGTTACCTGTCTTTGATTTTGGCAGGGGTCCCACGAAGTCGGCACACCAGACAGAGCAGGGTTCTTCTATGCGTCGGGTCAGCATGTGACCTGCCGGCTTTTGCTGGTTGACCTTGAACTTTTGACATGTTAGGCAGCTTTGTACATACCTCTTGACGTCGCGGTACATTCCGGGCCAATAATATTTCGAGGCGACACGTAAGATCGTCTTTCGTATTCCGAAGTGGCCAGCTGTCGGGGCGTCGTGGCACTCTTCCAATACCCGTCTCCGGTGACTACGTGGTACGCATAGTTTCCACGGTACAAAATCCGCGTCGTCTGGTCGAGTCCCAAGACGGCGATAGATTTGTCCATCCTCATAAGCGAAGTCGGGAAACTCCTCTGGATTTGCCAAGATCTGTTCTCGTTTTTGTACCCACCATTTACATCCTTCTTCCTCTTCTTCCGTCCGTTGGAGTACGGCCAGGGGTTGGCGAGACAGGGTGTCCGCGACGACGTTCTGGCATCCTTTCCTATAGGTCACCAAGTATCGGAATTGCTGTAACTCGAGGGCCCATCGGGCTATTCGGCCAGATGGACTTTCGATTGAATTCAACCACTTCAACGCAAGGTGATCTGTGATAATTGTGAATTCATATCCCTCGAGGTAACAGCGCCACTTCCGTATAGCCCACACGACTGCTAAACATTCTTTCTCGGTCGTGGTGTAGTTTTCTTCGGCTTTCTCTAGTCTACGACTGATGTAGGCGATAACTCTTTCAGTCCCTTCTGTCTCTTGAGTTAATACCGCGCCTAATCCAACGTCGCTTGCGTCTGTCTGGACTGTGAATCTGTGGTCGAAGTTTGGACAAGCTAAAGTGGGGGCACTCGTAAGCCGGTCCTTTAGTTCGTCGAAGGCGACCTGTTCTTCTGCGTCCCAGCGCCACTTAGTACTCTTGCGTAGTAGCTTCGTCATCGGTTGTACGATCGTCGCGAAATTGGGTACAAATCTCCGATACCACGAGGCCATCCCCAGACACCGCCTAAGTTCTTTCAAGGATGTGGGTGGCTGTAGCTCTTTTACCGCTGCTACCTTGTCGGGATCTGTGTGAATACCAGCTTCACTTACCATGTGTCCTAGATACTTGAGTTTCCTTTTGAAGAACGAGCATTTTTCCTTGTTAATCCGTAGGTTAGCCACTCTGAGTCTTCGGAATACCTCTTGGAGGTTCCGTGCGTGCTCTGCTAAGTCTCTCCCGATTACCACTATATCATCCAGATAAGCAAACGCAAACGGATCTAGTTCGGGCCCGATGACGCTATCGAGGGCGCGTTGGAACGTAGCTGCTGCAGAATGTAGTCCAAATGGCATGACGCGCCATTGGAAAAGACCTCGGCCGGGGACTGTAAAGGCCGTATATTGTTTGCTATCCGGTGCCATGGGTATCTGCCAATAACCACTTTTCAGGTCTAGTGTTGACAGGACTCGGGCCTGGCTAAGTCGTTCGAGGATATAATTGATCCGTGGCGTCGGGTACGCGTCTGGAATCGACCTGGCGTTTAGTTGTCGGAAATCGACACACATACGCCACTCGTCGTTCTTTTTGCGTACAAGGACAATGGGTGCGCTATACGGACTTTTAGACGGTTCTATCTGTCCTGCGGCTAATAATTCGTTCACCTGTTCGTCGATGACGCGTTGCATCGCGGGGTTCTTCGGATAGTACCGTTGTTTCACGGGCCGTTCGTCTCGCATCGTGATAGTATGCTGCGCGATGTGTGACACGCCTGACATCCCTTCGAAACCACCGAGTTCTTGTTCAAGGAACCGGTCGATATATTCCTGATCGGCGGGAGGCCAGTCTTCCTCTTGCTGGAGGTGTACGCTACTTCCTGCTAAATTTTCCCGCCTTTCTTGATCATTTCCCAGCTCGGTCCTTGTGTCGCTTGCGGCTCTCTCGGTTGTCCTTTCTGTCTCTAGCCCTCGTAGACTGGCCATGATCGGTTGACTTTCTGCTTGGGGTCTCGGGATTGGTATAGTCTCCCGAAGGTTGAGGCGTGCTCGTCCGCACCGTATGGTAGTACCGATTGCACAGAGGAAGTCGAGTCCTAGTATGACTTTATCTAACATCGAGTTCATAACTAACAGCGCTATCTCTACTGTCTGCCCTCCGAAATGTAGATTGGCGACTACCATCCCTGTGATACTGACGCTGGTCCCGTCCGCCAGTCGTATGCCAGTGCATACCTCTCTAACCGTTACTGACGCTTCTAGCTGTCCAAGGAGCGTCTCATTAATAAAACTCCTTGTAGCTCCACTGTCAACCGTGGCCAAGACCGGGATGTCTGCGATCTTTATTTGCGCCACGATCTTCCCGTCTTCTACGCGCAAGGGCGCACCTATTCTCGGGTCTCTGTTACTCTCGTCCCCAACTGTTCCCGGGCCTGTCGGGGACGCTGGTCGTTTCCCGACCCCGGGCGTCTGCAACAATCGATCGTTCTAACCCCCTCCCGCCTACAATCCCAACACACTAGCCGTCGGGGGTTCTGGCAATCTCTCACGAAGTGACCTTCTACGCCGCAGTTGAAGCATATTCGTCCTTCTGTCGACGTTAATTCTTGGTTCATCATTCTGTTTGAGATTTCTCCCCTCGTCGAGGCCAGTGGTTGGGCTTGTGGGGGAGTTTGAGGGTTGTTACGGAAGGGATTGCGCGCTTGGGTGGGGTTCAAGGGCGCGTGTGACTGTAGGGTTTCTCGGACACCTCCAAGCGATCGGCCGGGGTTTCGGTATGACGGGTCTCTAGCTTGTGATCGCATACGGTCGCGATACTGGATACTTTCAAACTCGACTGCCAATTGTGAAAGTTGGCTCAGTGTCTCAAAGTCGCTTCGTTTCACATACATCTGATACGCAGGGAGAGAATTCTCGTAAATCCTGTCTAGTTCTTGAGCTTGATCGTAACCGGCGTGGCGCATCAGGGTGCGTATCTCGATTACGTAATCTTTGAAGCCTTCTCCCTCTCGTTGGTATCGGGCCCGTATGTCGTCTTCCAAACGGCGGAAGTAATGCGGCGGTAAAAAGAAGTCTAAGAACTCCCGACGGAATACTGTCCACGTGGCCCCCTGTAATTGGCTCGTCCTAAACCACCGGGAAGCCCTATCTGTGAGCGTTTCTGTCATCACCCTGGGCAACTGAGAAAAAGGGAGAGCGTACGATGTAGCCCTCTCTTCTAGTTCTTCTAGAAACGCCAAGGGGTCGGTGTGGCCGTTAAATTTGAGTCCCCATTTCCGAACTTGTTCGGCTACGGCAACGTGTACCGTAGCCCGCCCGTACATGCTTCCGTGGGCCGTTTCACCCGCTTGGTTCTGGTCATGGCCATGGTAACGGTCTGTGCCCTTCTCTGCGGTATGGGCCCGTTCATTGTCGACGGGGCTCCCACCCCTGGGGGTAAAAAATCCAGGAACTTGTAGCTGGACTGACCTGTGGTCGGGGTCGGTTCCATCCGACCGTTGGGTGCCAGAAGTGGAACCCCCGGTCGTAAAGCTAACTTCTAATTCGGCCAATCGGGCCTTTTGATTTGGAGAGAGCTCACCTGCTTTAATCACCTCGGCAAACCGTTTTCTCATCTCGTCTACTTTTCCTGTGCCGTCGAATCCAAATTCCAATGCAAAATTAATAAGTTCGTCCTTCCTTAGTGAATAAATCCAGCGTGTTCCTAGCCGGCCGTCCGTCGGACCCGAAGCAACCTTCTTCTCCTCCGATTCGTGGTCTGCCATCGTAGTGTTTTCGGTGTCCTCTTCAGATTTTGTTATTATAGGTTCTTGTTTTACTTCTTCGTCGATTGTATTTTCACTCTCTACCTATCTTTGATCAGCCTCGCACTTTGCGGGGCTTTAGTCCGCCTGATATTTTTACTCCGATCGTTCGTGATCAGACCCACGAAAGTCCCTGTTCGGGCGCCATTGTAAAGAGGTTTTTCCAGCCGGGGTAGGTTCAGGGGGTTTGGCCGAGGTCTCCACAAAAATTTATAAACTTACAGTAGACGATGTGGGTTCAGTAAGCGCATTTATCGGCGTGATCTCGGAGGTAAGATAGGGTAAGCCATCAGGGTAGTACGACTATGACCTCGGAAGGAGTTCCGTGTCAATTATCGCCTCTAGTGAGAGACCCGAGCGCTCAGACAGATCCAGAACCTATAGAACTAATAACGACAGTGTTCGGGTGATCCCAAGAACTATGTCGGGCGAGGGTACAGACGTATGTAAGTAAGCGCTACCGAGGTCGATGGTGAAGTTCGGGCGGACCCAGAACTTCAGGATTATCTACGGGAAATCCGGGCAGGCCTCGGAATACCTAGGGTCTTACTACCAAATTAATGTGGACAGGCTAGAGTCTTCGACGTTGATTGTAAAATCTGGACGGATCCTAGATTTTAAATTTAACTACGGAAATCCGGGCGAGCCCCAGGATATTTACGGGTTTATAGGTTACTGGTTCAGGCGGTCAATGATGATTACAAAATCCGGGCGGACCCAAGATTCTTATAATCAACTACGAGTGGGGTCTAGGGTATTAATATTACTTATAAAACTCGGGCGAACCCAGAATTCTATAACGAACTACTGTTTAAAGTCGGGCAAACCCAGAACTTCTAACTACTACTTAAAGTCGGGCAAACCCAGAACTTCTAATTAACTACGATTTAAAGTCGGGCAAACCCAGAACTTCTAATTAACTACGATTTAAAGTCGGGCAAACCCAGAACTTCTAATTAACTACGATTTAAAGTCGGGCAAACCCAGAACTTCTAGTTAACTACGATAGTTAATACAGGACAAGTTAGGTTATAAGGTTGGGGTTATAGGTCATACGCAGACCCGCTGTTAACTCAAGATTATTAGTTTATTTATTGATTCGACCGCCGGAATTAGGTTACGGATTATTGTTGGTTGTTTTCTACGCTTGTTTAACGGGGTTACTATTAGCCGATATTACTCCGATTTAAATAAAAGAAACGCACACGTCACTTTTATTCACTTTGTTCTTCCGTTTCTTGTTTGTTTTTTTTTCTTGATTTTGACAATTGCTCTTTCTCGAGACTTTCTTTGCTGCACCAGACACTAACTAGTGGTAGACTGTACCACGTGCTTACCCTACAGCCGCGTACTTCAGCTTAATGCTCTCTATTATGTTTCTCCACGACGTTCCGCTCCGTTTCAGTACTCGCACTCGACTGACTTCCCGGCGTTTTTCCCTCTGCCCTCGATCCTCGCAGCCGCGGCTTTTTTGTAACTCACCACATCACGGCGCGTGCCTACGCGCTGTCGCTGAGGTGAGCTTTTGTCGCTAGACTCTCTGATCGCGCGTTCACTCGCTCGTACTCCGTCGCGAGCTTTCTCATTGGTCTACGTGGCTTATTGTTGTCTCTCACTCTGTCTGGCGTCGGCTGCGCAGTCGACGTCGTATACTTTGTCGCTCTGCCTTTTCGTTCGTTTGCCGCTTCTCGTTCTGTCGAGCGTCGACTGTACCGTCGCCGCTGTGAGTCTTGTTTCTCTGCTGCGCGACTGTACCTTTCCCTATTCCCTATTTCCTTGTTCGCTCCCCTACTATATATTTATAGACTAAGGCATATGGGTTTTCTTAGGGCTATGATTAATATATTTAAAACAAAACATGGCTTCAGGGGTTTCTCTTAATCTAATGAGATAGTTGACGACAAAACTCCCTCGCCTACTCCATGGGCTTGGGGTTGTCGATAATACAGTAATAACAAGTAAATAATAATAATAATGAATTCCGTCCCTCCCCCCTCCGTGGGGTTTTGGGCGCTTATGTGGCGGCGTCGGAATCGTCGTCACAGCATCGTATATAAACTTCAACTCCACCATAGCCGTCCTCCCTGGGTTTTCCAAAGAAATGATAATCTGGAATACTGCAGTCGCTATTATCCTTAACCCAGATTTCGCTAGAGAACCGCTATGTCAATATCGTTGTTTACGAGATGCATGTTTAAGAGATGTTTGTTGTTTAAGTTATTCAAGCTTTGTATGTTTAGTTGTAGAATTTTAATTATAAAGATATCGGTGTTCGAGATCTGTTGTGCGTCTATGTCTGCGATACTTTGATTTATAAAGTCCCTAATCTCCCCTAGAAAGTGTAATATTGACTCGTTTGTTGCAGAATTATTGTTGCTAATGGTAATGAATTTAATTTGTCTATGGCTAAATTTTGGTGCGTTTGTGAGATAATACCATGCCTTTTGTTTCCTTTCGTAATGTTTGCATATGAATTAATGGAATGAATCGATTTTGCTGATTCAGCTGAGCTGTTAAGGGTACTATTAACTTGCTGGCTTGCCCAACATGGTGAGGGAAAGGACTGATGGTCCTCTATCACCGGAGCCTCCCTAGAGAATAATGAAGGGTACTTTTAAGTTTTCCAAGACCTTGGTTTTTTGTATAGCATAAGCTTTTTTCCTAGCCGGACAGATGTGGGATGTAGCTACGTGTGTCTGTTTACAATTGGCGCATTCTATTCTGGAACATATTACTTCTTCTCCGTGTTCCAGCCCGCATTTAAAATGAACGGTTGAACTTCCAACCTAGCATATAAGAACTTAATCTCTTTTGGGAGTTGTTGCCCTTTGAAATTAATTACAACTCTTCCTGTTGGAACAAGTTTCTTCTTGTTATTTTTGTTTTTCCTCAGAACTCTTTTGATGTCTACAATAGGAATGTCTGTTTTTATATAATCTTTTATTTCCTCTATTGAAAGATGCATAGGGATGTTAAAAATGATACCAGCTTTACTAATGAAGTGCTTAAAAATTAGGGCAATGTACCCTTCCTTTGCTAAATTGGAGCTATTGGCCAACTCATTTGCCCTATCGGCCGAGCTGCACGTGACCTTGCAGCGACCATAGCCCACCTTGGCGACTTCCTCAATCCCGCCAAAATCCAACTTGCTCAAGCATGCCGAAAGCTGAAATTGGTTGATTGCCTTTCTTTCGGTTGAATCGCTTATTTTGTCTATGTAGACAATGAAAAGGCCCTTGTCGTCACAATCATAATTATTTTGTAAAAAATTATTGTTATTCTTTTCACTCACAGTCTTTTGTTTCGGATTCACTTGTATTTTACCGTTGGTTGGTTGAATGGGCGTTTCCTTCTTCTTCTGTTCCTTTATCTTCTGTTCTTGTATTCCTTTGCTACTTGTCGAAATAGTTGATGCTGCGTAAGTTTTAAGTTTCGGGATTGTACCACTCAGTGGTAGCTTTCTCTTTCCTTTCGAACTCATTTCTGGACCTTCCAAGAAAACTGTTGTTTCCAGGAATCCCAGGAGTTCTGAGAAATTTTACGATATCGTGAATTTGGCGGCAAAATGGCTTCCAATGACAGTAGTACCGTACAACCTTCTCTTCTGATGGCTAAACGCGGAGTGTTTTTATTATTCTAAGAAAATGAACTTATTATTCCACATATTTTATTGCACAATTATTACACTATATTTATATATTTATCTATTTATTACATCACTTATTTAAATTAATTTATTTACTACCGTATGTGAATAATTCACTGCGAGTGTTAATGCTGCGAAGCACCCGGTATGGTCCGGTCTCCCCTCTCTACAATTGCCCGCTCTCCCACGCTGGATGCTGGAGCTTCTAGACTCTCCCGCTTTCCCGCTCCCGGAATTTGTCTCCACTCCGCTCTGGAGCGCAGCTCTCAATTAGGTTTAAGTCAGTTCCATTGTAATCTACGAGAAATACATCGCCCGGCCGGTTCATGGCTTTGCTGACGTTTTCATGCGAGCATATGGAGCGCGCATCTACGTTCGCACTAATACCGCTGAAGGTTTAAAAGGTTTATTGACGGCAAAATCCAAAGTAGCTCCCCTCAAGACAAAAACTTTGTCCCGCCTTGAGTTGTGCGCAGCTCACCTTCTTGCGGATCTCTATAATCGTATAAGACCATTGCTTAATTTTCCGATTACAAAAGTGTTCCTTTGGACAGATTCGGAGATCACTTTGCATTGGATCAAAACGCATCCTTCGTCGTTATCGGTTTTTGTCTCAAACCGAGTTGCGGAGGTTCAAGAGTGGTCGGAAAAAGCAATCTGGCGACATGTCCCCAGGAAAGTAAACCCAGCGGACATCGTGTCACGGGGATGTGACGTTGAGGAACTTACAGCTGTCATTTGGTTCGCTGGGCCGTCGTTTTTGCTCGATGCAGAAAAAGATTGGCCTGTAAATCGACACTTCGAAGTTCCTGCTGATGTCGTGTCGATGGAATTACGCAAATCAGCAGTAGCGCTCGTGGTAATCCCAGAGCCCACTTATGTGCTTCAGAAAATAGAGTCCTTTTCGTCGCACATAAAGCTTCTAAACGTTTTCGTGTGGGTCTTTCGGTTTATTCAAAGGTGAAAATTCAATTTTAGTTTTTGTGTGTGTTATTTATTTTTCCATATAATTCTTCTTTTGTCAAACTTAATAATTTTAAAGTAAAATAAAAATAAAAAGAATATCCAAAAAACAAAAAGGTTTAATATAAATATTATAAAAAAAAATTTAAAAATTTTTGTTACCGCTTTTTTTTTTTTTTGGTTTTAAACCATCTGACCGATGATTTTTTGCTTTTGGTCGCGACAACACTGCCGCATTGACCAGATACTGGTGGTTTGAGAGCGTGTATCGGGTACGCTCACGTAGATACGGCCACTCTGACAATGTGAAAACGCCTTGTTATTGGAAACGACAGTCTGGGGTAGCTGTCTAGGTTGACATTCTACCCTTGTAGACAATATTTTGTTTATTTGTTGCAATACTTTGATTTTTTTTTCTTCTAGTTTGTTTTTATACCCGTTACTCGTAGAGTAAAAGGGTATATTGTATTCGTGCAAAAGTATGTAACAGGGAGAAGGAAGCTTTTCCGACCCTATAAAGTATATATATTCTTGATCAGGATCACTAGCCGAGTCGAACTAGCCATGTCCGTCTGTCCGTCTGTCCGTCCGTATGAACGCTGATATCTCGGAAACTATAAAAGCTAGAGGATTGGCATTTTGCATGCATATTTTTGGAGTTCCTACGCAGCGCAACTTTATTTCAAAATGGTGCCACGCCCCTTCTAACGCCCTCAATCGCCCTACACCATTTTTTGAAAGGTGTCTGGCGCCCACACCATTAAAGATTTTGGAAAACTAAAAATGCAGTTTTATTGTGACTATCAATACCTATCGAAATGTAGAAGAAATTTTTCAAATCGGACCATTCGTTAAAATGTTATGCCTGATCAAAGATTTTATATATCTATCTCCCTCGCACTCCCTTAGCTGAGTAACGGGTATCTGATAGTCGGGGCACCCGACTATAGCGTTCTCTCTTGTTTGTTTTGCTTTGGTTGATTTTTTGTTTTTCTTATATCTTTATTTTTTATTGAATAAGATTTTTCTTTTGTTTTTCTCTTTTTTTTTAATCATTGTTTTTATTTCTTTTTCTCTTTCTCTTTTTTTTTTTTTCTTTAAGAAGACCACAGAAGGTGGTTTTCAGCAAGCCTTCCTGTTATTTGAGCTCGGCAGGTTGGTTTATTGGCCAACTGCCGAATTAAAATGCCTAAACAACAGGAAAATTATAACTACAGTGATTGATAAAAGTAAACCTAGAAATTTAAATTGGCATTGTTTATAAAAATTATTAACTCCCTCATGTGGAGTGGTTCTTTAACTTGAAAAAATTGATTCAAGTTGCTGTAATATTTAAATATTTTAAATTTTTTCCGGAGTGTGGTAAATTTTGGGCAGTCAAAGATTAGATACTCCGCATATTCAGGAACATTACAGAACTCACACAAATTAGAGTCTATAGCTTTTATCCTATGTAAGAAGGTTTTGTCAAATGTATGTCCTGTCATTAGTCTGTTTAGTACTTTTAGTCCTTTTGCTTTCCATTTTAAATCATGGTGCCAAGGTTTCTTAGGTATTTCCGGAAAGACGTTTATGAGATTTGTTCCTTTGTTTGTGCATTTTATCTTGTAATCCTCGTTCCATTGTTCCTCTATTTTCTTTTTAATTTCCCTCAGAGCTTCTTTGGTACTTAGTTTTATATCTACCACGTCTCCTTCCCTAACAGCTAACTTAGCTAGCCTATCAGACTTTTCGTTTAACGGAATACCTTGTAAATATATATAATAATACCTAAGAAAAAATTCCTAGTTCTAGTATTGTCGAAGAAAAACCTAAAGTCCCTTATTGTGCTTGTGTAGCTTGTTCCTGCTGGTGAATTTTTGAGTTGACTAAAGAGAGATGGGTTCATCGCTTTCACTTTGAAAAGCTCTTTGGCGGTAAGCCATTTGGCTCTGAAAGCAGGCGGCATTAGACCAGCAAACACGAAATTTTCGTGTTGGCTGGTGCCCGGTGGAACACCTACACACCTTCTCAGGGCCTTGGCTTGCGCAATTTCAAAGTTCTTGCTTGCCCCATTGCCCATATCAGCTAGGCTGGTTATGGCATATTCTTGCTTGGACCTCACAAAGGACTTGAAGATGTTAGTGCCTACTTTGGGCTTTAGGCCAGACTTAATAGTAGTTGCAAATTGTAGATATTTCCCACTGACTTTGGTTTCTGTTTTAATTTTTTTGATCTGATCTGTACAGGACATATTTGCGCCTAGAATGCGACCTAGAAAGTTGACTTTTTTTTGATTTCGCATCGCGACATTTTCAATGACTATGTTTGCTTCTTTTGTGTTACCTTTGCCTATGTTAACAACCGTCGATTTGGCCGGATTAAAGGCAAAACCGAGATCCTTGCATAGCAAATTGAAGTCATTTAGTTTTGTTTGAAAGTTGTTTACTGTTGTATTGAAATCGTGCCCAGAAGAGATGATGACAAAGTCATCTGCAAATTGCATTACGTGCGTTTTCCTATCACTGATCTGATGAAGCCTTTTGGTGTAAACATTAAAAAGAACAGGTGATAGGCAGGATCCTTGAGGTATCCCACCATTCACCACCTGAACTGCCTTCCCAAGTTTTAATTCCCTGCTAGCCATACAGCTTAGAATCCAGTCTGTGTACATTTTTGGAAAGGATTCACTTTCCATGATGCTCTTTAACGAGTTCAGATTGACACAGTTGTACGCATTCGATAGATCCACTACTGCTACCATTACATTTTTGCGTAGTTTTTTTTTCGGCTATAACGTTTATGACGTCGTTTATACACATTGCTGCAGACTTGCCCTTCTGGTATGCGTATGATCTGTATGGTAGTATTTCGTGGTCTATAATAAATTTTTCTAGAGTGCTTTTGATCATTGCGTTTACCGTTTTGGCCAGCACTGAGATAAGAGAGATGGGTCTGAAGTTCTGCACTTTGGTCAGGTCCTTGTTTTTTCTTAGGAATGGGGACAATTTTGATTTGCCTCCATTCTGACGGAAAATCACACCTTGCTACCTTGGAGTTGTAGATAGACACTAGCTCATTTTTGGCAGTATAGCTCAAGGAATTTAACATTTCGTATGTTATCCTGTCAATTCCACCAGCTGTTTTTTTGTTTTGGCTAAGAACCATTTCTAGATCCTCCAACCTAAAACAAGGGTTTTCATTGTTTTTCGTGGCAACTAGACTTTTATCTATTGCCATGCTTTCTGCTGGAATCTGATTCCTTAAAAATTCCAAGAATTCACTGGAATTTTCTGGATCAAATTTGCCAGGGCTTTCCTCTTGACAGTTTTTTAGGCTCTTTAGGAGACGCCACGCTGCTGTGGTGTTGGGTTTTGTGTTGAGCTCGTTTATTTTTCTCAGGAAACTTGTTTTTTTCGCAATTTTCACGGCCTTTTTCCACTTGCTTTTGCAGTTTACCGCCTCCACATAGTTGTGATATGTCGGAGAGGTGCATGCTTTTGTTTGACTTTCGCGAAACTCGTTGAATAAGTTGCTTAAGTCATCATTCCACCAATACTTGGGAACTTTGTTTGCCCCAATCTTATAGGTGGCTGCCTTGATTTTATCTTTCATGTTTTTTGTAAGGTTTTCTAGGTTGCCACTAATTTCTATTTTCCCTAAGTTTTTACCTAGCCTTTTTTTGGCTAAGAAGAGGTTTGATCTGCTAAGATTTTTCTTAACTGTGAATGTGATTGGGTGATGGTAACTTCCCCCCAGGAAAAAGGTGTCACATTTCCATTCGGCTATTTTAATTCCCTTTACAAAGGTTAGATCGAGGACTGACCCCTCTTCCGAGTCAATGTTTCTCCTAAACGTGGTGTTTTCCAGCTTATATTGCCTGCGCCAGAAAAGAGCCTTTGCTGCTGTTTACTCGATCAAAAAATTCACTGGATCTTGCATTAAAATCGCCAGATATGATGACATTTTGAATGGAATCAAGTTTTTCTATCAGATTGTTAATCTCATCTTTAAATACGAATAAAGTTATCTGTGGTTCTAAATATAATGAGGCTAGTTTAATGTTTAGATTTTGTTTTGAAATGTTTACAATGATAATGTCACGGGTTGTGTCATGACAGAATCTTTTTACGTTTAGGTCATTTTTAAAGGCTACGGCTACCCCTCCGTAGCCATCTTCTCTGTGTTTTTCTAAAAGTTTAAAGTTAGCTATTTTTCTAAAAGATAAATCGTGTGAAAAAACTTCTTGTAATAAGGCTACACTAATGTTTTGGTCATTTAGAAATAATTCTAAATCGTTTTTGTTGTTTTTGATTGATTGTATATTGTGCTGTAGAAAAGTCATTTCAACTTTTCAAGTGATTGTCTTTCTATTGTGTCTACCGGCTTTCTCCTTTCCATAAAGTTTTTTTTTGTGCTTTGTGTTGTATAGTCGCTGTCCTGTGTAGAGATTGACATCTCCGAATTTATGTTGCCGATTTGAGACAACAACTTAATGATTTGATAGTTTTTGTCATTGGTAGTTATGTTGGGGAACACTGGTACATGATCGCTTGAATCGTTTGTGTAGGATTCTAACTGTAAATGGGGCTTCTGATAAGGAGCTACAGGTCTCTGTATTAATCGGCTGGCATAACTGTGTTTTTTTAAGACCTCGTTGACTTTTAAATCTTTGTTTTGAATGTTTTCGTCTTTCTTGTTTAAGGCTGGGAAATTTGTGTCGTAATTTTCCAACTGGGAATAGTTTTGTTGTACTGAAAAAGAACTCAAAACCTCTTTTCTGGCTATTTTTTTAATTGTCATGATCTTAGTGATATCCATTTCCTTCTCCCAGACTGGACTGTTTCGTCTATCTCTAGCAGAATGGTCTTTGGCGTTGCATAAAATACATTTCAAAATTGAGCACGTTTCCTTACAATCTTGGACCCCACACTTGTTGCAGCGTCCTATCGACCTGCATCTTTCCGAAGTGTGTCCCAGTCGCCCACAATTGTAGCACTGACGCACTTTGGGAATGTAGTGGCTGACTTTTAATGAGCAAACGCCAAAAAGTGAAACCTTTTCAGGTATGTTTGCCCCATCAAAGCTTATTTTTACAATTTCCGTAGGTATTAGCTTCAGGGTTGTAGCTCTATCTAGGTTTGTGGATCTATCGCGGCTAAGAAGTCGTTCAATAAAGTTTATTTTAATGGAAGAGTCTATATTCTCCAGAATTTCACTGTCAGAAAAACCAGTGGGAATACCCTTGATGATTCCTAATGACTCAACAAAATTTCTTGGTATAAACGCAACTATATTCATCTTCTTTAGTTCCTCATTGTTCACAAACTCGTTTGCACCCTTGGATTTGTTAAAATAAATTTTGTATAATTTTGGAGAAAGTGAAACTATTTCTTTGAAACCATCAATCTTTAGGTGTCTAATTTTTTCAAAGAGAAACAAGCCACTTTTGGCTCTTGTATTTTCAAAAAGAGCACAGTCCTTTGTGGACACAAGCACCGCTGCTTCCCCCACATGATGTTCTCCATAAAAACATTTGGGACGATCAGCTTTTTTTTTGCACTGAAATTTCATTTGAATGACCTTTATTTATCAAGTATTCTTTGTTTGCACTAGTTTTTGGGTCCACTGGGCAGTTGGTAATTTCTAAGGTAGTATTGCTGTTGTTTTGGCAACCATCTGAAACGGTCACATTTTCACTTGTTTCTTTTGCACTGTTTTCGTCACCTGCATAACCCGCCATAATTGTCGTGTCTGTATGTGTGGCGTCCATTTCTTGTTCTCTTGTGTCCATGTGTTCTGCTTTACCGTTGCCCTGCATGGGTTTGCGTTTAATAAGATTTTCGGACTTTTTCATAATTCCTAAAAGCTCATCTTGGTTTAAATTGTTGAAACCGAAAGGTCTCTTGTTGTTTTTGATAGTTCTGTCGGGGGGTCTTGCATTGGCAGACACCGAGTTACCGGTATCCGCCATACTTTTCGCTGGTTTTACCAGCCTGCCGCCAAAATTTACCACTCACCAAAAAAAAACAGGGGAAAAATCCCACTTTGTAGCAAACTGCTAGCAAACGTTTAAAAACACTGTTTACTTTTGTTAATCACTTTTTTTAGCCTTTAAAGCTCTCACAAAAAATAAAAAACAAAACTTTTCACTATACGATGTAAAAACGCAACCGGTCTCGCTCGCAAATGAAAAGGAAGTGTGTTTGTTACCGCTTAGCTGCGAAAATACAAAAAAAATAGTGGTGGGTATATGACAGCAATAATATCGTGATAGTTTTCAAAACATCGAATAGCAGCCAGCTTGCTAACCATCGATATTATCGTGGTAATCTACCACGATTTTATGTCGCCATCCTCAAATAATCGAATAATCGGGAAAACCAGGGATGGGCAACGTCAAAATTGGAGTCGGTTGGGCGAATTCAAATTCAAACGGGACGAATGTCGGTCAAAGGGACATTGACTCAGAATCTAGGGAGAAGGAGCCCGTAATCGGCATGGGTCTGACGGAAGACAATTGGCCGACACGAGATCAGTCCAGATTCAGTGTCGGCGGCTCGCAGTCGCACGGGTTATCTATTAAAGAATCTCCTTGAGCAGTCGCAGTACTAGGGTGGCCATCAGTGCCAACAGTTTTGTAATCCCGTTTCAGGCCAGCCAAGACGAGACGTGGTGGCCAGATTCCGCTACTTGGAGCCTGACCAAAAATTTTTTTGAGCATCCCGGATTTGTAGCTGAGAGTTATTTAATCGTCGGATCCCGTGCTGCCAGCTGCTGGCTACCTATTCGAACCCGCTACTTGCCAAGAAAAAGCCCGCGATCAGGGAATCAGCTTCGAGGAGAGGTTACTCGTAGAGTAAAAGGGTATATTGTATTCGTGCAAAAGTATGTAACAGGTAGAAGGAAGCGTTTTCGACCCTATAAAGTATATTTAAATAATTAATTCAACGCGTGGATGAACAGCTTGTTGGTCGCAACAACACTGCCGCATTGACCAGATGCTAGTGGTTTGAGCGCATGTGCGAGACAATGCACACATTAGTAAACACCAAAAATAGGTTCGGCTCCTGGGTAAGAAAAGCTGTAGCATAGCTTTCCTCTTGTAAACAATTTGTTTGTCTCAATCCAAAGAGTAGATGTAGATGTAGAGAACGTCAAATAAAGATTGACTTCATTCCAAACTGGATAAGCTGTTGCTTGTCTCTTATCAACAAAGTGATTGAGATGGGAGTGGACGCATGATTGACCCACAACCCCTAACCATTGTTTATAGACCACAGAAGGTGGTCCTCAAAAAACTTCCTATGAAAGGGTTTGACAGATTGCATACTGGTCGTAAAGCCAGTCTTGTTAGTTGTTAGTAGAATTTAATAAAAATTAGATTAAAGAGGTGGATTAAAAGTTAAAATTAGCACTGTTAATAAAGATGGCCAGTTCTCTAAGATGGAGAGGCTCTTTTCTTGTTAGTAAATCTCTCAGATTTCGATGGTATTTGAAAATTTTGAATTTAGATCTCAAACTGGTAAGTTTCTGGCAATCAAAAATTAAATGCTCGGCATACTCCAAGACATTGCAGGTATCACATAAATTTGTTTCAGCAGCCTTAATCCGGTGATGAAAAACTTTGTCGTATGTGTTCTCAGTCATCAGTCTATTTATTACTTTTATACTTTTAGCTTTCCACCTTAGGTCATGGTGCCATGGTTTATTTGGAATGTCCGGAAAGAGGTGTATCAGATTGGATCCCTTGAGTCGACATTTGTTTTTGTAATCCTCATTCCATTCAAAATGTACAATGTTTTTAATTTCCCTTAGGGCCTCCCTGACACTCAACTTTACCTCAACGATTTCCCCTTCAGTCACAGCTAGCTTAGCTATACTGTCCGTCTTTTCATTTATACTGATACCACTATGCCCTGGCAACCATACTACTTCTAATCTTTCAACCTCCGAGTCTTCAATACACTCATGTATATCCTGTACAATAAACGAATCACAGCCTTTGTTCTTTACAAGATTTGTAGCACTTAAACTATCACAAAAAATCACAGCCTTTTTGTACTTATTTCTTTTGCAGATTTCAGCAGCAAGTTTTATGCCGGATAATTCAGCACCCACTGACGATAGTGAGGTTTCAATCCTCACCTTATGAGAAATACCACTTGATAATTCCAGTATGCCAATTCCGCTTATTGAGTTTGTAACTGAAGCATCTGTTGACAGAATATTCCACTTCTGGTCAGTGTATTGGTTTATCACCTCATTATAAAAAGAACGTATCTCCTCTACAGAATACTCAGATTTACTCTTGTCAAGCAATCTTTCTTTTACACATATTTTATTAGATAAGACAAAGTGCGCGAACACCGCCCCCTCTGAAGGACCGTCGTCTTCAGCAGAGCCTGCACGATCACTGTACTACTACACCCGTAATAAAAACACTAAGAACCCGTGAATTCTGTGCTTTCTCACTAATCTACTGGGCGGTCACGTTTATATATATTTGGTGGGACGAACATACAACTGTACTAAGCTAGCCGCACGAATCTTGTAGCGAGCAGACCTAATAAATCAGTTCGTTACAGTATATATATTCTTGATCAGGGTCACTAGCCGAGTCGATCTAGCCATGTCCGTCTGTCCGTCTGTCTGTCCGTCTGTATGAACGCTGAGATCTCGGAAACTACAAAAGCTAGAAAGTTGGGATTACCCACACATATTCTTGGGCTTCCTACGCAGCGCATGTTTGTTTCAGCCGATGGCCACGCCCCCTTTAACTCCCACAATAACCTTAAACGAATTTATGTGTGTGTGCTTCTTTAAGATTAAAAAGATTAAAAAGTAAAAATGCAGTTTTATTGTGTTTATTAATACTTATCGAAATGTAGAAGAAATTTTTCAAATCGGACCATTCGTTAAAAAGTTGTGATAGGTCAAAGTTTTATATATCCATCTCCCTCGCAATCCCTTTAGCTGAGTAACGGGTATCTGATAGTCGGGGCACCCGACTATAGCATTCTCTCTTGTTTTATGTTGTGTTGTCCATTAATTTAATAATTTATTTATTTATTTCATTGTTTATTTATTTATCGTAAAATTTTGGAGGGAATTTTTATTATCCTAAGGAAAGAGATAAAATCTTATTGCACACATATCGCATATTTATCACACCATATTTATATATGTATTTATTTATGTATTTGTTTATTTATTTATTTATATATTTACCTATTTACTTATTACAACACTTATTTAAATTAACTTATTTACTAGCGTATGTGAATAATTCACTGCGAGTTCTTGTTACAGTTATATCCGTATTATAAATCACGTGTGCCCCTTCTGGGCGAGTTTTGGGTTTTAAATTATCCAGTTCACAAAACAAAAACAAAAAAAGATCCTTGTCAATCCCACGGGGAAGCCTATCCAGTGTTCCCCTCGAGTAGGTTGCTGGTCATTGAAGTCTGGGATCCACTAAAAGAGCTCTTTTAGGTAGGGACCGAAAGAAAAGCAGACGTCTGGGACTATTGCGTCCGCCAGACGGTGGTTAATGGGTTCCGTTAAGGGAAGCTGAAGCAAATTCTTTAAATAGTTAAGTGAATAAATTGTCGTAATATGAATATGGAGTAACTTATCTTTCAGAGGGGAGGGAACAGTTAGACTATCCTAGAGTATCCTGTGGTGGCTGATCTAAGGGGCAGTCGGAGACACCTACGACTTCTACGGTTGAGTGGGAGGCTTTGGGTTTGCCATCCAAAAGCCCAAGATATGTCTGATGGCGTCCTGGGATCTTGGTGGTAAATGTATGTTTTTGTGATCTTGTAGCTGTTCCTCAATGTTTTGGCCAGTTGCAAGACCATATTTTGTTGCAGCGTATAATGTTGCAAAGTGCAAAAATCTGTTTGCTTATTGTTGCGTGTGTGTGGGCAGGGCTGGAGTACCCACACCCCAAGTGCTCTGAGCTAGCCGGCGCTGCCCACTCTCGGACACACGTAGCCCTAATTTGGGACATAACACCGTACCTTGATTCGTTAGGGGAACAATACGGACGGTTTTTATAACTTGGTCTCATTTATGAAAAAAGTAGCAAGATAAAGCGGCAACAAAAATAGCCCTATTAAAGATTTCCGAGTTAAATCTTATTTTTTGAGCTTTTTGGTGTTCTAGTTTGTTTGTTTTATTAAGAATAAGTACTTTTAAATGATTCGTATAAAAAAAAGAATAATATAGTTTCCCAATTGTGCTATGAAATTCACTATATTGAGAACAAGTAGGACATTCAAAAAGTTCTTTCCTGAAGGCAATGCAAAAGCTATGTTACGTTGAATCGTCGAATTCTTTTAAATAATAATTAATAACAATAATACAAAATTAATTAACTTTGAAAGCTTTACCACGATTATAATCTTAAACAAATCAGAAAGAGAGTCTTTTAACGTTTCGAGACGAATAAGCTAAATGATATATAATGGATTTCACAAGCCCCAGAACTAAAACACATCGGAAATCCTTGCAGATATGTTAAAAAACAATGCTTTTAATGCAAAACAAAAGAAAAAAAGGCCCTTGAGCTTTTTAGAAAGTCACAGAACAATTTCCCCAATGAAAGTTTCTAAAGTTGAATGACGTCAAATCCGGCTCGTTTTTGTTTTTTTTGCTGCAGCCAAAGCATCAATACAGCATTTTTTCACCTTAAGATATATTAAAATTAAATAAAAATATAAAAATTAAATATTCCAACAAACAAAATTTTAAAATCTCAATTTTTTAAGTTTTTTTAGCTTTTTCCAAAAATAGTGATATTTTTGTTGCCACCTAATTTTGCAACTTTTTAGATAAATGTACCTAAGGTTTAAAAAAAGTGCGCACTGTGGTCATAACCACCCGTATTTTAGTTACTAGATATGTAACCCTAATAACCCATAAAAACAGAATGCAAATATTTCAAAAAATGGCCATTAGAGAATGCCCAATCAATGGTGCAATTTTTCTTGCCGCAGCTGTAGTTACCATAGGACCAATAGGGAGAAAAATTTTATTTTTTCATTTATAATATGTTTATTCTATTCGAGTCAAATTTTCATTCGTAAAACCAGCATGGTTATCAAAACTTCCGTCCTCGTTATTTTATTATGATATACTTTTGTTAAAAGAAAATAATAAACAAAAAATCTAAAAATAAATTTATAATTTTAAAAATATATTTATCATAATGAATCCACCTCCAGAACGGGCTGCGCCAACTAATTAAACACCGCTCCTGTTTACATTAATCATAAATGACCTTCCTCTAGTCCTACCGAAGTCGTGCCCGCAATTTAATGATCCTGCGCAAAGTTTAGCTTTGCAATCTGATCTCAATGCATTTCAAACTTGGTGCATGAATAATAAATTATATTTAAATGATTCTAAGTGTAAACTAATGACCTTTTTTCGTGTCAGCCCTCACTATTCAACTAATACTTTGAGCGGTTGTGTGTTAGATAGAATAACGCATGCTGACGACCTTGGAGTCTACATGGATCCTAAACTAAAATTTTCTGATCACATTACTACCATGGTAAATAAAGCCAGAGGCGTGCTTGCATCCCTATGTCACAAAGACCTTGTTTATTTCATTAGTCCGACCAATTCTTGAGTACTGCGCTCATGTTTGGAGTCCCTAATATGGGGTGCATATAGACCGGATTGAGTCTGTGCAAAAACTTTTTAATATTTGCTAATATTTTAATATTTACTGCCATCCTACTCTAGTAGACTACTTCTAATTAACTAACCATCATTTGTTAACCGCAGAATTATGCTTGGTATTACGTTTATTAGGAATCTTATTCATGGTGATGTGGAGAGTCCCGAGTTACTGGGTCCGCCTGGATTTTAATGTGCCAAATAGATTCACTAGAAACCATATTCCTTTAGTTTTAAATCATTGTATCTCTAATTATGCAATGCATGAACCTTTTACAATACTCTGCAATGACTATAATAGACTATATCACCTATTATCTACTACCAACTCACTGCCTATCTTTAAATCAAAAATACTATACTATGTATCTGACTTTTCGTATTTTGACCTGCATGTATTTTTAATTGTCTATTGTGAAATTGTCCTTTTCTTTGTCCGCGATTACTTTTACTAGCCCAAAACGGTGTAGGGCTCCGCGCGTTAACTAGCATTGCTTGGTGTCGTAAGGGCCACTTGTTTGTACTGACCATAGTGCATCAACGTCGAAGATTCCGCAACATAATCTGTCTCTTAAGATTGGAGCACCATAATGTTATTGCGAAATTTAGGTCCCCCAAAGTTATGCAATGGGACACGATTGCAGATAAAAGGACTTCATAAGTATGTAATCAAAGCAACAGTATTTACGGGATCCGCGAAGGGGAAAACAGGATCCTTTTAATACCATCCGGTCAGACGTTTCAGTTTAAGAGGCTACAATTCCCTCTAAAAGTTTGCTTTGCAATAACTACAAATTAATCGCAGGGGCAGACTTGTAAGCTGGCTGGACTAGATCTTAGAGATCCTTATTCTCGATCCTTAAGGATCTTCTAAAAATGTTGTTTACACGGAAATAAGAAAGTCCTGACAACCGTACTTGTAACGGTTGACTCAGGATGAAAAGCGGCTATTCCGCGCACAATAAAAGTGTTCCCAGCGCGATACACAAGATTAGTTGTTAGTAGCGTTCTCTTCCTTCTACCCAGTTATGAGAACAGCGGGTGGAAATCTCTAGTGCCTTAGCTCTTTCGGCGATGGGGTGGGTCTGTGTGCCTTCTCTAACTGTCCATACATACTTTAGTTTTTTAGGATTCCTTCAGAAACTACTTTATTATTTACCGTTAAAAAGAAAAGAATGAAAAAAAAAGAAAGAACAAAATTTAAATCTGCTACTGGAAGGCTACCGTTTTACAAGGTCTGAGATGATATTCGACACTTGCTTTCTCTACCCACCCAACCATAATCTTATAGACTATTTAACGAAGATACCCTAGAGATGTCTCCGATTTTTTATTTAAGTTGCCATGTCAATTCAGAAAACAACACCTTTAGCAGTTCATTATTTTCAACGTATTATTCAATTTTAATTACAAAGGGCTTTTGTTGGCTTAACATTTTTCTCCAAGGAGCTACGATTTCATTATATTCCAGTGGGTTTACTTGAGCAGTGTACACAGACACCGGGAAATGTGGAAAATTGTACAAGTTTTCTTACGGATCTACAAATTATTTCGATCGTCGTTCATTCCGAATTAGATTTCATTAATTGTTTCTCGGCAACCTCTTAACGTTCTATGTATAACTAATTATTCTTTTCAATAAATTCATTATTTTTCAATTGCCAAGACAGGTTTGAACATTTAGGTTATATGGTTTCTATGCAGTATTACGGTCTGTTGTTGTGGGTCATTATTTTTGGTGGGTTCGGAGTTATTAATATTGTGGAACCGAGAGCCTTTTATTTATTAATTTTTTTTTTTTATTTAACGTTTTTGGTATTTATTTCTTTTGGGAGTATAATATTTGCTAGGCCATAATCTTTATGAGTTCCAACCGGTCACCAAGCTTTCGGTAGGTATATGCAAAACAGAACGCTAATAAGCATCCCGATCGGGGTTTAGACAAAGCAATACATTCGAGAGATTGGATCGGCTTTAAAATAGATCACAATAAAGGTGTGCAAAAGCACTAAGTATGACTCACTTTGTTAAACTTCCAGCGTTGAAAGGCCTTCCAGCGGGATAGTGCTGCGACGGTGTCGTGGTTAGCTGTGAATTCTATTTTTGCAGGTACACTGATAAAGAGTATATGGGCGAACGATAATTTGGATTCAGGGAGGGTCGGGTTCCACAAGTAGTAAGTTCCGCAACCACTCTTAATATAGATTTCTTTTAGAAGGCTGCATAGAGTTATAGAAGTTCCGAGTCTTGAGGGGTCTGTCACGATTCCTAGGTGGGTAGGCAAGCGACTCTCTGATCTGCTTCAAATCTTGGTTTCCTCGGCGCGTTAATAGGTGGGACGGTCGTTAATGCCGGTATTTGTTGGGGCCGGAGGAGACCTTCCAGACCCGTAAAAGCCAGGGTAATTCTCTCTCCTAAGCCGGACGATGAATACTGTCTCACGAGATGGTTGGCTTTGGCCTTCCAGCGTTAGCAGGCCGTCGGCGTATGGGAGCTTGGGCAAAAGCAGCCCGTTAACTGCCAAGAAAGCTGATTTAATTTGGGGAACGGGTATGCTTTAGAGGTGGCCTATACCTGTGATCGAAGAAGTTTTTCCAGGAAGTTAAAATAAAGCAGCAGCGGAAGAGATTTTCCGGAAGGGTTTCCATTACCCACCACGTGTTTGGGCACACAAGGTTATACCATTCACGAACGGTCTGCAATCTACCCCATTCGATAGGAATATTCTCTTTCACTTATGCGAACGACCACCGGTTGGGGTTTTAAGCGGCGTGATAAAGTTTATCAATGGCGCGGCAAACTTAACCTTGTGGCGTTTTTAAGATCGCTTATAAGATGATCTGATTCGAATACATTTGCGGGTTGTGAAAGAGACTGATTGCCACCGCGTGGGCGTTTATATACATTCAAGCTTTTAGTTCTTGGAACGTCATGGAAATTTTGCAGCAAGTTGGCGGAGCTGAACAATGCAGCTGATACTCAAAAGCTCAGGTAGATAACCCCTCGCTTCCGCAAAGTATACTCTATTAGGGGTCTAATACAATTATTGTTTTTAGGTTTTTCTGGCTGCCAAAGAATAGACGCGCATTCAGTCCAGAATGACGACCATTACATACTACAAACTAATTTTAAGCGAACGTTGTCGCTCCGGGTATAGCTAGTATTGAATAAGGGAAATACAACAAAGTGGAAGAATTAATTTCCAATTTCGAAAAAACTCCCAAAATTAATCCTCCTCAAGAGCAGGGTGGACCAAGCAATAAAAGACACAGCGAGTTCTCCTCCAGAGTTCTCCTACAAACAAACAGGCAGTAAGAAATAATGCAATGTTAAATGTAGGAGAGCTAATAAAACAAATGGTAAATTACGAGTTAAATCCATTAAAGGACGTAATTGTGAATTTAAAACCCCAGTTTTTTTGTTTTTTAAAGGATATTTTATTTGTTGTTATTTTCTTTTATAGCTTTTTCCTATAGAGTCCATCCGTGTATAACGGTTGGCATTTTTGACAAATGTGATACTAGTGTTCCCACAGAGCACATCCACCACCCACCTTCTAATAGCAACTGACTTGAAGAGCAGTTGCTCAACTCAACATTAACGAAGGAGGATTGCCACTCGGCAAAACTGTCGTAAAATTGCTAATCTTATTGTAAAATAATACAATAAATATCATAAGAAAATAGTTAAAATTCGTATCTGAACTTTTATGATATATCTTATAACGAGTATGCATACATATTGCTGACTGGGGGAGAGCCTAACCTCCCGTACCCCACCCTCCGCTCTTACCACGCCTCTGTCTAGCCAGTATTAATATGGCAAATTTGTAAACTAACCCAAAATTGTGCTGTTTTGGTAATTAATATCAACTTTGGAACTTTATAGGAGTACATAGTACACTTTTAATTAATATTAGTTATTATTTACGAAGTGCAGAACATATTCTGAGACTTCGCTGCAAGCATTGATGTTTTTGTTCACAGAACACTTTACATTTTAGCCACACAACCTGTTGGTAAATGCTTTTCCGCTCATAACAAACTACAAATAATTCAAAGATAGCAAAAAAACAATGAGCTTAAACATTATTTAATTTTTTCCCGCCATCGATTTGATTTGTTCTCGTAATCAACGTTCCATAAATTTGCACGTCCTTTCCCTTTGGTTTAGGGGGTTATTTGTGTGTTTTTTCTCTGTGGAAACTCAGTTCCGGTTCAAATTGCAACAGCGATTTTAAGCGGCTGTGTGCCGAGGTTATTATGTTCTCTGTGGAAGGGGCTATTATGGACGAAACGAAATACAAAAGTTAAGGAAATCTCTTAACAGATAGGGGGATTCCCTAAACTGTTGAATTGCTGAATTGTTGAAAATTCAACAGAAAATTTCAGCAATTAAGGGAACGACCCAAAATGGTTTTTGTTGAATTTTCAAACAGCTGTTATATGTTAAAAAGTTTCACGAAACTTAAAACATGTAAAATTAGATTTTTATTGTTTGTTACTGTCTAAAATTGTTACCACGGTAATAAGAACTACTAATAGGCTTTTTAATTTGATTTTAAAGTAAATAATGCGAACTGATAATACTAAAATATTGCAGAGTTGCCATGACTTTTAGTAAAATAAGGTGACAACTCTGCTTTTCAGCAATTCAACAAAATTTTCAGCAGCCCCGAGGCTGATGACTTGCTGAAATTTCTGAAAGTTGACTTTGTATGGAACAGCTGATTAACAGCTGACCAAAATTCAACAATTCAGCAATTCAACAGTTTAGGGAATCCCCCTGATATGTAATTATTGTTATATCATTTTTAATTTCGCAGTTTGTTATCTGATTGTTATCTGTTATCTGATTTTAACTGTTTCAGACGTATATACTCTGGGGAAGAGGCGTAAATAAATAATATATAATATTTATTAAAATATTAGTTGTATATGTGATAGACAAATGAGAGATGGCTGACTGTGCTCTGTGGGAAACGGCTATAACGAAAATGGATGCTTAAAGTAATCACTAGTGCTCACAAAACTATTATCGCAATTGAACTAGTTCCATTGTTACAGCTATCTTATTTTGTTGTACCCTCAAAAATTTTTCTACGTTTTTAGTGCATTTAAAATTGGTTATTCAATTTAGAGGAAATGCTGACATGCTAGTCCATGTATAGTGAATATGCAGTTGTACAAATTTAAACAGTTGTTGGGTACGTCAATTCAGACAATACATACATACATATACATATTAAGCAATCTTAAACTTCCAAACAAACAAATTGTATGTATATCTTGCACATTTATTAAAATCGATAATGGAGTTAATTTTAAGAATAATATTAAGTTGTGTATCATAAGAAAACTGGAAAAAATCGATAAATGCATAGTTCACCCTAAACAAAACTTTGAAGTATCAGGAAATATTATGTATGTGGTTACATACATACATATGTGTGTATTTTTAATATTTATTTGTTGTTATACCAAAATACATACTAAATCTCTTATTTTAAGGTAATAAAGTACTTGTTAGCTTTAGTAAAATATCGAAACAACTAAATATTAGGAATGCATACCGAAAGGGGCGTGGTTTTGGTATTTTAAAGTGTATAAAAGCTTGAATTTTTTGACCACAAATATAAACATAAACGGGTATGTACCAGAAATCTCTTTCAACCAAGAACGGATACTTTTGCCTAGTGCCTCGCAGCTTATTTCTTGCAAGGGCACAATATGCATATGTACAAATGTACAAACATACATATGTAACTTTTAAGTAGTTTATTTAATAAACTAAAGGAGAGAATAACAAATTCAGTTTATATTAGGGCAGGGGTGCTCAAAACTGCCTTATTGCAGTGCATTTACGAACACAAATAAAAGAAAATCACACGCACGCGAGTAACGACCCTGCAGTTCCATTAATCACCTTTTTAGCAGTGAATCACTGCCAAAAATTGAGCACCAAGGGTTCAATCACTAGTGAATTTGTATGAAAAATAGCGATGATTTTAACGTGGACATGTCCTAGGGGCTCATCACTGCCAGAAACTGGCGCTGATTTAACACCTGTTCATCACCATCATCATCGCCTAAAGCAGGCCATCCACAGTCGAATTTGTTCGACGAACATTTTCGCGAACACAGGCAAGATAGAATCGTTTCTATCTTTGTCGAACAAAATGTCGAACTAATTTCTATGAAAATTGAACGCGAACACTACCACCAACGACGAACACACAAACATGTTCGCCGAACAAATTCGCCTGTGGATGGCCTGCTTAATTCATCATCTTCTCAGCGCCTAATTTTCACCAAAATTCATCGCCCATTTTCATTGAAAATATGTTGAATTTCATTGTTTTTATCAATGGTTTTATTATTACATTATAATAATAGATTTTTACAAACTACGGTGACTTTTATTTATTTATTTATTTATTTCGCCAACAGACTTCATGTCCTTTACTGGCCACTTAACTAACTCTTAACTAGTTACTAAATCTAGAAAAATATAATAACAGTGCTTTCTTATTGCTATCCCTGGACGAACTTAGGTCCAATCGCATGCTAAGTGGCAGACTGTTGAAAAGATGTAAAGCTCTGTAAATAGGCTCATTTAGAGCGTAATTCGTTCTATGTGTAGGGATAAAAAAAGGTTCAGTCGTTCTTAGAGCCCTACTAGGCACGGATAAGCTAATAATATTTAGAAAAATAGGGCAATCAATTTTGCCGGAAAGTAAGTCTAATATAAAAAGCAGTGCAATTACACTCCTACAGCATAGGAAGGAGTGGGATCACGAAACCGGAGGCTTTGCAGGGCGAAACGTAGGAAAAGCTTTTGCACTCGCTCTACCCGACGAATATACACAAGTCCAGTCGGATTCCAGACAAATGCCGCATATTCTAATTTAGAACGCACAAATGAGAAGAATAGGGTGTTGTAGTGCGGATAAAAATTGGAAGCTGATCGTCAATGCATGGGTTCGAAATCCATAGAGTCGTATCCGAAAGATTGCGATGAAGTTGCAGAGAACCAAGTAATAGGGAGCGATGGCCGAACTCTTAAGTCCTGAGAGAGCGCCCCATTGAAGAGAAGTAAACCCAGACCAGATGATGATAGCGAGCCAGAGTCTCCTAAAACTTCCAGATGACGGTGTTGAAGAGAGTTTCCAAATATGGCCCCGAGAGAGAGCGCAGCAACTCTTAAAGCAGCTGGCGAAAACAAAGAATGTTGCTGCGTACGGTGCATTGGAAGCATGGCGATAAATGATGAACGTGTGATAATGAAGAGCAATTGCCATGGGCGAATGTCGCACAAAGCAAATGACGAAAGCTCGAGCTGCAGTTGTTGTAGGAATGTTGAGAGCGTAGCAGGAGAAGAGAGCGCCACTTCGAGAGCAGCGCAAGTTGTCGAAACAGTCGCAGGTGTTGGGCGAAATTCGCACAAAGCGGACAACGAAAGCTCCAGCTGAGCGAGAAAAACAACATCAATCGCAATCTCTCTTGTTGTTGTCCTTCCTTTGCCACGATCGCGCTTGCCCAGCTTGCAGAGCGAAATAGGCGAAGGCCGACATTTTGTTTCGTTTTCTATGATTTTAAGAGAGAGAAATTTGGGAGAGCGTGATTGAGAGAAAGGGGGTTGGTGAGTCATGAAAAAGACAACAACAATTTGCATTGTGAGTTGAAACGAAAAAAAAAGTTCAATGGAATTGTTGGTGGCTTGGCTCGCTCTTATCTATTACGGACAGCGACACAAAGAGGAACCGACGTGTGCCCTAAAAGAGTATGGTATGTGCCGATGCGTATGCTAATTGCCAAAACAAAAACAAATGTGCCCGAGTGCCATAGGACTGAGCACCCCTGCATTAGAGGCATAGTGCAGAACTGAGTCACTGGTGAATAGATTCTAAATTTTTTTTTAATAATATTTCGAATTTTCAAGACCGAAAAGGCTTTTTAATTTACTCAAGCTGCAATTGCATTTATCCAAATTAAAATACAAAACAACTTGATTAATAATAGGCACTACAATGTAGAACAACGTACCAGTAAAAAATCTTAAACAGTCAATATTTCCCCCTAAAAAAATTCAGTTTTCCCCCTAAACTAAGAAAAAAAAAAGATATTTTCGAATATGTTCAATAAAATAAGAATTATCTCAATATGACGTTGTAGAAATGTTAAGATTGGAAAAATCTGTGTACTCGAAAGGAAAGTCGTGTGTAGTATATTTATACCCTTGCAGAGGGTATTATAATTTCAGTCAGAAGTTGTAATGCAGTGAAGGAGACGTTTCCGACCAACACATGTTGAACACCTGCCAACTGCAAGTTTTAAATGTGCTGTTGGCATGGCGATATGCGTTTTTTTCCTCCCAATTTTTATTTGTTATTGGCACACCGCTTCGGCACAAACACAGCCAAAGATCCAATTTGTTATTCTTTGCGCCGCGGCTAAAGGCGTTCATCGGAATTAACCCGCTAAATCAGGTATTTCTTGGTATTTCCATACTTTTTCCTTGGCGTTAGCTACCTATTTGCCTTTCGTTTACTCCTATGTTTATCTAGCAGTTTTGTTGATATGTGTGTGTACTAGATCTGTCAAAACATTGATAGTGACCCCATCGATGTTTTTTAAGTTTTTTTTGGAAACCATCGATACTATCGCGATAATATCAAATTAAACAAATTTGGTAATATAGGGGATTTCCCATTTATTTCTTTTGTCAAACTTAATAGTTTTAAAGTATAATACAAATAAAAAGAATATCCAAAAAACATAAAGGTTTAATATAAATATTATAATAAAACAAGAGAGAACGCTATAGTCGGGTGCCCCGACTATCAGATACCCGTTACTCAGCTAAGGGCGTGCGAGGGAGATAGATATATAAAATCTTTGATCAGGCCTAACTTTTTAACGAATGGTCCGATTTGAAAAATTTCTTCTACATTTCGATAGGTATTGATAGTCACAATAAAACTGCATTTTTAGTTTTCCAATATCTTTAATGGTGTGGGCGCCAGACACCTTTCAAAAAATGGTGTAGGGCGATTGAGGGCGTTAGAGGGGGCGTGGCACCATTTTGAAATAAACTTGCGCTGCGTAGGAACTCCAAGAATATGCATGCAAAATGTCAATCCTCTAGCTTTTATAGTTTCCGAGATCTCAGCGTTCATACGGACGGACAGACGGACATGGCTAGTTCGACTCGGCTAGTGATCCTGATCAAGAATATATATACTTTATAGGGTCGGAAAAGCTTCCTTCTCCCTGTTACATACTTTTGCACGAATACAATATACCCTTTTACTCTACGAGTAACGGGTATAAATATTAAAATTGTTGGTACCATCGATATTATCGATATTGCCATCGATAGTTTGCCAGCTCTATATTATGCTATAAAACCAAAAAGCTACTTAAAATAACTGCATTTAAATTCTGTTAACTATACGAATTAACTATACGTTAGCTATACGAATTTAAATATACGTATCAACTTTATCTCTGCACTAAACAAACTGTGAGCCACTGCACTATTGATTTGAAATTCTACAAGTTAAAAAACAAACATATACAAACTTTAAAAAAAAGCCTTTAAAGACTACACTAACGCCTTTTATGACCTGCCAAAAAAATACATTCGATCAGCTGCGTACGACTACAAAAATGTCGACAAAATATTTTTTTTACTTTTGTGCAGGAAACTAAAAATTCTCTGTCCGAAAAACTTAAGTGAATTTTGGAAATGGAAGATATGTTTTGTGTTATCTTAGTCTTTGAGCTGTGTTTCCTGTTCAATTTATATGTGTTTTTATTTTTTAGAAAATTAACTTACATTCGTTTAATTTTAGCGTCGTATTTGTATTCGTGCAAAAGTATGTAACAGGGAGAAGGAAGCGTTTCCGACCCAATTAAGTATATATATTCTTGATCAGGATCACAAGCCGAGTCGATATAGCTATGGCCGTCTGTCCGTCCGTATGAACGCTGAGATTTCGGAAACTATAAAAGCTCGAAAGTTGGGATTACCCACACATACCCACACAACGATTTTAAAAGGTGTCTGACGCCCACACATTTAAAAATGTCGGAAAAGTGTTTATCAATACCTATCGAAATGTAGAAGAAATTTTTCAAATCGGACCATTCGTTATTTTTTTTGGTATAAACCGAAGTAGGCACATTCTTAATTAACACGCCTCACAAGAAAAGGTCCTTGTTTTCATGTTTGCAAAAAAAAGAAAAAAGTCCATAAATCCACGGGTAGGTGAGCCATATTGGGGCATGTTACAACATCTGGCTTTACATATTACAAAAGTCGCCCGTGTCTATCACGGACGAGAATCTATAAGTCCACAGGGTTTCGTGTGCGGAGACGACGTCGACCCAGTGGTGTGGCAAGACGTCTAGCCAGGCGATTCGAGAACTGTGTTATCATCTCATGAAATAAAACGCTATTTTCGACGTAATGATGCCACTTCACCCCAAGCATCCTCCGTAGAGCCTTTGTGATGCAGGTCTGAACCCTTCTTAACGACGTATCGCAAGCGGTGCCCCAGCATGTTATTAAGGGTCGGGAGAACAATGACTTTAAAGAGCCGTAATTTGGCCTAAACGGATAATCCGCTTTCTGAACGAAGTAGCCAGTCCATTTTGTCCAGTTTCGCTCTTGCTGACCCACAGACACGGTCAATCTTACCCTTCCAGCTTAGACGGCGGTGTAAGGTAACACCGAGGTACGTTACTTTCTGCTCGTGCTTAAGTCTATCACCATCCAAGTAAAGACTACGGGAGCGGCCAGGTCGAAGAGCAAAGGTGGCGTGTTGCGTTTTGTCAACGTTCAGCGCAATATTCCATCAAGATGCCCAACATTCAAACTCGTTCAAGAACGTCTGGACACGCCACGAGGCCGAGGAGGGGGTGGTGTCAGTAGGTAGGAATGCAGTATCATCTGCATAGGTGGCAGAAAGAGTACCACGAACCACTGGGTTTGGGAGATCCGAAGTGAAAATTGTGTACAGAACCGGCCAAGTACGCCTCCCCTATGGGACACCAGCACGAATTAGACGTAGTCCAGAAAGATGTCCACGAATGTCATCGGCAAACATCCTATGGTCCAGAAATGACACAACGAGCTTCCAGAGTCCCTCGGGCAATTGTGGCTTTAATTTGTAGAACAGACTTTTATTCCAAACCCTGTCAAAAGCCTGTCTGACATCAAGAAAAACAGCCGAGCAGTATTTATGATCTTCTAAGGCATCTAGAATGTGGTTCACGACTCTGTGAACCTGTTCGACAGCGGAGATGCGACTACGGAAACCAAATTGATGGTTTGGTAGAGCGTCATTGAAGGTGTCAATATCCAGAAGCCTGTTAAGTACGATCCGCTCAAAAATCTTGGAATACGTGGACAAAAGACTTATTGGCCTGTAGGACTCAGGGTAGCACGGATTTTTGCCCTTTTTGGGGACCATTGTAACTAGGGCACGTTTCCAAGGGGATGGAAAATGGCCAAGGTTGAGTGACGCATTAAAGAGAAGGCAGAGCTGCGCAATGACAGAGTTGGGTAGTGACTTTGCAACTTTACCATCTACCTTATCCATGCCAGGAGCTTTTGTGGGGACCAATCGCTTAATATGATCACGGACCTCCTCTTTATCCACTAGTCGCACAACAACAGGAGGACTGAAAGAGAGTCCAAAATCGAACGGAGTAAATCGGTTTTCCAGATCATCTGCAAATACATCTGCCATCGCTTCGTTTAAGAGAAAACCTGTGAAGAGGTTGCCTTTTTAGACTTCGTGTGCATTTCCATAATGCAAACTCATGATCCTGGTTGGGATCAATGGCACCGAGATGATTCACAAAAAATTCAGATTTGGCCAATAGAAGGACCTTTCTAAGTTCTGACACGGCAGCCCTCCACCTTGCTAAGTCCAGGGTATGCCTTGTTCTCATCCAAACGCGGCGAAGTGTACGACCTTTTCTAGCTAAGACAGCAATTTCAGGTTTCGAAGAAGCCCATGTTGGCGGCGGAATAGGTACACTTCTAGCAGGAGGGGCAGCTTGATGGATCTTGTCTACCAAAATCTGAGCAAACGAATCAACGTCATCCGTAGTGGCAAGCGGATGGTTATCTTCAGTCAAAGCAGTGAGCCTGGCACTGAAACTTTTTATACCCGAGCCCCGAGGTAAAAGCCTAGTTTTGGTGATGACCTGATAGGCAACAATAGAGAAATAAATCAGGTGCGGGATATGATCAGAGGAAAGACCCGAACACTCAGAGATGGAAAGGTGGCTGCACGGGATACCTCTATACACTGCGGAATCAATGGCAGTCGGAAGATGATCATTAATCCAGGGAAAATGAGTGGGTCCCCCAGTGGCCAGAATCTGCATGGTTGAGCTGGAGACAACAGACATCAGAGTGTTTCCACGAGGGCAGGACCGTCTGCAACCCCAGAAGCTATGGTGTGCATTCCAATCACCTCCAATAATAAAGCGGCTACCCACAAAACCGAAAAGGCGCAGAAATTCCACAGCTGGCCACGAGTGACGATGACCAAGAAAACAGTAGACAGCGCTAAACGAAATTCTTCCAAACGACGTGACCAAACTTATAGCAATTGCTTGCAGGTGAGGCTCCACCTGGGTGAGGCTCCATCGTCCAGGGACGATTTAATAATGATACAAGCACCACCACGATTTCTATCATCGGGGTGGTTGGCGCAGTGCACAGCATATCCATGGATTAGAAAGAAAGAAAGGCTGGTAAAATGAGTCTCTGAGATTAACAACATGTCAATGTTACGTTCCTGGAGGAAGTGCTCAACCTCCAAGGATTTGCTAACTAAATTGTTAGCGTTCAATATTATGATATTTAATCCGTAGTTAGTCATTGCGGCGCGTTGACTCTATTGCGTGCTTGGACATCACGCTCTGTAGCATTTGCAGCGTCGTCGTCATGACTGACATTATTTGTTCAAAGCGTTGCAGTAGTTATTCAATTGCCGCCGCTTGGGCATTTACAGACGCCTCTTGATTCTTTGTAAATTATTAATGATTTCCAAAATTCTGTCCTGAGCAGGTTGATCTACCACAGAGGCCTGAGTGGTATTTTGAATATTGGGCTGGCTTAGCGGACGCAACACATTTTTAAATGAATTTGATGACTTTAATGGCTGACAGGAGGAAACAGGAGGACGCAAGGGAAACCAAGCATTCTGGCTTGAAAGCGGAGCAACAACAGTTCGATTTTGAGAACGTTGACTTTCTGAAGTGCTATTAGACTTACGTTTCTCACACTCTTCTAGATAGGCAGGACAACTGCGGGAGGAAGCACTATGATTTGAGCATTTATCCTTGTCCATAGTGTCATGGTCGCCAGCTCACCTAGCACATTTAGGTCAAAAAAAGGAAAAATTTTTCGAATGATTAAATGATTGACATTTGAAACACCTTAAAGAGCCCTTTCTTTGAATCTGTGGTTTTATAGTAACCACTTGATAGTCTATTACTCGAATGTTATAAACATCTTTGCTGTTCTTAGCTGGTTCTAATTCAACAAAAAATATGTCTCGGTTGGCCTTACCATTTTCACCAGGTGGGTTATATACATTCCGAGGGTTGTGCCCGAATTCTTTGAGTCTGGCAATGATTTTGTCAACCTCAGTTGAAGCGTTAAGGCCCTTAATGACAATTCGGAAAGCTCTCTCGTTTTTGAACTGAAAAGTGCTGTATGGAATCCCATTGTCCTTGAATAACTTTTAGATAACACGGTATATACTGCCATCATCCACAGTAATTCTACAGGAGGATCGTCCAGTCGTCTTAAGGCGAAAGCCAGTAGTCACAAGTGATAGTAATCTTATCAGTTGCTTAAAATCCGTGACACCTCTTAATAAAAAGGGGGGAGGAACCTCGTTCTCGCTTCTTATTCTAGGTTTGGTCAGAGGCATTGGCTGAATACATAGAGCAGTGATCAGCTTGATGCAAGAGTGTATTGCCAGAAAAGTTCATTGTATCTTCATTATCAAATAGAATACCAAAACTATTATTTGTTCCTAAATATGAGAATGAGGGCTTTTCTCTATTAGAAGAGGGTGAAAAAAAGTTCACATTTACAACAGAAGCCTGAGGATGTTCTTGATCCTGGTCCGACTTTAGAAGTGCAGACTTATGAGCACTACCATTGAATTGGTCAAGGTTCCTTCTTTTTCTTAGGTACTTTACCTGAGTGAAACGCTCTTCATCAGCAACACTCTTGCTAATCCACCTGGGGCTTATTTGCTTATTCGGCATTACATCAACATTAATCATTTCTAGATCCTCGTAAGCTGATTCATCAGAAACGTCAGAGAGGCACCTATTAGCATCAAAGGCAGTTGCCTTGGCATTTCTGGATGCCTTGAACACGGCTTCTTTTACGACCTCATCGGTATTTACTGGCGGTCGAGATACTTGGTCTTTGGCAGAGACTGAATGTTTCGTTCCATGTGATTCGTTATCCTTCGAGTGAGCTACCTTATTTTCACGACCGTTGGCCGTAGATTCAGCTCGAAAATAATAGACATCTTTGCTCATTGGAGCTTTAGCATCCGACATTGCAATCGTCGTACCGAAACTAATAGAATTCGGAAAAGAAACAGTTAGTGGAACAGCCGACCTGCCAATAGCGTGGGCAAGGCCGGCAAAAGCTACAGAACGCAGAAAAAAAACCAAAAAATGATAAGAAAAAAAAAAATCAAATTTTTATAAAATTTTTATGAAACACGTGATCTCCAAAATAAACACAACCGGTTAGCTTGACACTAAAGTCGATAAATTTCCTTTACCAAGAATAGACGATATTCTTGACCAATTAGGTACAGCTAAATACTTTTCATGTCTAGATGAAATAGAACTCGAAGATACGTCTAGAAATATAACGTCCTTTTCCACGAGCAATGGCTCCTATCGTTTTACACGATTACCTTATGGTTTAAAAATAGCTCTAAATTCTTTCCAAAGAATGATGACAATTGCATTTTCAGGTATCGAACCTTCTCAGAAGTGCACATTTTTCAGACACGAAGTGACCTTTTTTTTTTTTTTTTTTTTGGTATAAGCCGAAGTAGGCACACTCTTTACTAACACGCCTCACAAGAAATGGTTCTTGTTTTCATGTTGTTAATAGTATAGCACAGTAAAAATAATCCCGAAATCTGCGGGTAGGTGAGCCATAGTATGGCATAGGCATGTTACATCCGGGTTATTAATTTACAAAAGTCGCCCGTGTCTATCACGGCCGAGGATCCATAGGTCCGCGGGGTGTCGTCTGCGGAGACGACGTCGGCCCAGTGGTGTCGCAAGGCGTCTAGCCAGGCGGTTGGAATGCACCAGGAGCCGATCCCTGTAGCGATTCGAGAGCATAGTTATCATCTCAGTTACTGTTGGTACACCTGTGTCTCGAAATAAAACGTTATTTTCAACGTAATGATACCACTTCACCCCAAGCATCCTCCGTAATGCTTTTGTGATGCAAGTCTGAACCCTTCTTAGCGACGTGTCGCAAGCGGTGCCCCAGCATGTTATTCCCCAATTTAGGGTCGGGAGAACAATGGCTTTAAAGAGCCGCACCTTGGCCTGAAGGGATAATCCGCTATCTGAGCGAAGTAGCCAGTCCATTTTGTCTAGTTTCATCCTCGCTGACCCGCAGACACGGTCAATCTGACCCTTCCAGCATAGACGGCGGTCTAAGGTAACACCGAGGTATGTTACTCTCTGCTCGTGCTTAAGTCTATCACCATCCAAGTAAAGACTGCGGAATCGGCCAGGTCGAAGGGCAAAGGTGGCGTGTTGCGTTTTATCAACGTTTAGCGCAATATTCCAACGAGAGGCCCAAAATTCAAACTCGTTCAAAAATGTCTGGACACGCCACGAGGCCGAGGAGGGGGTGCTGCCAGTAGCTAGGAATGCAGTATCATCTGCATAGGTGGCAAGGAGAGTACCACGAACCACTGGGTTTGGGAGATCCGAAGTGTAAATTGTGTACAGAACCGGGCCAAGGACGCTTCCCTGTGGGACACCAGCACGAATTAGACGTAGTCCAGAAAGATTTCCACGAATGTCAACGGCAAACATCCTATGGTCCAGAAAAGACACAATGAACTTCCAGAGTCCCTCAGGCAGTAGTGGCATTAATTTATAGAATAGACCTTCATGCCAAACCCTGTCAAAAGCCTAGCTGACATCAAGAAAAACAGCCGAGCAATATTTGTGACCTTCTAAGGCATCCAGAATGTGGTTCACGACTCTGTGAACCTGTTCGACAGCGGAGTGGTGACAACGGAAACCAAATTGATGGTTTGGTAGAGCGTCATTAAAGGTGTCAATATCCATAAGCCTGTTAAGTACGATCCGCTCAAAAATCTTGGAAAACGTGGACAGGAGACTTATTGGCCTGTAGGACTCAGGGGAGCACGGATCTTTGCCCTTTAGGGGACCATTGTAACTAGAGCACTTTTCCACGGTGATGGAAAATGGCCAAGGTTGAGTGACGCATTAAAGAGAAGGCAGAGCTGTGCAATGACAGAGTTGGGAAGTGACTTTGCAACTTTACCATCGACCTTATCCATACCAGGAGCTTTTGTTGGGACCAATCGTTAAATATGATCACGGACCTCTTCCTCATCCACTGGTCGCACAACAACAGGACGACCGAAAGAGAGTCCAAACCTAGAAATTGTGGCTCGAACTTCCTGGTCAGTTGCGAAATCGAACGGAGTAAATCGGTTTTCCAGGTCATCTGCAAATACATCTGCTTCGTTTAAGAGAAAACCTGTGAAGGGGTTGTCTTTTCAGATTTCGTGTGCATTTCCATAATGCAAACCCATGATCCTGGTTGGGATCAATGGCACTGAGATGATTCACGAAAAATTCAGATTTTGCCAATCGAAGGACTTTTCTAAGTTCTGACACGGCAGCCCTCCACCTTGCCAAGTCCAGGGTATGCCTTGTTCTCATCCAAACGCGGCGAAGTGTACGACCTCGTCTGGCCAAGACTGCAATTTCAGGTTTCGAAGAAGCCCATGTTGGCGGCGGTATAGGTACACTTCTAGCAGGAGGGGCGGCTTGATGGATCTTGTCTACCAAAACCTGAGCAAACAAATCAACGTCATCCGCAGTGACAAGCGGAGGGTTTTCTTCAGTCAAAGCAGTGAGCCTGGCACTAAAACTTCTAATATCCGAGCCCCGAGGTAGAAGCCTAGTTTTGGTGATGACCTGATAGGCAGCCACAGAGAAATATATCAGGAGCGGGATATGATCAGAAGAAAGGCCCGAACATTCAGAGATGGAAAGGTGGCTGCACGGGATACCTCTATACACTGCAAAATCAATGGCAGTCGGAAGATGATTATTAATCCAGGGAAAATGCGTGGGTCCCCCCGTGGCCAGAATCTGCATGGTTGAGCTAGAGACAACAGACATCAGAGTGTTTCCACGAGGGCAGGACCGTCTGCAACCCCAGAAGCTATGGTGTGCATTCCAATCACCTCCAATAATAAAGCGGCTACCCACAGAGCCGAAAAGGCGCAGAAATTCCGCAGCTGGCCACGAGTGACGATGACCAAGAAAACAGTAGACAGCGCTAAACGAAATTCTTCCAAACGACGTGACCAAACTTATAGCAATTGCTTGCAGGTGAGGCTCAGTTATTGTGGTTCTCAGGTGATAGTCCAGGGACGATTTAATAATGATACAAGCACCACCACGATTTCTATCATCGGGGTGGTTGGCGCAGTGCACAGCATATCCATGGATTCGAAAGAATGAACGGCTGGTAAAATGAGTCTCTGAGATTAACAAAATATCAATGTTACGTTCCTGGAGGAAGTGCTCCACCTCCAAGGATTTGCTAACTAAATTGTTAGCGTTCCATATTATTATATTTAATCCGTAGTTAGTCATTGCGGCGCGTTGACTGAATGGCGTGCTTGGACATCACGCTCTGTAGCATTTGCAGCGTCGTCGTCATGACTGACATCATTTGATCAAAACGTTCCAGTAGTTTTTCAATTGCCGCCGCTTGGGCATTTACAGCAGCCTCTTGCTGCTTTTGTAAGTTATTAATAAATTCCAAGAGTCTGTCCTGAGCAGGTTGTTCTACCACAGAGGCCTTAGTAGTATTTTCAAAATTAGGCTGACTTAGCGGACTCAATAAATTTTTAAATGAATTTGATGACGTCAATGGCTGACTTGAGGAAACAGGAGGACGCAAAGGGAACCAAGCATGGCGTGCTTGGACATCACGCTCTGTAGCATTTGCAGCGTCGTCGTCATGACTGACATCATTTGATCAAAACGTTCCAGTAGTTTTTCAATTGCCGCCGCTTGGGCATTTACAGCAGCCTCTTGCTGCTTTTGTAAGTTATTAATAAATTCCAAGAGTCTGTCCTGAGCAGGTTGTTCTACCACAGAGGCCTTAGTAGTATTTTCAAAATTAGGCTGACTTAGCGGACTCAATAAATTTTTAAATGAATTTGATGACGTCAATGGCTGACTTGAGGAAACAGCAGGACGCAAAGGAAACCAAGCATTCTGGCTTGGGATCGGAGCAGCAACCGTTTGCTTTAGAGAACGTTGACGTTCTGGAGTGCTATTAGATTTGCGTTTCTCACACTGTTCTAGATAGGCAGGACAACTGCGGGAGGAAGCACTATGATTTGAGCCACAGTTGATACACTTAAACTGATCCTCTTTCTGTGCTGGGCATTTATCCTTCTCCTTGGTGTCATGGTCGCCAGCGCACCTAGCACATTTGGGTGAAAACATGCAAAAGTTTTTTGAATGATTAAACGATTGACATTTAAAACACCTTAATGGGCCCTTTCTTTGAATCTGTGGTTTTATAGTAACCACTTGATAATCAATTACTCGAATGTTATAAACATCTTTGTTATTTTTAGCTGGTTCTAATTCAACAAAAAATATGTCGCGTTTGGCCTTGCCATTTTCACCAGGAGGGTTATATACATTCCGAGGGTTGTGCCCCAATTCTTTGAGTCTGGCAATGTTTCATCAACTTCAGTTGAAGCATTAAGGCCCTTAATGACAATTCGGAAAGCTCTCTCGTTTTTGAATTGAAAAGTGCTGTATGGAATTCCATTGTCCTTGAATAGTTTTTGGACAACACGGTATATACTGCCATCATCCACAGTAATTCTACAGGAGGATCGTCCAGTTGTCTTAAGGCGAAAGCCAGTAGTCACGGGTGATAGTAATCCTATCAGTTGCTTAAAATCCGTGACGCCTCTTAATAAAAAGGGTGGGGGACGAGGTTCTCGCTTCTTATTCTTGCTTTGGGCAGAGGCATTGGCCGAAAACATCGTGGAGTTATCAGATTGGGGCAAGAGTGTATCGCCAGTAAAGTTCATTGTATCTTCATCATCAGATAGAATACCAAAACTATTATCGTTCCTAAATATGAGGATGAGGGCTTTTCTCTATTAGAAGAGGGTGAAAAAAAGTTCACATTTACAACAGAAGCCTGAGGATGTTCTTGATCCTGGTCCGACTTTAGAAGTGCAGACTTATGAGCACTACCATTGAATTGGTCAAGGTTCCTTCTTTTTCTTAGGTACTTTACCTGAGTGAAACGCTCTATATCAGCAACACTCTTGCTAATCCACCTGGGGTTTATTTGCTTATTTAACTTCGCATCTACATTAGTCATTTCTAGATCTTCGTAAGCTGATTCGTCAGAAACGTCAGAGTGGCACCTATTAGCATCAAATGCGGTTGCTTTGGAGTTCCTGGGTGCCTTGAACACGGCTTCTTTTACGACCTCATCGGTATTTACTGGTCTTTGGCAGAGACTTAATGTTTCGTTCCATGTGATTTGTCATCCTTCGAGTGAGCTACCTTATTTTCACGACCGTCTGCCGTAGAGGCAGCCCGAAAATAATAAACATCCTTGCCCATTGTCATTGCAACAGTCGTACAGGAACTTATATAATTCAGAAACGAAACAGTTAGGGGAAGAGCCGGCCTGCCAATAACGTTGCGGTGTTGTTGCTTAATGCAAAGTTTCTAAAGTAAATTGTTTACCCACCCAGTGAAAAATTGATGAAACAACATGAGGATAATTATTTTTTTCGGAAATCGCGTGTATTCCGGCGTACATAATTTTTTAGTTTTAAATTCCATTAAAAAATACTTCATTTTAAATTTAAAAATTTTTGAAAATATTTTTCTGAAAGATATTAAGATATTCCACAAAGTTGCAGACCAAATATTAAAATAACTCAAACTAGTCTCAAGTGCTGCAAAAAGCCATTTCAGGGGGAGTTAATATGACCGTGGGACAAAACCCAAAACCGAACTCGGTAGCTGCAGCAGTTTCTGTCGGCACAGGGGTAAGCGAGCCAACTGAGCCTATTGAAACAGCCAGTTCCGGAGGTGACCATGTTCCTGGAAGCCAAGCTGTGGCACAAAATTTGGTGCCGACCGTACCCATAGGTACAGTAGGAACCGCTTCTGGGTCTCATCCGAGCGAGTTTCAGGTTCCTGCTGGGGGTCGAAAGAAACTGTCGGTTGTTCCACAAAGGAAGCAACTATTCGTTTCTAGATTTACCCCAGATACAACATCCGAGGATGTTTTGAAATTTATTCGTAAAAAATTCCCATCCGAGGACATTACTGATGAACAATTTCGTTTTTCTTACGCCTGTAGGATATATTATTTGCTATGCCAGATGTGTTTAAAGTACTGCTTTCTGAAAGCTTTTGGCTTAATGATGATTTAGTTGTAATTTAGTTAGGCCTTCCACGATGCCAAAAAACTGAATAGTTTGTTCTTGGCTTAACAAAATGTTTGAGGACTTAACATGAAGCTACCCAAGCCCTATGCTGACTCCTCGGCATTTACGGAAGATATCTTGGCTTTTACAGAAACTTGGCTGAAACCAGAGATGACCGACTCTAAAGTTCTGTCAAGCAACTTTCATACCTGCAGAACCGATCGCCATTCCCACGGGGACGTTCTAATCGCCGATACCTCTACCCTAAATTCTGAGAGAATTCACTTCCATGTCCCTAATGACATAGAATTTGTTAGTGTAAAAGTTTCCCTGCAATCCTTGTCTATTTTAGTTACAAGTTCTTACATTCCACCTGGCTCTGACTTAATAATTTATGAGCAACATTTATCTGCCATTAAATCTATTCTATACTCTCTTTCCAACAGGGACATTTTGATTGTTTTGAGTGACTTCAATCGCTCTGATATTTCATGGTCTCCTCCTACTGACTCACTTATCGCTATACCTTTATCCGCCCATGATTTTGTGGATGGCCTTTCAGAATTATCGTTACAGCAAGTAAGCTTTATACGAAATTCATTAAATAGACAATTAGATCGTGTGTTTGTTTCAGAGCCGTCTGAAGTCACGGTATCTAAAACTGACGCTCTTGTGGTACCAGAAGATCGATACCATCCAACAATTGAATTGACAATTTGCCTCAATGCGTTGCAAACATCTGACTGAAATTATATATTATTATAATACCCCTGCACAATGGGCAAAAAGTCAGAAATTTACGCATAAAGTCTAGTTTTAAAGCTAGATGCTTCAAATTTGTCATACGAATGTAAAATTTTTATGTAGAATTTCGGATTTTTTTCTTTTTTTAATCAAGCCACCCCTTCTCCCACAACCAATAAAAAACAAAAAATTTTTAAGGTTACGTTGTAAAATTTTATTTATAGATATGTCTCTTTTTCTTCATCATCTAGTATGATATTTAAATTTTCATCAGAATCGTCGCCAGAGTCCGAATCCAAATTTTCCAGTTGTGAAATTATTTTGCAGTTCGGAACAGAAGGAGTTTTTAGAAGATTTAGTACTTCTGGCGGAAGATTTTTTAATTTCTTTTGCCTTTCGCCTAAACATATGCTGGATATTAATGGGTCAGAAGAATCCATAGCTCTATAAAAAACATCTGCCATGTTGTTTAATCGGCTATTCTTTCGAGCATGAGATTTCCGGTCGCTTTTATAAAACTTATTTCTTGCTTCTGAAGAATTTTCTCCTAAACATCCTACCGAAACTAAGGAGGAGTTCATTATTTGCCAGCCATGAACAAGTATTTTATGGACCGTCGGTGACATAGGATACCAAGGATATCTGTTAATGTATAACAGAAATGTATTTTCACAAAAAACCTTAAATTTCTCAACATCAACCAAAATGACGTAGAAATTGTATAAAATATTCTTATCAAAGCTTGTAATTGTTGAAAACATTCCATAATCCGAAAATGCTCTTTTAGCTGTGTTTCCATCATTACTATTGTACTAAGTAATCTGTTGAATCTACTTATGAAGAAAGATCGTTTGCTAACTTTTGTTTTAAACGTTTTCCAGCATGTTCATAAGTTAGTTTTGGCCTTCCCATTTTAGATGGACATGGATCCGTAAGCTGTTGCTCAATGGTGATTGTCTGCGAAAGCCATGCTGAGTGCTGAACCTTAAATCTAGACAACATTCGGTTGCATTTAGGCAAATATTTTTTGATGTGTGATATGAATGTGTTAACTTTTTCCTCGACTTCGTTAACCTGTGACATGCTGACTTCATTCACATTTCATTTTTCTAAAATCCACTTCTTCAAGGCAGAGGCGTCGCGTCCATTGCTCTCCCAAATCTCCAGCAAAGTTAAGCGGCGAAACTCATATTCAGCTGCAACATGTCATTTTTTTTCGAAAAGGGGCAAAAACGGGCAAAGGAAATTATTAACGCACTAATCTATATATTTTTACGAAGAACATACCATTTTTAGCTGCTCGCAGGAGCGCGCGGCAAAAAAGTTACACATCACGGAACACAGCTACAGTTGTTTATTTTTAGTTATAAAAACACACGAACAACAATTGAACAGACACAACAAAGCACATAGAACATCTAGAAACTACCACGCAAAGTTTAATCTACATACCTGTACGATTATTTTCCATATTTACAAATTGTTTTTACTTTTACAAATAAGCCACAACATAGATGCAATGTTTACAAATTTGTACGGTTGCATTTTTATAAATCAAGCTAGCAATCAATCAGCTGACTTTGCTGGCGCGGGAAATTCAAATCGCAGCTTTTAAAAATTTTTTGAAAACAGTTTTATTTTATCCAGAGTATTCTTTATTGGAAAATACATTCAATTTTGCATATTAAAACTATAACAACTCTGACTTTATGCGTAAATTTCTGACTTTTTGCCCATTGTGCCCTGCAAGGGTATAAAAAGGGTTATTGGTTTTTCTAACACATCATGTAAATGCTTAGATTGGCTATCTGAGCGTGCCATTTTGACAAGATCTTAAGATTGGAGAACCCGTAATGTTATTGCGAAATGTAGGTCCCCCAAAGTTATGCAATGGGACACGATTGCAGATAAAAGATCTTCATAAGAATGTAATCATCGAAGCAACAGTATTTGCGGGGTTCGCAAAAAGGGAAACAGGATCCCATTAATACCGTCCGATCGGCCGTTTCAGTTCAAGTGGCTACAATTCCCTCTGTGTCTGGCGACAACACCTTTAAAGATATCGGAAAAGTATCGCAGTTTTAATTACAATTTTCTTGTGTTTATAAATTCCTATCGAAATGTAGAAGATAGTTTTATACCTCCATCTCCCTCGCACTCCCTTTAGCTGAGTAACGGGTATCTGATATTCGGGCTGTAGCGTTCTCTCTTGTTAATTATACCCGTTACTCGTAGAGTAAAAGGGTATATTGTATTCGTGCAAAAGTATGTAACAGGTAGAAGGAAGCGTTTCCGACCCTATAAAGTATATATATTCTTGATCAGGGTCACTAGCCGAGTCGATCTAGCCATGTCCGTCTGTCCGTCCGGATGAACGCTGAGATCTCAGCCGGGGGCCACGCCCCCTCTAACGCCCACAATCGCCTTACGCCCACAATAAACGAGTTTAAAAAATGTCTGGCGCGCACACCTTTAAAGATTTTGGAAAAGTAAAAATGCAGTTTTATTGCATTTATCAATACCTATCGAAATGTAGAAGAAATTTTTCAAATCGGACCATTCGTTAAAAAGTTATGCCAGGTTAAAAAATTTCTATCTCCATCTCCCTCGCACTCACTTTGGCTGAGTAACGGGTATCTGATAGTCGGGGCACCCGACTATAGCGTTCTCTCTTGTTTTAAACTCGACAAATAATTAGAAAGATTTTCCATTGGCTGAAAGGTCATATATGACAAATTCGTATAAGGCACTGGTGATATCACCGTTGACTTTGAAGAAATTGTCATTTGAGCTGTCACTAGGGTACGGGGTGGACATCTCGAACAAATGTCCAAATGACTTTTGAACTTGTGAAACTAATTTCTGGAACTAAAGAGTGGCTTATAAATATGTAGAATACATGTACAATACAATACATACATCAAATGTGGAACCGGAAAATAATAATAAAATAATACATTTTGGTATTGCATAATTAATTTTTGATAAAATTGACATATGTACATAAAAATATCCCCCGTTTTACTTTATATAAGAAGTCCGCGACTTCTTAGGCGTTAAATGGCTGAGGTCGGACATTACTGGTATTATAGTCATACTTATTAGGTTTCACCAAAAATTTGGTTAAGCCGCGAGTTCTTCAGCTGATTGTTTGGCCAAGTTCTTGGTCAGACTGTCATTTCCTTACTGTCTTATCTAAGCCCTCAATGAACTATAACACGGAAAATAAACCATGAATTCTTTAGCATATAGAAGCTACATATATCTGCATCGTTTAACAATACCATTTACCAAGAAAAAAAACATTGGTCTCCAAAAGTAGAGCAATAAAATGTATACGCGAATTCTTAAGCCAAAAAACAAAAACATACAGCTGCAGTCAAAATAGTAGAAGTGTTCCCGCCCTGTGTTTTTAAAAGTTTGTTGTAGTAACTTTTCATATCCATTTAGTCTAATAGTACAATTATAATCAAAACAATATTACCAGGAGAAGATAAATTACAACCACAAACCTTCAAATTAACTGCGTCATTTATAACACTAGTTTACAATTTAGCAAATTTTTTTAATTTCATTTTATTTATTTATTTATATCCTAACGCTACAAGTAAAAACTTATATATATTGCGTTAGTCACATCGGATTGAGTAAAGAATAATAATAATATTTTAATTAAACTAATAAAGTTTAATTTATAATTCGAGTATAAGTTTGCAACTATCTTTAATCAAATAAATACACCTTTTAACGAGGTAAAAAACTAGTGACGATCGCACCTTCAACATACAAAAGTTCTAATATCAACATTTGTGACGAAAAATTATTGCCCTCGTCATAAAAAACATTTTCTAAAATTTTCTCATTCGGCCCGTCCTAGCAAACTATTCCAGCCTTTTTCGTCTTCACTCTTCACAGGCATTTTCTATTGCAGCGTGCCGAATAATATATTACAACAAACATTTGCACAAATTACATTAAGGAGGCGTTCATAGCATTTGAAAATACCTTTAAAACGAGGTACAGCACAAGTCTTTAGCTTCAGTACTTCAGAAGTTATGGCCTTCTGAATTTTAGCTATTTATAGCTGTTTACCCGCTAAACTAGCGGGTTTTTCCAAAAGTGGAAGAACTAAAGTTTCTTATATCAATCTGTTGAACATCATATTAAATTTTCAGGACTTTAAAAGCATGTTTTGGGACACACAGACAAACATAATTAAATTTTTATTTGGACTAGACCCCCACATATTTGATTTTGGTATAACTTTTGAACGGAGCATCGACCCCTCAAATTAAGCGCATTTTCAGTAGGAATACAACTAGCGTAGTGCGGGGGCCAATTATCCCCACCGGCCCCAACAGATCCAATGTTCTAAAATTCCACTTTTACACCTTTACCGCTCTCTCTCTCTCCAAAACCAATTGATTTTCTTGAGGTCTTGGTATGCAATCCTTTAAGTCATAGCAGTACCTTTAAGTTGATGTATTACTCATTACGATCGGACTTTTACAGCAGATTTTCAATTTGGCGGATATTTATAGTAGTCGCCTTCGCACACTCTCCTTGTGCGCTTCGTCACTACATGGATTGCCGTCCATAGTGATCAAATATATTTTTTTTTTACTTTTGGAAAAATACTTTTTTAATGGTGTAATATTGTGATAAAAATGAGATATCGTTGAGACCATAAAGAAAATCTCGATACGTTTCACAAATAACAGTTACTTCATGACCTATTAGGAAAAGGTGATATATAAAGATGAAAGATTAATTTTTAAAGTAAAAGTTATAAGTTATAAAGTTATGTTCAGAATTCACAGATCTGAAATAAACAAGTATCTTAAATTTTTGTTTCAGCATAAACATGAATTCAAGCCATAATGTAAACATGGATCTGCCTTTGGCACAAGAGTCAGGAAATATGCAAAACCAATTTGTATCATTTCAAAACTTTGAACAATTTTCGGCATCAGGACTTACAAATACACCTATATATATCACAAAACCGCCTGGATTCGGGGCCCTATCAAGTGTTACACCCCATTGTTCGGTTCTCGGCCCCCAACAGAAGATTGAGTCTAATTCTTCAGACATTTCCAATCCAGGTATTGAAAACCATTCATTAGCTCCAACAGTTAGATACGTACAAGCTGGACAATTCGAGGAGACGCCGGAATATGGTGTAGCTGGTATACCTTGCGGCATAGACTCCGAGTACACTGATGAATCTGTGGTACCTTACTGCTATACTTCAGAAGCTAACTACACAGGAATTCAAAGCACAATTTCAAACATAAAACCGTTTTCTGGAAGGACGTATAATGATAACCCCAACGGGTCTGAAGCAGCAGCAGATTCCCAATGCCGAACGTTCGAAAGTTCAGCTGAATTTAAATTACCACAATTTGCCATGAATTCGTTGAATACTGTCCCTCAAAGAATTGGAGATAAAGATGATTATATTGGAGGATCAGATAACGATATTTGTTCAACAATGAGGTGGCGGGACCCAAACCTTTCGGAAGTTATAAGCTTTTTAAGCAATCCGAGCAGTGCTATAAAGGCAAATGCAGCGGCTTATTTACAGCATTTATGCTACATGGATGACCCAAATAAGCAACGTACAAGATCTCTGGGAGGAATTCCACCATTAGTGCGATTGCTGTCATATGACTCTCCAGAAATACACAAGTAAGTAAACTACCTTTTTAAACAGAGAATAAACACTCTGTTACCTTGATACCCTCTCTCCTTAAGTTTCTCCAACTAATATGAGATGCTTTCGTAAATGTGACTATAATAAACTTAACTTAATGATTTCTGGTAGAAGGAAGCGTTTCCGACCCTATAAAGTACATATATTCTTGATCAGGGTCACTAGCCGAGTCGAACTAGCCATGTCCTTCTGTCCGTCTGTCTGTCTGTCTGTCTGTCTGTCTGTCTGTCTGTCTGTCTGTCCGTATGAACGCTGAGATCTCAGAAACTACAAAAGCTAGAGAATTGGGATTACCCACACATATTCTTGGGCTTCCTACGCAGCGCAAGTTTATTTCAGGCGAGCGCCACGCCCCCTCTAACGCCCACAATCGCCCATAATCGCTCACAAACGACTTTAAAATGTGTCTGGCGCGCACATTTTTAAAGATTTGGGCAATTTTGTAGTGTTTAGTTATACCTATCGAATGTAGAAGAAAATTTTCAAATTGAACCATTCGTTAAAAAGTTATGCCCGATCAAAGTTTTATATCTCCATCTCCCTCGCACTCCCTTTAGCTGAGTAACGGGTATCTAATAGTCAGGGCACTTGAATATAGCGTTCTCTCTTGTTTAACTATTGCATTTACACAAATTACATTGGCGCCTTTAGCATTTTGAAATACCTTTTAAACGAGGTACAGCATAAGTCTGTAGCTTCAGTACTTCAGTTATGGCCTTCCCAATTTTAGCTAATTATAGCTGTTTTCCCGCTAAACTAGCGGTTTTTTCCAAAAGTGGAAGAACTAAAGTTTATTACATCGAGCTGTTGAACATCAAATAAAATTTTCAGGACTTTAAAACCATGTTTTGGAACAGACAGACAAACTGACAAACAGAATTACACTTTTATTTTGGGAAGAAGAAGAAAATGTTGTTTTCGGTATAACTTTTGAACGAAGCGTCGGATTCTCTGATATGACCCCTTATATTAAGCGCATTTCGAGTAAGAATACAACGACCTTAGTGACCCCACCGGCCCCAACAGCTCCAATTTTCTAAATTTTTACTTTACACTCTCCCCCAAACCAATTGAAATTGGTTAAGTCTTGGTATGCAATCCTGTTAGATTTTGCGATACCTTTCGATTGGTGTATCACTAATAATGACCATCCCAGCAGATTTTCAATTCTGCTTCTATATATAGTAGTCGCTTTCGCACACTCCTTGTGCGCTTGGTCACTACATGGACTGCCGTCCATAGTTATACACGAAAAAATACAAATCTGGGTAATACTCTAGTTTAGGGGACTCACCCCCAAAATGATAAGCATTCGAAAAAATTCGACAAAAAAGTGTAATTGTTTTAATAGCAGGGCTAGACCCCACAACCGCGAATTAAGTATTCTCGATTAAAGTTCTTGAACTTTTCTTTTATGAGTTATGTATATGTTGGTCATCCATTGTCAGTCGAGTTCTTAACTGATCACTATCCACCGAGGATATTTAAATCGCGGCTGTGGGGACTGGCCTGCTATAAAAACAATTACACATTTTTCGAATGCTCTTTAAAATCCTAAAATCTAAAAAAATGCTTCTTTTTATAGCAAAACACTAGGGTTGTCGAATTTTAAAAAAAATAGCGTATCGATAATATTTGGTTTTTGAAAAAATATCAATAATGATATTTGAAAATTTCAATTTTAAATCGATATAATTTTAAAAAAAAAAATTAAATCTATACTGAAAGACTTTAAAAATAATCGGTTATATGCTAGACCGTCATACAACTGCGGGCATCGCAAACCACGCATTTTATGGCAGAGGCCAATTTTTCAGGTGCAACTGATCTTTCAGGAGTAATAAGGCAAGCTAAAGCTAGGCTTTAAAGTGACCAACCAGTAGAAAGGACCAAAATATCATTTCCAAATAATATCGATATTCGATATTTCGTCCCAAAGAATATCGCTATGATAATATTAATAAAAAAAATGTATCATCGATATATCAATTTTTGATATATTTTCGACATCCCTACAAAACACGCAATTTTCACATGAAATTGCAAGAGAATCATGCATTTTTCTTCTTAAGGAATGATGATGATTTTGACTATTACCGAAGTTGGCGGTTAGCCATGGTTCTCTTGGTTCTCTTTCAAAGTTGCGTATTTTGCTATAAAAAACAAGTATGCTTTTATATAATTTGCTATAATTATTATATATGTACACTTTTTCTTTGTCAAAATAATACGAAATTTAAAATTCAAGAAATCTGAGAAATTTGATATTATAGGGAACCATTCAGTCCAAATGATTCTTGATGGACAGCGATTTTTTAAGAACTTGCTTAACCATGAACTCCCAGAAATGGGAGTGCCCAGCTCGCCGCAGCTACCAGCACTAGTCACAAACCCCATATAAATAAAGTCTGCAAAATACAAAATGGTCTCAAACAGTCTGGACGGCAATGGTATCGAAAGCTTGACGAAAAGGTACAGAGCTTGGGACTGCAGCCGCTAAGTTCTGATCCTTGTGTGTACGTCATAAATAAGAACGACATGCTCGTTATCGTATTAATTTACGTAAATGACTTAATGGTGGCATCGAATACAATATACCCTTTTACTCTACGAGTAACGGGTATAAAAAGGCGTTTTGAGGTGTATCTCCGCTAAAAATGATCGTATTCCCATTTTGTGTTCACATTTCGCTTAAGAATAAGAAAAAACCCGCCCCCAGGGAAGCTCGATTTTTAATTTTTTATTTTTAAGAATTTTTTTTTGATCTTCCAAAGTCAAAAATGCGTATTTCAGCCTAAAAAAATAGACTTTGGGCTTAAAAAAAAATTTATTGTTGAAAAATAAAAAAACTCTTCCTAGGGGGCGAAATATGCGACAAAACGATCGGTTGAGCTCTTTAGAAATGCCGATGAACACGGACTTTCAAAACGTGGTTTCGAGAAAAAAGCACTTCAACATGTTGTGTTAAAAACACGTCGTGTCAAAAACAGAAATAAACTATGTGTGTTCTCTATGTTTTTAACATTGTAGGCTACTTCTATCTCTCTCACACTTACTAAGCTGAGTAACGGGTATTTGCGTTCTTTCTTGTTTGTGTGTTTATGATATTATCATCATGTTTATCCCGCTGGGAAGGCATTACCAACCAAATTTGTTGTGGTAACTAACATTTTGAGTGAAATTCATTTACTTCGTCTATCATGGTTTATTTAGCTATAAACGTCACTGTCAGTTATGACGACGTCATAAGGCGTATTTACTTTTAAATCGGCTAACAGATTGACGGATATCTTATAATCGGAGCATTCGACTATAGCGTTACTTTTTGAAATATAAACTTATATCAGCTATATTGGTTGGGTAAAACTATGATTTATATAAATAAAAAGACAAGGAGACTAAAAAGTTGTATTTAAAAAACTAAAACAGAAAAACATCTCTATAAAATTTGACCTATATAAAAAATACCTAACCTCATCCCTCTTTGTGCATTTTCAACATATTATTTTATAAAACTATTCTAATTTTCTTTTTAGAAATGCTTGCGGTGCTCTGCGAAATTTATCTTACGGCAGACAAAACGATGAAAACAAGCGTGGAATAAAGAACGCTGGTGGAATAGACGCTTTGGTTCATCTACTTTGCCGGTCTCAAGAAACAGAAGTAAAAGAATTGGTGACTGGAGTTTTGTGGAATATGTCTTCTTGTGAAGATTTAAAGCGGTCAATTATTGATGAATCACTTGTTGCTGTAGTTTGCAGCGTTATTAAACCTCATTCCGGTTGGGATGCTGTTTGTTGTGGAGAAACATGTTTTTCTACTGTATTTCGAAATGCTTCTGGAGTATTACGAAATGTCAGCTCTGCTGGAGAACATGCAAGAGGATGTCTTCGTAATTGCGAACACTTAGTTGAATGTCTTCTTTATGTAGTACGAACATCGATTGAGAAAAATAATATTGGAAATAAAACAGTTGAAAATTGCGTTTGTATACTCCGTAATCTTTCATACCGATGTCAAGAAGTTGAAGATCCAAATTACGACAAGCATCCTTTTATAACACCAGAAAAAGTTATTCCATCTTCATCAAAAGGTAAATATATATTAAAATTCCTTTGGTAAACGCGAGATGGTAAAAGAAAACATTCTATTCGTTGAGTGAACCTATTCTTATGAATATACATATTTTTGATAGAAGTCGATCCGTGCTGAGGGGTTACATACACATTACTTTTTTTTGTTACCGAGACTAAAACAAGAGAGAACGCTATATACCTGTTACTCAGCTAAAGAGAGTGCGAATGGTCCGATTTGAAAAAATTTATTCTACATTTCCATAGGTATTGATAAACACAATAAAACTGCATTTTTACTTTTCCGAAATCTTTAAAGATGTGGGCGCCAGACACCTTTCACACCAAATAACAATTAAAAAAAAAGGCTCTTTGAACGATCCCATCAAAGAAATTTACTAGGCAGAAAGCGACCTCTGTCGGGCTGACGACCAACACATTACCCTTTCAGCCAACAAACACCTTCAGCAATAGATTTAGCTATCTTCAAAGGAATTCGCTCCGAGTGCTTAACTATATCGGAAAGCTTTGACCTAAGTTCGGATCACATACCTCTTATAAATCAGTACAGAATTGCAGGAATTGCATCTTGCCCCAGAATGCGAGTATACCGCGATTCTAGGAAGCGAATAACGGCTTGGTCAATCTCAACATGCACCTTAACACTCCTGAGGACATTGACGATGCCACTGAGATGTTTGTCCACCTGTGGTCAAAGCCCAAGCAACCCATCCGAGCCACCTCAGGCACTTTTAAAACCTGAGGTCCATGATCTGGTGAGGTTAAAAATGGCATTGCGTCGAAGATTTATGCGTATACGGGATCCTGCTTACAAACGAGAATATCGTCGAGCCAAAGATGATTTAAACAAGAAGCTTCCTTTCTTGTTTATATCGTCTTTGGCCAGCCGAAGCGTATATACCCATGCAGATCATTCCTATTCATTTAAAAAAACATTAAATTTAAATTAATTTGCGTATATGTTACAACAATCCAAATTGTAACTGCTTTCGTATTACTTTGGCATTAATTTGTTGATCCATCCTATGGCAGCTATATAATATAGCCGTCCGAATTTTTTATAAATTAAATACGAAATTTTGAAATGTCAGAGAAAAGCCATACCCTAAAAGAGAATTTAATCAAAGTCAACAAAGATATACTTTTTTTCTATTAATTTCCATTTAATTTTCCGACCGTTCCTATGGCAGCTATATGATATAGTCATCCCTTTTTTTTTTAATTTTATTCGAAATTCAGAAATATTTAAAAAATAGTATTCCCAAAAGTAGAAGGTAATATTTCAAAAAAAACACCAAAGCTAGAATTTTGTTACGGTTTTTTTCGATCCTATGGGAGCTATAAGATATAGTTGTCCGATCCGGTCGGTTCCGACATATATTCTACCTGCAAAAGAAAGAAGTCTTTTGGGAAAATTTCATCCCGATAGCTTAAAAACTGAGAAACTAGTTTGCGTAGAAACAGACGGACAGACGGACGGACAGATGGACAGACGGACGGACAGACGGACATGGCTAGATCGACTCGTCTAGTGATGCTGATCAAGTATATATATACTTTATGGGGTCGGAAACGTCTCCTTCACTGCGTTGCAAACTTCTGACTGAAATCATAATACCCTCTGCAAGGGTATAAAAAGCTCCTGCACAAAACGAAGAGCGAATACTTTGCCGAATTGCTCCGCAATGCTGATCCCACAAAACCATATGGATTAAACCTCTGGAGAGCAACCAGGAAAATAAAAAGACAACCCAATAAAGACAATCCCAATAAAGCGTGCTGACAACACATGGTGCAGATCATACACTGAATTCGATGGCGTTTGCTGATGAGCTAGAGGATCGCTTTCGGCCATTTAACGTAGTTAGGTCTCACACAATAGCATTTCTGAATGCTCCGTCCCCAGCTATTGAAACAATTCGTCACTTGAGCCAGGAAGAGGTTTATCTTCAAATTAGCAAGCTGCAAATTTTGAGATGTTCTCAAAAAAAATATATAGAAATTTTTTAAAAGTCGATTATTCAATAAGCGTTGATGCGGCACACAGTGGGGCGAAAAAGCCAAAAGTCTGCCTTAAATCAGTGGAGCCCTATTGCGATTATCTTTTAATGGGGTATTGTTAAAGGCAATTAAATATGTAAAAAAACACCATAGGGTGAATTTTTTTAGTGACATTTTTTTGTTGTAGGAAATTTTTAAGAAAAAAAAAATGTTTTTTTCAAGAAAAGAAATAAAAATAAATTTCGAATAGGGTTCTAAGTATTCCAATATTTTTTTTTAATTTAACTGGATTTTTGAAAAAAAAATTATTTAAATCGGTCAGCTACATCTTATAGCTTCCATATAAACGCTTAGTACAAAAGGGAATATCTCGGTTCTATTTCAATATTTGTTCACATAAATCGAGATTAAGTCATTATGTATCAATTTAACTCGATGTTTACCATTTTTTTTTTATCGATCAATGATATATTATAGGTGTCATAGAATCAATCAAGAAAATATAGCATATTTTCAAAAAAATATGGTAGAAATCGGTATTTATTTCATATCTATATTTTTAGAAAATAACAAAATTTTAAATTTAAAACCTAAATTGATTTATTTATTTATCATTATCTTCATCAATACCTTCAGATAAGTCAAATATCTTCATGATGTAAAAGCGCGCGGATGAACCAGGGCTGACAATATTTCAAATTATAAACATTTCTTGCTAACTTAAACTGCGGTTTTCTCAGAAGAGGCACAAAAGGGCAGGCTAATTTTTTCAGAATTTCTAGTTTAATATCTAAACTTTTTTTTTAAAAAAGAATTAAACGGGGATCTAGGGTGTAACACTACTTTACGTCCAAGAATATGCAAAAAAAACTAAATTTTTTTGACCACTTTTAAAAATAAAAAAAAAAGTAATTATGCACTTAAAATTTTTTTTCTTTTTGCAATATTCTAAGAATTGGTTGCTCTTAAAATTTCAATTGTAACATATACAACTCAGGCCCTTAGGCGCTTTCAGAAAAATTTCAAAGATTTATAAAAATATTTTTTTTTCTTATTGGCTAAAATTCTATTTCGAAAAATCAACTTTAAAAATCTGTAGTGGGAGACCCATTCATCACAGATCACTTTTTCTTTTTGATTTGTATAGAGAAGTCAATTGTTTTTAAAGTTGCATTGCAACATTTTGGAAAATCTTTAAAAAAAAAACATTTTGGCAGGCTTTTGTTCTAGGCGCCCCAGTGTGCGGCACCTTTCGAAAGTAGCAATTTTTAACGGTTCATAAATCATAAGCGACATAATATTTTTAGTGATGTTAATTTTTTGTAGTTTGTTTTATCTCATACTTTATCGTGTATGAAAATGGATTGAGTGTGTCTTCTACTTATTTTTTTAAAAATAAAAAACCGAAAAGTACATAAAATTTTCCAACTTTGGTTTGGATTATCTATATTATATAAAATTCAAATAAATTTTATTTTTAGTTCTTTGAAAAATTTAATCTTTTAAGAAAAAAACAAAAAAACTGCATCCTTCTAACTATCCTAGAACAGAAATTACAGATTTTTGGACCAAAAATGAAATTTCTGGCCCAGTGTGGATAGGTCCGAATTGAAAAATTTGTTCTACATTTCGATAGGTATTGATAAGCACAATAATACTGCATTTACTGCGCCAGACAACTTTAAGGCGATTGTGGGCGTTAGAGGGGGCGTGGCCCTCGTCTGAAACAAACTTGCGCTGCGTAGGAAGCCCAAGAATATGTTTGCTCAATCCCAACGTTCTAGCTTTTGTAGTTTCCGAGATCTCAGCGTTCATGCAGACAGACAGACGGACATGGCTAGATACTCTACGAGTAACGGGTATAACAAAAGGTGTACCAACCTACAGACCTCTTCCGTCGGCAAACCGTCAAACCTGACAGTGGTACCAATTAGCTCGAACTTTAAAATACCAAATTTCGTAGTAGTTATCGAAATGTTGTGTTAACGAATTATTTATACAAAGGTACTTAGTACTGTAGTTAAAAGAAAACTTATTTCTGGTAAAAATTTCATGTCAGCCAAATTAAAATGTAAATCTATTGTTATCTATTGCAATAAGCAGTGAAAGCATCTAAAGAGGAAGAGGTGGATTTCCCGAGGAAACAGAGAACGACCCGAATCTTGCCAGTATCTGGACCGAGCTGGAGGCAGCGTATCCAGAAAAGACTGGCCCAAGCATCACGCTAAACGCGGAAGGAATCGACCTAGTGGATAGTTTGAGCGTCGACAACATGCAAGAAGAGGCACAAAAGAGAGAGCCAAGCCAGGAAAGAAAAACGACTGCACCGATACTGACAATTAGCCAGCTAGACTATGCCAAGGTCGCGAAACAAGTTCGCGAATGGTCGTTCAGGTTCGACGGCGTGGAAAAACCATTCGAGTTTTTGGAGCAAGTGGAATGGACCGCCAACACATACGGCCTGGACCTAGACACAATTCCCCGAGCGATGCCGAAATTACGATTTTATTCCGATTTTCCCTATGGGAGCTATATGATATAGTTGTCCGAGGTTGTTTGAGCCGGATAGCTTTAAAACAAAGAGACTATTTTGCGTAGAAACGGACTCGTCTAGTGATGCTGATCAAGAATATATATATACTTTCTGTTCTTTGATTATTCCTATGGGAGCTTTGATCCGATCCGGCTCGCTCCGACATATGTACTACCTGCAATAGAAACTGAGAGACAAGTTCGCATAGAAACGGACAGACTGACACGGCTAGATGGACTCGTCTAGTGATGCTGATCAACAACATATATACTTTATGGGGTCGGAATCGTCCCTTCACTGCGTTGCAAACTTCTGACTGAAATCATAATACCCTCTACAAGGGTATAAAAGTAATATACATTTTCGCACAAAGAGTTAAATTTTTTTTACCAATTAAAATAAGCTGATAAAATATTAAGTAAATAATGATTTTTATTATATCACTTATAATATTATGGTCCATGATTTTATCTCTTTCCCCTTTCCTTTTATACAGTTTATCCTCCTAATTAAAAACAACATTATGTATATAAAAGCTAATAAGTTTCACAACATTTTTTATTTTCAGGAGAAAATTTAGGCTGTTTTGGAACGAGTAAAAAAAGAAAAGATGGTTCTAATATTTCCGATACGTTAGGTGAATACAACATTTCTACGGAGTATTCCAAGAGTTCTGTGTCACATAACCAACTAAATAAGGGATATGAGCAATTATGGCAACCTGAAGTTGTTCAATACTATTTATCATTACTGCAAAGTTGTTCTAATCCAGAAACACTTGAAGCCGCTGCAGGAGCAATTCAAAATTTATCTGCGTGCTATTGGCAACCCAGTATTGATATTCGTGCAACAGTGCGTAAGGAAAAAGGTCTACCGATACTTGTAGAGCTTCTAAGGATGGAAGTGGATCGCGTAGTCTGCGCAGTTGCCACAGCACTGCGCAATTTAGCTATTGATCAACGCAACAAAGAACTTATTGGAAAGTACGCAATGCGGGACCTAGTTCAGAAACTTCCCTCTGGAAATTTACAACATGACCAGAATACGTCGGACGATACAATAACAGCTGTACTGGCAACAATTAATGAGGTTATTAAGAAGAATCCCGAGTTTTCACGATCTTTATTGGATTCAGGTGGGATTGATCGACTTATGAATATAACAAGACGGAAAGAAAAATATACATCTTGTGTATTGAAATTTGCTAGTCAAGTTTTATACTCCATGTGGCAACATAACGAGTTACGTGACGTTTATAAGAAAAACGGATGGAAAGAGCAAGATTTTATCAGTAAACTTTTTGCCGCACATAACACTCCGCCAAGCTCACCAAATAATGCAAACAATACCCTCAACAGGCCTATGGCTTCACAGGGACGTACTCGCTATGAAGACAGAACCATTCAGCGCCCAACTAGCTCCTCATATCGGTCTAAGGATTCTAGTGCTGTTATGTCAAGTAATGATTCTGCGTTGCTTTCGGAAATGGTTAAAAAACAATTATAAAATGTTTGATTTCTTTATTATTATAGAATTAATAACTACATGGAAAGTATTTAAAATATTAAGATAAAGCAAAGCGCATTATCGGGGGTGGCGCAGAAACATCTTTGAGCAATTTGGGGTGGTATTAGTATTAATGTACGTAAGAATTCCATCCAAGTTCCGCCCAAAAATATATCTGTGCGACCCCCGTTTTTATATTCCTTTAGTAAAGAGGTTTTTAATAGCATTTATCCAACTTAATTGTAAAATATCATTTTATTTAAATATTTAATAGGTATACTAATCTAATATCTTAATAAATTAACTAAGATATATCCATGTATTAATAATAGCTGTTTAATTTTTGGATAGATATACTAGCCAAAAAGCTTGTGCTAAATTTTTGGGGCAGAGTGTCGTTAGTTTATTGGTCACACAGTGTAAGATTTTCCCAATTTAGGGTGACTTTTAGCAAAAGATTAACAATGTTTGAAGTCGATGAGCTTTTTTAATATATGATGGACGTTGATGCACTACGAGCAGTACAAACAAGTGGCCCAACGATACCAAGCAAGTGCTTGTTACGCGCGGGACCCTTTATCAATTAGTTCGCGAGAAAAATATATGAAACAAATACTACAAATACTACAACTAAGATTGAAGCAAATGAGATAAAATTTTAGTTTTTAATGCGGGGATAGATGTTGAAGTGCAATTAAATGATAAAGATTGTTATAATTTTTACATAGAACACGAAAGGGCTCATGCAGAGTAAAATTTGATGTACATCGAGGCAAATTAAGAGGGTAATAATTTCGTGTTAGTCTAACGGGAACATTAAAAGTTAAACGGTTTACCAGTTCTACAAGGGCGGTAAATAATAATTTGGTTATATAAGGTTCGTCAAATTCTTTTGACCAACGCTTTATAAACCCGAGAACACTCATAGCTTTATTGACAGTGGCCATTATGTGGCAATCAAATTTAAGTTTTGGGTCGAGAAGAACACCTAAATCGTTAATTGAATATATACGGTCGAGTGGTGTATTTTGAAGAAAATAACTAATAAACGTAGGAGTACCCCTATAAAAAGTCATAACGTTGCATTTAAGGCACTTCAGATTTAAAAGATTGTACTCACACCATCCCTGAAAACAATCAATATCTGACTGTAAGTTGAAACCGGACCCTACATCTTTATATGATAAACAAAGCTTAACATCGTCAGCGTACACGAGAATGAGCTACGATAGAGGGAAGATCGTTAATAAACAAAGTAAACAGCAAAGGGCCTAAATGACTACCTTGAGGAACTCCAGATGTCACGTTGATCATTTTAGAAACAGCGCTCTTAAATATAACCCTCTGAGTCCTGCCATTCAAGTAACTTGAAATCCAAGTTAATAGATTACATGGAAACCCAAGCTGATCTAATTTGAATAAAAGGAGAGAGTGGTTAACAGAGTCAAAGGCCTTACTAAAACCTGTATATATAACGTCAGTCTGCATGTTATTCTTATAACCATTTATTACAATAGATGACAGTTCAAGAAGGTGGTGGTGGTCGATCTTCGCTTAACAAAACCATGCTGATACGGTGATATTAGCGAGGAACATAAATGCTGCAAATGAGAAGTAATACTACATTCAAATGCTTTAGGAATTGCCGACAATTTAGAAATGCCTCTATAATTCTGGGCATCCGCCTTCGCACCCTTTTTGTGGAGTGGAATAATGAAAGAGTCCTTCCAGATAGTTGGAAAAACTGATGATGAAATAGACAAATGAAAAAGTTTAAGAATCGGTTTACAAATGGTTGAAGCACAAAACTTAAGCACACTCCCAGGGAGTCCATCAGGACCGGGAGAATACGTTGGCGTTGTTGTTGCTAAATCCTTTAAAAGAGAACTTTCGGTAATTACAGGGGTAAAAATACAATTAGCCCTATTTAAGGGGTTAGGGTAGATAGGGTTTGACCAAGCAGCCGAACTATAAGTAGTTTGAAAAAACTCGGCAAATAAATCCGCAATTTCAGAATCCGACGATGCCTCTTTTGAGTTTAAACGTACCGATGAAGGCAATGCCGAAGACTTACGCTTGGCATTAACGAAGTTATAAAACTGCTTTGGATCATTTGAAAACTCGAATTTACATCGATTTAAATACATGGAATAGCAATGACTGTTGAGAACATTAAAATCTGAACGAGCCACAACAAATTTCGCAAAATCAGATGGCTTACCCGTTTTTTATACTTTTTATAAGTGTTGGATTTAAGATTTTTAAGTCTTTGAAGCGCATTGTTAAACCAAGGAGGCCTGTTTAGCTTCGGAGGAAGACTGTCAGGAACGCATTCGTCAAAAAAAGTGTTTAAAACGCTATAGAAAAGTTCAATTGCACTGTCAATATCCATGCAATTGTACAAATCAGTCCAATTATATTGCGAAATCATGTAGTTTAGTTTATTATAGTCACATTTACGAAAGCATCTCCTTTTAGTTTAAGGAACTAAAGGAGAAAGGGTATCAGTACAGGGGAGGCCAATTGTCAATTCCAAAGTTGGATGATATCGGTCTTCAGGTACAACAAGTGCGTCAATTCTAGCTATAGTGACTTCATGCGGATCTAAAACAAATACTAGGTCTAATTGTCTATTTAATGAATTTCGTATAAAGCTTACTTGCTGTAACGATAATTCTAAAAGGCCATCCACAAAATCATGGGCGGATAAAGGAGTAGCGACAAGTGAGTCAGTGGGAAGAGACCAAGAGATATTAGGGAGATTAAAGTTACCCAAAACAATCAAAAGGTCTCTGTTGGAAAGAAAGGATAGAACAGATTTTATAGCAGACAGATGGTGCTCATAAATTATTAAATCAGAGCCAGGAGGAATATAAGAGCAGGTTACAAAAATAGATAAGGATTGAATGGAAACTTTGACACTAACAAATTCAATATCGTTAGGGATATGAATGTTAAGTCTCTCCGATGTTAAACTAGAGGTAACGGCAATCAGTACACCACCCCCCCTACGCGGGAAGCGATCGGTCCGGTAGGAGTTAAAGTTCATTGACAAAACTTCAGAGTCAGATATCTCTGGTTTCAGCCAAGTTTCCGTAAAAGCCAAAATATCTTCAGTAAATGCAGAGGAGTCAGCATAAAGCTTTGGTAGCTTCATATTTAGTCCTCTAACATTTTGATAAGCCAAAAATAAACCTGTTAGTTTTTTGGCACAGCGGAAGGCCTATTATTAGGCACAGTGGAAAGCCGATTATTAGGCACAGTGGGAGGCCTGTTATTTGTTCTCGGTTTATTGGGAACAAATACTTTTATTACCAAATCATCATTAAGCCAAAAGCTTTCAGAAAGTAGTACATTAAACACATCAGGCGGAGCAAATATTTTAAAAGAAGATATCCTACGGGCGTACGAAAATCGAAATTGTTCAACTTCAATGTCCTCGGATGGGAATTTTTCACATCACCATAACATCCTCAGATTTGGTATCCGGGGTAAATCTAGAAACAAACAATTGCTTCCTATGTGGAACAACTGAAAGTTTCTTACGCCCCCCAGCAGCAGTCTGAACCTCACTCGGCTGGGACCCAGAAGCGGATCCTACTGTATCTACGGTCAGCACCGACTTCTGTGCCTCAGGTTGGCATCCAGAAACAGGGTCACCTCCGGAACTGGCTGTTACCATAGGCACAGGTGGCTCGCTTACCCCTGTGCCGACCGGAACTGCTGCAGCTACCGAGTTCAATGTTATGTTTTGTTTCACGGTCTTATTAACCGCCCCTGAGCTGGCTTTTTTGCGTTTAGGCGACTCGGTTAATAATAATTTCTTATTATTAAATTGGTCACAAACTGAGTTGAACCCGTCATTGAGCTGTTTGAAAACTCGAGAAAGGTTCAATAGTCCTCTCGAGTCTGCCTCATAAAGCTGCTCATTTCGACTGTCATTTCCTTGCAGGACTCACATGCCCACATGAGACCGGTACGCATTTCAATGAAGTCTTTAACTCTGCCAGTAAATCCTGCACATTTGACGTGCATGACCGAATCGCAGAGCCAACAGATAACAAAAGAATCTTTGGTTGACATCGGAAGAGAACAACTTTTCTTTGTACAGATAAGGGCCATTTTATAGGAAAAAAAGGTTATTTAAAGAAATAGAAAATAAAATTTGGAAAATATACCTCGAGTAACTTTGGCACTGGGATCAAATTCCAAAACCGCTAAAAACACAAAATACGAAAGTATAAGAGCGAGAGGTCGCGAATTAAGTCAAGAGCAAGAGAGCGCGAGAGAAAAATGTTCAATCGACTGAGCGTGGCTTGTGTGGCACCAACAACTAAACGAACGAACAGTTACAATGTAAAGCGAGAGAGAGAGAGAGACTATGAGAAAAGCACCCAAGACTCTACAAGAAATTTGGCAGGTTCCGAGAGAGCGAAATTACAGTTATAATAGAGCGGAAGAAAGAGACTTAATTCGCGATCTCGCGCTCTTATACTTTCGTGTTTTGTGTTTTTTTGCGGTTTTGGAATTTGATCCCAGTGCCAAATTTACTCGAGGTATATTTTCCAAATTTTATTTTCTATTTCTTTAAATAACCTTTTTTACCTATAAAATGGCCCTTATCTGTACAAAGAAAAGTTGTTCTCTTCCGACGTCAACCAAAGATTCTTTTGTTATCTGTTGGCTCTGCGATTCGGTCATGCACGTCAAATGTGCAGGATTTACTGGCAGAGTTAAAGACTTCATTGAAATGCGTACCGGTCTCATGTGGGCATGTGAGTCCTGCAAGGAAATGACAGTCGAAATGAGCAGCTTTATGAGGCAGACTCGAGACGGACTATTGAACCTTTCTCGAGTTTTTAAACAGCTCAATGACGGGTTCAACTCAGTTTGTGACCAATTTAATAATAAGAAATTATTATTAACCGAGTCGCCTAAACGCAAAAAAGCCAGCTCAGGGGCGGTTAATAAGACCGTGAAAGAAAACAAAACATTGAACTCGGTAGCTGCAGCAGTTCCGGTCGACACAGGGGTAAGCGAGCCACCTGTGCCTATGGTTACAGCCAGTTCCGGAGGTGACTCTGTTTCTGGATGCCAACCTGAGTCACAGAAGTCGGTGCTGACTGTAGATACAGTAGGAACCGCTTCTGGGTCCCAGCCAAGTGAGGTTCGGACTGCTGCTGGGGGGCGTAAGAAACTTTCAGTTGTTCCACATAGGAAGCAATTGTTTGTTTCTAGATTTACCCCGGATACCAAATCTGAGGATGTTATGGAATTCATACGTGAAAAATTCCCATCCGAGGACATTGAAGTTGAACAATTTCGATTTTCGTACGCCCGTAGGATATCTTCTTTTATCGCTGTGCCAAAAAACTAACAGGTTTATTTTTGGCTTATCAAAATGTTAGAGGACTAAATATGAAGCTACCAAAGCTTTATGCTGACTCCTCTGCATTTACTGAAGATATTTTGGCTTTTACGGAAACTTGGCTGAAACCAGAGATATCTGACTCTGAAGTTTTGTCAATGAACTTTAACACCTACAGGACCAATCGCTTCCCGCGTAGGGGAGGTGGTGTACTGATTGCCGTTACCTCTAGTTTAACATCGGAGAGACTTAACATTCATATCCCTAACGATATTGAATTTGTTAGTGTCAAAGTTTCCATTCAATCCTTATCTATTTTTGTAACCTGCTCTTATATTCCTCCTGGCTCTGATTTAATAATTTATGAGCACCATCTGTCTGCTATAAAATCTGTTCTATCCTTTCTTTCCAACAGAGACCTTTTGATTGTTTTGGGTGACTTTAATCTCCCTAATATCTCTTGGTCTCTTCCCACTGACTCACTTGTCGCTACTCCTTTATCCGCCCATGATTTTGTGGATGGCCTTTTAGAATTATCGTTACAGCAAGTAAGCTTTATACGAAATTCATTAAATAGACAATTAGACCTAGTATTTGTTTTAGATCCGCATGAAGTCACTATAGCTAGAATTGACGCACTTGTTGTACCTGAAGACCGATATCATCCAACTTTGGAATTGACAATTGGCCTCCCCTGTACTGATACCCTTTCTCCTTTAGTTCCTTAAACTAAAAGGAGATGCTTTCGTAAATGTGACTATAATAAACTAAACTACATGATTTCGCAATATAATTGGACTGATTTGTACAATTGCATGGATATTGACAGTGCAATTGAACTTTTCTATAGCGTTTTAAACACTTTTTTTGACGAATGCGTTCCTGACAGTCTTCCTCCGAAGCTAAACAGGCCTCCTTGGTTTAACAATGCGCTTCAAAGACTTAAAAATCTTAAATCCAACACTTATAAAAAGTATAAAAAAACGGGTAAGCCATCTGATTTTGCGAAATTTGTTGTGGCTCGTTCAGATTTTAATGTTCTCAACAGTCATTGCTATTCCATGTATTTAAATCGATGTAAATTCGAGTTTTCAAATGATCCAAAGCAGTTTTATAACTTCGTTAATGCCAAGCGTAAGTCTTCGGCATTGCCTTCATCGGTACGTTTAAACTCAAAAGAGGCATCGTCGGATTCTGAAATTGCGGATTTATTTGCCGAGTTTTTTCAAACTACTTATAGTTCGGCTGCTTGGTCAAACCCTATCTACCCTAACCCCTTAAATAGGGCTAATTGTATTTTTACCCCTGTAATTACCGAAAGTTCTCTTTTAAAGGATTTAGCAACAACAACGCCAACGTATTCTCCCGGTCCTGATGGACTCCCTGGGAGTGTGCTTAAGTTTTGTGCTTCAACCATTTGTAAACCGATTCTTAAACTTTTTCATTTGTCTATTTCATCATCAGTTTTTCCAACTATCTGGAAGGACTCTTTCATTATTCCACTCCACAAAAAGGGTGCGAAGGCGGATGCCCAGAATTATAGAGGCATTTCTAAATTGTCGGCAATTCCTAAAGTATTTGAATGTAGTATTACTTCTCATTTGCAGCATTTATGTTCCTCGCTAGCTTCCTTTCTTGTTCTTAGTAACTTAAGACCATTTTTAATGCACTTTCATAAACAAAAACTTTTTTTTTAACAAAAAAGTTGTTTTTGTTTTTGAAAAAAGTGCCAGAATGTAAATGTATTTTTTCATATTTTTGTTTTTTGGTGGAATTTTGTATTTTGTCCAAAGACCTTCTATTTAGAAATGTGCGAAATAAGCCGTGCTGCATTTTTCAAGGTTTGGTCAAAAAACATAAAAACCGCTCAGCGAGACGCTCTTGTAAAGCACGCAGTGATGGTGTTTGGCAAGGAAATTAATAACTCCAAATTGAAATTACACATGAGGAAACTGTCTTTTGAGTTTCAAAACAGATTTAAAAAATCAGGTCACATTAAATAGCGAAGACTATCGCATTGATGTCGTTGCTTCCACCTCAAGTAAAAGAGGGAGGGCACAAAAAGCCTTTTCTGAGTGTTGTCAATGCACTAGTACAGTACTTTGAGTGAGAATACAAAAATTGTCTGTCCAAAATTGTATCCATATTATGATTTCTGATATTGATCTCATGCACAGGTTACTGATATCATCCGATCCATTTATAGCCAGTTTGCGAGCGCCACCAAAAACTAGACACTTAGAGCTTCCAGAAGATGTGCCCCAACTTTTATCAAAAGATGGAAACACTGACGACAGCTGTGACTCGAATTCGGAGTCGGACTAGCTTGGTAAAAAAAAGTAGTGAAATTGTTCTTTTATGTTTGAGTAGTTAGCATTTAAAACAAACTTAAAAATATAAACCAAAGTTTTCTTGTTTTTGTAATCAATTACACTATGCAGCATCAAAAATTTACCTCGATGGATGCTATATTTTTGGATTCGTTACGAATTCCCAAGTTAAACTGCGTTTTCCAAAAAGTTCCCCGACACGAGGATTCTTAGCAGAAGGACCTCAAAGTTCAAAAAATGCTGAAATTGGCCAACTTTCCAGAGATCCCAGAGGCAAACGGATGCATGGTTTGATTCAATGTTAAAGTTTTTTAAAAGACACACTCTTAATCTTTCAAACCCCATACTTAGAATAATTTTAGGATTTTTCTTAAGGCAGAAACAAATTCTAGAAAACATTTCAGCATTTTTCGAACTTTGAGGTCCTTTTGTACTACGCCCATTTCTGTGTGTCCAGCATAATCTTTGGCCTTACTAGAGTATTAGTCACCCAGATTGGAAAAATCGTACTCTGTGGGTCGGCAGCGTCCTACTAAGTGTGCATGGGGAATTGTTCTGCCAATCTTCTGCCACTCACGTACGCTATGGAACAGCGGTCTGCACACACAAACTGATGAGCTGCCTCGTGCAATCCCTGTAGTTCTCGAGGGGGCCACTGGCCCTTTCAGGGTAGAAAAGGGATCGACCACCGAGTGGTTCCCAAAGGGTCAATAGGTGGGTTGTGTATTTATATACTCGTTACTCGTAGAAGGAAACTTTTCCGACGAAATCTGCGATCTCGAAAACTACAAAAGCCAGAAGACTGGTATTTTGCATGCAGATTCTAGGATTTCCTACGCAGCGCAAGCTGTTATACCAAGGTACCACGCCCCCTCCAATAAAAGTTTGCCATGCCCACTTTGACGCCCATTAACGGAAAAACCTGTCCTACATTTTTGCCTTTCATAGCCAGTGGTACCAATTCCATGCAGTAGATGGCGCGGTATCCGCGTGTTTGTGGCCGTCCAGATTAAGAACCCACCCAGCGGATGGAAGCGGTACTTAACCAACATCCTAATTTGAATATACTTGGCTGGTCTCACTCTCTCTTCCGACGCTAAGCTTCTAAAATAAACGTGTGTAATTGTGAAACTCTGTAAACTAATCCAAAACGAATAAAACCTTGTAAATCAAACAGTGGTTACCAACCTGTGTTACCATAGTGGTGACAACGAGCTTGAACAGACTGCAAATACTCTTTAATTGCGCCAAAATAAGGCAAAATTAAAATTTGCACAGAACTTCAGTCTTTCAGCCACACACACACGCAAAGTTGATGCGACGCCACCAACACATCAAACAAATTTATGCCCGCCGAACCCAGATACAACCTGCGCTCGCTTGTTCCTCGAAGGTTAATCTTTAAAAACGACGCCACCCTCAACATGACCGACGAGTCGCAACAATTGCTGGACACGATCAGAGATCTGCAAGCCCAAGTCGAGGCATTGCTAACTCTCCAACGGCACGAGCAACAATTCGCCTACCGAAATTCACTAGAAACAATCTGCAATTGTGGTTCGCTGAAGTGGAACGATCATTTCGATTGCACGACGTCAACAACGATGACGACAAATTCGACTACATTACCGTAAATTTGGATCCAGACGTTGTTTTGACTGTACAGGATTTAGTTACTCACCCGTCAGTGGCTAACAAGTATAAGTTTGCAGAGTCAGCAGATTAAAAGCTACGCCGCCTACTACAAGGAGGAGCAACTGCTGGTCTGAAACCTTCACAAATTCTGGCTCATATGCGTCGCCTGGCTCCTGAGTCAAGCAGCGAGTCAACAATCCGCACGCTGTTCCTCGCCGAGATGTCCCAAAACATTCGCCCTATTTTATCTATATGTGAAGAAAATGATCTCGAGAAACTTGCAAAAGTAGCAGAAAAAATGCTAGAAACCATGGGTTCTGATAGCACCTTTGCCATTGACTCAAGCTACGTAACAGCTGGCACTACAGTGAATGCGGTGACGCTGCCTGACGCGCTCAAGAGTATTACCGAATCTTTACGTCAACTGGCCAAAAAGGTCGACACAATCCAAGGTGAGCTCAAACGTCAAGCGAGAGACCGTTCTATCAGCCAGACACGCGGTTCGTCTCAGTACCGTTCTGGTTCTCAGCCACGCACCCAATCTCCGAATGACTCCCATGCCCAGTCGCAGCAGTCACATGATCAGCAAGAGCTTTGTTATTACCATCGTCGTTTTGGAAGTTGCTCTTTTGCACATCCTTTAAACTTATGCAGCCAAGCTAGCAACGGCGAGCATCCAGTCCAACCTAACATGTTTTCAGAAATCCGTCTTCACATTACCGATCGCAACTCACACCGCAGATCGGGCTCTGTGGTCTCAGTCATACCACTCTTACGAGCTACGCAAAACTTCAGACAAAGCGACCTCTCATTGCAGCAAATGGAACTGTCATCCACACCTACGGCAGCGTCGGGGTTGACCTAAACTCTGGACTTCGTCACGATACCAGCACATAGGACAAGCAACAGACCCGATGTAAATAACTACATAGAAACCAAAGGAAGTCCAATATGCGATCGCCCACGCCGTCTGTCTGATGAGAAACTAATCACCGCGAAAGCAGAGATAAACTTCTTGATCAATGAAGGCATTTGTCGCCCTTTCAAGAGCCAATGGTCAAGCCCATTACATATGGTCAGCAAAAACGATGGTGGTTGGCGTTCGTGCGTGGACTATCGCAAGCTTAATGCCATAACGGTACCTGACCGTTATCCAATTGCTCACATCCATGACTTCTCGGAGCAGCTACACGGGAAAAAAATATTTTCTACACTCGATCTTATCAAGGCGTACTATTAAATTCCAATGGCTGAGTGTGATATCCCTAAAACCGCCGTTTGCACTCTATTTGGCCTAATCGAGTTCCTCTATATGCCGTTTGGTCTAAAAAAATGCTACGCAAACCTTCCAAAGATTTATCGACAATATTTTTCGTGGCGTTGGATTTCGTTTATTGCTATACTAGCAGGGTCGGTAGCCCGCAGCTTCGCCTGCGGAAACTAAAATTGAAAATTAAGGTACTTATTTCAAATTTAAAAAATGACTAATTTTTAGCCTATAAACCAAGAAAAGATTTAATCAGAACTTTTTTCCTTAATTTCGGTAAAAATAACAGTATTTTGTCCTATGCAAACTACTTAAGGAAAATACAAAAACTGGAAAAAACCATTGTGTTTTTTAAATCTTTCTTAAGGAATAATTAAACTTAATGTCTTAAAAAAAAATAAAAACGTATTGCTTAAAGATATACATAGCTGTCCAACAACAAATATAATAATTTTGGTTAAGATTTATGAAATTTGAAACGTACAAACCCATCTAAAATGTGATGCGATGTTCATATTTTCGCAGTTGAAAAAATGATTGTCTCCAATTCTAATTTTAATAAATTAAAGCAATACTATTGCCCTTAAGTGGACGGACACTCATATTATAAGTCTAAGAACATTTTTGAAAGGAATGAAAATTTTAGGCTGGATTTTATTTTATCGGTCCTTCAAAACAAATTCTGTTGATCTTGGCCTTGCTACCTCGTTTTACCTTTTCGACTTTGTTAATTGTCCCTGTATTTTTTGTTTATCAAAGACAAAATTTTAAAACTATTTAAACCGAGTTACGTTTTCTTCTTTTAAAGATGTTACTTCTTGATAATTAATTAATTACCTAAGAATGAAGCCAAGGTAATTTTATGCACATAGGTAACGAAAATGTAAATAATAACCAAATACTCTTGGCGATTTTGATACCACAGTAGACAACTCTTATAAAGGAAACAAATATGTATGCGAAGCAATGTAAACAAATCAATTGAATATTAGCCGCATTTTAGAATTATTATTTCTGTTATCATTAATTTTTCACCTTAATTATAATTATATTAATAACGACAGGAAGACAGGTGGAAGGGGGTGCCGTGAATCAAATTGTTTAAACATTTCCATTTGTTTAAACAATTTGAGGCACGTGTAAGGATGAGCAAGAGAATCAATTGATTTGAATATTTAGTGTTCTTTTAATATTTTCAATGCGATTTTAATTTTAGAACACAAAAATCTGTAAGAAAATGTTTTAAATATGTTGGGGAATGTAAATGAAATATTCTTTTAGCAAAAGGATATCAGTGTTATCATGAATTTGAATCTAAGCGAATCTCACTTCCTTAGTCAGCTGCAATGCGCACACACACGCACATATCTAGTGATTGTGTGTGGAGCAGCATGATTTTGCATACAGGAAAATCTTTTTTAAAATTTAACGTTTAGCTAAAAAAAAAATGGTGCAAAAGAATCGATTTTCGATATAATCGATATTTTAACCGCGCATTTTCCTCGACGTTTTGACTCCGAGGAGATAAGACGTATTTTTGGCAAACGCATCGCAAGTGATTCCAATACCCAAGTCGTGTTCAAAAACAAATAACAAATCAAAACAAAACCAAAAAATTGCAAAAACAATTTCTGCACAGAACCCGTTAGAATAGTATCAGACCACAGAGGGCTGCAGCCAGCCCGAGCTGCAATGACTCGGCCGCCGGACTTAAGCAACGGTGCACAGTGCAACCAGACAACAATTTACGAACCCAAATTTATAGTAATAACCAGATCCGATGAAAACACTTTTGAAAAAGTATCACCGTTCGTAATCAAAAAAGTGATAGATTTCACATGTGGAAGCGAGGTAATATCTTGCCATAAAACCCGAAATGGAACATTGCTATTAAAAACTAAGGGACTATATCAAGCGTTAAGATTATTGAAACTCAAAACATTCCACGATTTTCCAGTATCCGTATCAGAACATGGCAGTCTCAACTCCACAATAGGAGTAGTTTATTCAAACGACTTGCGAGGCATCGAGGAGGAGGAAATACTCCGAGAGCTTGCAGATCAAAAAGTTATAAAAGTGGACAAAATCTTAAAATCAACTGAAGGCAGACTAACTGAAACCGGACTAATTAAATTCACTTTCGGGACTACAATCCTACCAAGGTAAGGTGTTAAGGTGCGACCCTACATCCCCTCACCCCTAAAATGCCGCAACTGCCATAGAATCGGACACATAACAAAGGCCTGTCAAAACCCAAAATTATGCTCCAATTGCTCATCCGTCGAACATACAACTGAAAACGAAATATGCTCCAGATCCAAATTCTGCATCAATTGTAGAAACGATGTAAACGACCAACACAATCACAGCCCCTTAGACAAAACATGTCCAGCTTTCCTCAAGCAAAAAGAGATTACGGCTATAAAAGTCACTGAGAAAGTAGACTATAAGGAAGCCATAAAAATATACCATTCACGTCATATTCACCAACCCACATCATACTCAAAAATAGCTGCTTCTCAAGTATCAACCAATACACAAAACACAAACAATTCAAACTCCACTCAACACCAACAACGTCCTTTACGGAACTATGGCGATATTCTAACCAAAGAACCTGAACCTTCAACATCCGGAACAGTAACAAGCCTTCGGCCGCCGGTCGATAGTGAAAGTGACGACGTAGAGATGGCGATCGACCGTATTGATACTTACCTCCGCAATAACAAAAAGAACGACGCACCAGAACATGACCGTAAGCTTAAAAGCCACAACAAAGACAAATCGGTAGTATCCAAACCCCTCAAGGCCAAAGACAAAACAGAAAAGTCCTCAATTAACACTAAGAATATAAAAAACCCTAGTAATTAATTGCAAATAACCTTTTCTAAATACCCCTTTAAATGACACTGAGAATAATTCAATGGAATTGCAACGGCTACATCAACAATTATATACATCTACAACTCATTCTAAAATCATACATGCCCAAAGTAATTTGCCTTCAGGAAACCCACATACATTCCCTTCTTAACATTCCAATACCCCTAAACTTTACACTAATAGAACAAAACACAGCTAACAACTCGCACGGTGGAGTAGCAATGCTAGTCCACAACTCCATTGAATATGACCGCCTTACAATGAATCACGATTTTGACGCAGTAGGCATAGTTTTACATTCAAAAATGAAAATACGCTTGATTACAACTTACATCCCGCCAGATAGAAATTTTCAACTAAACAACTTAGTAAACATGTTTGGAAACCCTAACGAGAACACAATAATAACGGGGGACTTTAATAGCTGGCATCAAAGCTGGGGTTCACCAAGAAATAATAAAAAAGGAAATACTGTATTTAAATACATCACAGAATCAAACCTACTTACACTTAACGATGGATCTCCAACCCACTTTTCAACGCACAATTCTCTAACCCACGTCGATCTCACAATTAGTTCCCCAAATCTTGTAACTCACTCAAAGTGGAAAATTGACCAAGACCTATTCGGTAGCGATCACTTTCCCATACATATATCCCTCTTTGATGACACACTACATAAAAACGATTACAGACAACCAAGATTCAAACTAGATTCTGCTGACTGGCCTGTGTTTACAGCCCTCACAGAACAATATCACATGGAAAGGACAATTAGTGACGAAGTAAACCATGAAGCAGCAAACATAATCAAAATAATAAGACAAAGCGCGAATATATCTATTCCTCAAACTAACACTAAGTATAACAGAAAGAAAACAGTCCCCTGGTGGAACACAGAACTTGAAGAACTTAAATCCAATAAGAACAGAGCATGGAACCAGTTAAAACGATGTACCAACACCGAGAATATAATTCACTTTAAAAAAACCAAGGCAATCTTTAGAAGAAAGTTAAAACAAACCAAAAGAACGGCACTAGAAACTTTTACATCTGAAATAAGCCCAAACTCAACGCCAGCTAGAATGTGGGCAAATATCAACACGTTCTGCGGCAGAAAGTCTAGGCATGACATCCACTGTATCTCTTCCGCAAATGACCAAACGAGAAACATAACAAACAAAGCAGAAATCGCCCAAACATTTGCAGACTACTGGTCGGAGCAATCATCCGACGAGAACTTCAGTTCGGAGTTCCAGCAGAAGAAAGCACAGATAGAATCTTCAATTACCCTTTCAGAACCATCCACAGAGGCAATCTTAATAGAAGATAACATCAATTATATAGAGTTTCATAACGCATTAAATTCCCTCAAAGGTAAAACACCAGGCCGGGACAGAATTTCATACCCAATGTTGAAGAACTTGGCATACGCTGTAAGCCAACGGCTTATAAACCTATATAACAAAATCCTTACCAGCCATATACCTCAGCAATTCAAAACTAGCACAGTCATACCCATTCACAAGCCAAACTCGTCAAAGACAGCAGTAAGTTCATACCGTCCAATATCTTTAAACCCATGCATGGCTAAGGTCATGGAGAAGATCATTGCAAACAGGCTGTGGTGGTTTGCCAATAATGGCAAACATCTCGATAGCCGACAACTTGGCTTTCGAAAGGGTATGTCGGTATCTGAGTGTCTAGCACTGTTAGACCATCAGACTAGCACTGCCCTATCGACAAGAAGACATCTATCAGTAATTAGTCTGGACTTCGAAAAAGCGTACGACAAAATTGGAATACACACAATAGTAGATGAACTGACAAGATGGAAAATAGGACCTAGAATACTCAGATATGTCATAAACTTCCTTAGCAACAGGAAAATAAGCATCAGAATAACAAACGAATACTCAGGGAATAAACCCTTGTACAATGGCATCCCTCAAGGATCGCCTTTATCAGTCATACTTTTCCTCATTGCATACAACAAATTATGTCACACTATTGCTATACACAAAGAGTTCAATTTCTTTTCTTACGCCGACGACTTTACTATAGTGAAACAAATCAAAAAAAATACCAGCAACGCGAACATAAACCCACTGTTCACCGACATTTTAAAATGGTGCAGATACTCTGGCGCAAAGCTCTCCATCTCTAAATGCAAACACTTGCACATATGTAGGAAAACGAGATGCAATTTCAGAATTAACTCAACCTCTTACCCCCTAAGCTCAAACGACCACATAAAGATCCTCGGCTTAACAATTACAAAAAGATATAGATGGAGAGAACACATCGATTCACTGGCAGTCCAAATCTCGAAGCGGCTAAACATTATCAAATGGCTAGCTAGCCAGAGATACAACTGTGATATTCGGACTCTTATAAGCTTAATAAATTCGCTAATTATGACTAAAATTGATTTCTGTCTCCCATTTTATGGAAACTGTCCTCCTTCATACTTAAAAAAACTAAAAACTATTTACCACACTGCGTTAAGGCTCGCCTTCGGTGCATACCGCACCACACCCATAAACAATCTCCTCTTTGAAGCGCAATTAATGCCAATCGAACTGAGAACAGAACTGACCACAGCAAAGATGTGCAAGTCATTTCTTTTTGCAGCAAACACACCACTACAAAACATCCTACATAAAATAAAAAAGGCGAAACGAAGACCAAGAATAAAATCAGTTCTACAAAAAGCATACACGATTTCCAAAGAAAACGGCACATTCACGCCCCCCTTAAAACCAATTAAACAAAAAACTCCTCCGTGGTTTTTCTCAAAAGAAACAGTAAACACGTCACTACATTATACTTCAAAGGCAACCACCCCCCAACAATATTTCGACAAAAATTCCTAGCTTTCCAGGAAAGCTTTGCTAACTATAGATTTATCTATACAGACGGTTCGAAATCTGACCAAGGAGTATCCTACAGCATTACCACAGATACAGCAACAATTAAAACAGCCATTCTACCAACGCTCAGCTCAATCTACACAGCAGAAGTCGCAGCCATCTATGCTGCGTGTAAATATGCGGAAAATCAAAAGAAAAAATTCGTCATCTGTTCAGATTCGCTGTCATCTTTAAATTCAATAGCCAACACCAACAACCAATCCTTCTACACTTCCCGTATCCGAGACATCCTTAACCAACAACAACCAAAAATCATCTTGCTGTGGATTCCAGGTCACACAAACATCCCTGGTAACGACACAGCGGACTTAGCAGCAAAAGAAGCCCACAAATTCCCACGCATAACCGAATGCAACTATAACTACACAGACACGCAATCGTTTTTAAAAATTATATACAAAAAACAAATCGAATCAATCTGGCAAAACACATCAGAACACTACAAATATTTCATATTCAACCCAAAAAAATCGTCTATCAAAGACTACAGCATCGCACCGCAAGACGACATAAACCGCAGAGATCTAATAAAATTTTTAAGACTCCGCTTCGGACACACCAGGTATACGCACGAGTATATTCTTAATAAACAACCCCCAGCCCAGTGCGTACACTGCGGTCTAAGGAACAACGTTCGGCACTTCTTCTTAGAATGTTCAGCATACGAGACGACAAGAAACAACATCCTACTCACAAATTCAATAGATTCCTTTTCCCCAAAGTCCCAAAGCATCATCTCATCTACGGAATTCACCAAGGCAATAAACCTGTATAGTAATATATAAATTAATTCATATCACCACAATTCAGATGTAAAAACAATGTAAATAATCCCCACTAGCTTAAGGCCTAGAAGCTATAGCTAAAAAAAATTGGTTGGAGGCCATTTAAATGGCCTGAGAACCAGAGTATAAATAAATAAATAAATAAATAAACCGCGCATTTTAAATCTGATGTGATTGTCGTGTTTTAATTTTATTCCTTGCGCGGTCACACTTAAATTCCCCTTGCGCGGTCACACTTAAAGTGTGACAGCATGACATACACACATACATGTGTGGAGGCCGGGACGTCAGAATGCAAAACCAAATTTGAAAATATTGGGGACTTGGTAAAGGAGGCTGAATATCCAAAAAATTTAAATGCAGTTATTTGCGGGTATGCCATAAGATTATAAACATCACATTTTTAACCCATTTTAACAACATTTATATCAGAGAAATTGCAAAAGAAAAAATTAAAAAAAAACGAATCGAATTTTTGGGCATTTTGGGGTCGTTTATTGATCTAATTTATACCTCACCCGCGGCTCCTAATTATTCTCCGAATTAATGTGATTTTTTTAGATTTTTATGTCAATCCGTTCTGGGTGGAATTTGCTACTGGACATTTTTTATGCCTTCCTTTATATTAATATATTTCTAATACACCTGAGGAAAACATCCTTGTACCGTCTTGGAGATCCTTCGTAGCCATGGACTCAGCATCAACCTTAGCAAATGTCAGCTGGCACAGGCCGAGGTGCAGTTTCTAAGTTGCATCATCAACGAGCACCGAATTTGTTTAATTTGGATCAAAGGATTTAGTATGTTAATATTATCTAATGAGAGTTCCGAATCATTTGACATTTTAAAACGACATAATTTCGCGCGATCTTATGACGTTTGAGAACGCCATAAGTCCGCCGCAAAAAAAAGGCATGATTTCGCCAGCCGCGGAATTACGTCGCTGCTAAACGACATAAGTTCGCGAGAAATTATAACGTTTAAAAACTACTTGTGGCGGACCTATGTCGTTTTAAAATTACATAAGTCAGCCGAGCGAAAAACGACATCATTTCGCCAGCCGAGAAACTATGTCGCTGCTAAACGACAAGCTCGAGCGAAATAATGTCGTTTTAAAATAAGTTATTTCGATGTTATGAGGCTTTAATGAGGCTTTAAAGTTCGCGGCAAAAAAACGACTTAATTTAATTTTTAGTTATCTCTAAAGATTATAAAATGAAAGATCGATTTTTAAGGGGATACGACTACAGCCCAAACCGTAAGAGCTAGATCAGCCAAATTTCTATTGGGGATCTTACCGCACACTAAGATCCGACATGTCCCCCCAGTGGCCCCAATCAGCTCCAACATTAATACTAGGCCGTAAAAAATTGGGCTATTTGAATGCTTAACTTTTAAAGTGGTTGCAGTTTTAAAATTAGGATTTTGCCAAATTTCAGGTTTTGAAAAGGCCTAATTAGAAATCTAAATGAAATTTCGATATCCCCCATAATTTGGGAACTACATTTAAAGTTAAATTTTCGATTTTAAATTTTGCGGGAGCCTGCCGAGAGAGCGAAACCAAAGATATTATAAACACTAAGATGTGTAACGAGGAGCAAGAAAATGTACGGAGGCAGCGTAATTTTTGTCAAATGCGACTCACACGTATTCAGTCTATTTTTAGAATGCCGTTTCTTGACTTCTCTCTCTCACGCTCACTTGCTCTCTCGCTCTCAAAACTCCGCGCTGCAGAAAAGTCGAAATTCAATTTTTGTCTCATTTGTTGATTCTTGAATTATGTTCCCGAAAAGGAATCGGCCTAAAAGGCACATTGCGCACAACATTTCAAAAAGGGCTGTGGCGCATTGCGTTAGTTGGTGGCCCGCGAATAATGCGATTGAGGTTCGAGTCCACTCTGAGGCGAAGTGGTTTTATTTTTATCTTCATTTTTTTTTTATTTATTTTACTTTGTTTTTTTTATTTTTTGTTTTGTTTTTTAATTTTTTGTTGTAGTTTTTTGTTTGTTTTTATTTTTTTTTGTAGTTTTTTGTTTGTTTTGAATTTTTTTTGTAGTTTTTTGTTTGTTTTTAATTTTTTTTGTAGTTTTTTCTTTGTTTTTAAGTTTTTTTGTAGTTTTTTGTTTGTTTTGAATTTGTTTTAAATTTTTTGGTTTGTTTTTTAATTTTTTTGTAAATATTTTAAATTCATTACTTTTGAATTAAAAGTTTATGAAATACGCATCCGAGTTAACTTTTATAATTTTATTTAATTTTTAAATTTTTATTTAAATGCAATTCAGGGACTAAAAATAACAATAATTTTATTTTTTAAACAAAAAAGCAAGCACACAATCCCTAGAAAGAAATGATTTACACCAAAATCATTCAATCCATTAATGGTCTTTACCTTTCTTTCAATTTAAAAAAAAAAAATATTTATTCAATAAACAATGTTTAAAAAAAAAAATACTTAAAAAAAGAAGGCTGCGTTCAGTCGGAGTTGAACTCGGTCCGACACGATCCGCAGTCGAGCGACTACACCCCTAGCCCACAGTGCCTTGTTTCGAAACGTCAGACATATGCGACATTGAGCCCATTTCGCAGTAGAGCAAACGAAATTGCACACTAACACAACCAAAGAATCTAACACGGACAACGCACACTAAGAAGATTATAAATCCACTTTCTGAATCCACACCAAAAATTTTGCCGTACATTCAGTTGTATGGGCGTTACACCTCTTAGTGTTTATATTCTCTTTGGCGAAACCCAGAGAGCGGATGCCAAGAGAGCGAGGGGCGAGAGAGCAACAGTCAAGAAAACTGATGATGGGGAGGGGGAAGTGCTGTGTGGAAAGGGTAGGGGAAAGGGGCAATTTAAGTTAAAATTTGTTTTGGATTTTAAAATCTAATTCTGCTGCTCCGATCTTAATGATTTTTGGATCATAAGTTATTCTACGGCCAAATGCATAAGTTTAATTTTTCAAGTTTTTAACATTTTTTTTAGTATTTTTAAAGATTTTATTTAGATTTTCTTAGTTATTGCGTCGCATTTTGCGGGACCCTGCCGAGAGAGCGAAACCCAGAAAGCGGATGCCAAGAAAGCGACGGCCGAGAGAGCAACAACCAAGAAAACTTCTGATGGGGAGGGGGAAGTGCTTTGAGGAAAGGGGAGGGGGAAGGAGCAATTTAAGCTAAAATTGGTTTTGGATTCTAAAATCTTATAATGCTGCTCCGATCAATATGATCTTCGATCAATAACACTGTGCAGCATTTTTAGTGCTTTTTAAATTTACCTCAATGGATGCTATATTTTGTGATTCGTTACGAATTCCCAAGTTAAACTGCGTTTTCCAAAAAGTTCCCCGACGCAAGGATTCTTAGCAAAAGGACCTCAAAGTTCGAAAAATGCTGAAATTGGCCAACTTTCCAGAGTTCTCAGAGGCAAACGGATGCATGGTTTGATTCGATGTGAAAGTTTTTTAAAAGATACACTCTTTATCTTTTAAACCCCATACTTAGAATAATTTTAGGATTTTTTTTAAGGCAGAAACCAATTCTAGAAAACATAGTCAAAAAACATAAAAGTATACAGCTGTGGTCAAAATAGTAGTAGTTTTGCCGCCCTGTGTATTGAAAAGTTTGTTGTTGTAATTGATCTTTTCCTGGTTATATTGTATTGATTATAATTTTACTATTAGACTAATTGGATAAAAAAGTTACAAAATCAAACTTTTAAAAACACAGGGCGGCAACACTACTACTATTTTGACCGCAGCTGTATACTTTTATGTTTTTTGACTATGTTTTCTAGAATTTGTTTCTGACTTAAAAAAAATCCTAAAATTATTCTAAGTATGGGGTTTAAAAGATAAAGAGTGTATCTTTTAAAAAACTTTAACATCGAATCAAACCATGCATCCGTTTGCCTCTGAGATCTCTGGAAAGTTGGCCAATTTCAGCATTTTTCGAACTTTGAAGTCCTTTTGCTAAGAATCCTTGCGTCGGGGAACTTTTTGGAAAACACAGTTTAACTTGGGAATTCGTAACGAATCTAAAAATATAGCATCCATCGAGGTACATTTTTGATGCTGTGTGAGATCTGAAGTCGCCACGAGATATTTCATATTTTGTATCCTAGGTGCCGGGGGTTGTTAAGTTTATTTGCCCAGCACCATGAGTTAGTTGTTTCCAATATAAATGCACACAAAATATATTCGATGACCAACAGGCCAATATTGTCATTTATTGTTTGAGTTTTAGATTGAGACTGTGTGGCTTACAATAAGTATTTTACGGCAGCGGTCAGCAGCGGCCACATATATATAAGAACAATATATATGAATATATATGCTCACACATAAGGCTGAGAGCGCGAGAGAAGTTGTATACACATGTACTGTATATATGTGCACTCAGGCAGTGGGAATATGCTGACACTTGCATTTCCCATGTTATGCTCTGAGGCATGATCATATTTCGGCTGGCCACTTGAGTTTGATGGCCGGGACTTTTGTATATATTTTAGTACACTGTTGCACAATGTTAGTATTGGTACAGTGGGTACTCGATACACAATACATGCATATTACAGCTGCATAGTGTAATCAGTTCTGTGGATCAAATGCTTAGGATTTTTTTTCATGTACCTGAAAAATAAGTTACTTCGCTACTTTTGTATGGGATGCCAATTATTGCGTGTTTGTACAAAAGTTTTCATTTCATTCAAAACTAGAAATTTGAAAAAACAAATTCCAACTTACAAACAAATATATTTGTGCGCTTAATAAAATTGCATTGATAACATTGTAACTGAAAGCAAGTACAAAAATTGGCGACTTTCACATGGATCACATTCATCTCTAAAGATTATAAAGTAAAAGGCCGATTTTTAAGGGGATACGACTACAGCCCAAACCGTAAGAGCTAGAGCAGCCAAATTTTCGCAGAGTATTCCATCGGGGACCTAACCGCCCACTAAGATCCGACATATCCCCCCAGTGGCCCCAAACAGCTCCAACATCCATATTTTGAGCACAAAAAGTTAGATGTATTTAATGCTTAACTTCTAAATTGGTTGGAATTTCGAAATTTGGATTTTGCCAAATTTTCGGTTTTGAAAAACCCTAATTAGAAATCTAAATGAAATTTCGATTTCATTTAAAGTTAACTTTTCGATTTAAAAAATCTCAGACTAAGATGATTTTTGAGTCATTAGTTTTTCTATGGCCCAAGTGCTTTAGTTTAATTTTTCAAGTTTTTAAAAAATTTTTAAGTATTTTAAAATAATTTTTTTAGATTTTCTAAGTTATTGCGTCGCATTTTGCGGAAGCCTGCCGAGAGAGCGAAACCCAGAGAGCGGATGCCAAGAGAGCGACGGCCGAGAGAGCAACAGCCAAGAAAACTGATGATGGGGTGGGGGGAGTGCTGCGTCGAAAGGGGAGGGGAAGGGAGCAATTTAAGTTAAAATTTGTTTTGGATTTTAAAATCTTATACTGCTGCTCTGATCAATATGATTTTCGATCAATAGTAGGTTTTTTTTTCAAAAAGTATTTTTCATTTTGTTGCAGAAGTAAGAGCCCCATTTTTAGGTCGGCCATGGAATAAAATAGGCAAACTTACTACATATTCTGTAAGCAAAGCCAAAATCTGAAAATTCGAAGTACAGAAGTTTGATCTGTAAGCGTTCAAATACGTTACTTCTTCAGATATGTATGCATGTAGGTATGAATATTTGGATATGTTTTGATTTGTGTTGTGTGTGTGTGATTCTATTTGAAAGTAGATGATGTGTTTAAATACAAATAAAATGATTACCCTCCTTTTAGCCAATGCTAAATCTTTCTAAGTTATTTGTAAAGTTTAAAACTAATAATTATCGATCATATGTGGAACCTGGAAAAATAAGTTACTTCGCTACTTTTGCATGGGATGGCAATCTTTGCGTGTTTGTACAAAAGTTTTCATTTCATTCAAAACTAGAAAGTTGAAAAAACAAATTCCAATTTACAAACAAATATGTTTGTGCTCTCAATAAAAGTGCATTGATAACATTGTTACTGAAAGCAAGTACAAAGATTCGCGACTTTCACATGGATCACATTTATTTATTATATGTTTTTAGTTTTTATTGATTCGACAAGGATGAATACACTTGTTCTTCTTTGTCACAATTCGTTTTTTGGGAGTGAGAAGGATATAATGATAATCAGCGTTAGGACAGTAGCAAGTGTAAAAAATGGGGACGATCAAGCGCACAATGAACTCTCTGAGAAATCTTGCCTAAAGAGAGAGAAACAAGCACAAGATTGACCGTGTGGTGTGGTGATTTCAATTTTGGTTAAAAAAAAGTTCATTTTAAAACCAGGATCATTGAAGTTTTTCTTTAATCGTATATCCCCCATTTTACGACCTATTTCGGCAAAATACAAGCCAAAAAAGGGTTCTTTGTTTTTCTAACACATCATGAAATGTTTAGATTGGCTATCTGAGCGCTCGATTTTGACAACGAAAAGTGAAAGATCAACCGGTACCAATAAATTATTGCAAAACTTATTTGATGGTTTAGAAGTCTTCTATAAATCGGTCGACTATGTCCCTGATGTTGATATTGCGGTATTTTTAAATTCTTTGAATCCAGCAGGGATTTCGTAGCATAATCTGTCCATTACGATTGGAGCACCCGTAAAGTTATTGCGAAATTTAAGTCCCCCAAAGTTATGAAATGGGACCCGATTGCAGATAAAAGGCCTTCATTAGAATGTAATCGAAGCAACAGTATTTACGGGATCCGCGATGGGGAAAACAGGATCCTATTAATACCGTCCGGTCTGCCGTTTCAGTTTAAGAGGCTACAATTCCCTCTAAAAGTTTGCTTTGCAATAACTATAACGTATTCTCGATACTGAAGGATCTTCTAAAAATGTTGTTTACACAGAAGTTTTAAAGTAATCAAAATAAAAAAAATCAATACATCCGAGCTTAACTTTGCCATACAGATACTGAAGGATCTTCTAAAAATGTTGTTTACACAGAAGTTTTAAAGTAATCAAAATAAAAAAAATCAATACATCCGAGCTTAACTTTGCCATACAGATAAATATGATAGTTAGCTATACAGATAAATATGACAAGTGATGGCAGCGCAGCAGCTCGACAAAGATGAAAAATGTGTTTTTTGGTCAACTATAAGTCGGCTGTATATATCGTAAAAACTCGAAAAAAATCTGATGAAAAATCATAATGAAATCATAAAACGCAACTAAGCTTAAAGCTTATCGGCCTAGACTCGCCAGCGTTTATATATATAAACGAACAGCAGACGAAACCAAAACATGAAATCTTTAAGCGAGCGATGCATCTCAAAAGGCAAAAGCGACTAACAGCTGTTTTCTCTAGGCGTGAAGATATCTACGTAAAGGAGAGAGTGGGAGGGGCGGCGATTTGCGTGCATAGCTTGACCGAACTAGCTCAAATGGAAATTTGCACATCCGATGAATTAGTTGCCCAGGACGCTTCTAGTTCTGGGGCTTTAACAGAAAATTCTGCGCCTAATAGCCGTTTATATTTATATCCAACATACAAAATATTATCACAAACATTATTATATTTATTTAGGCATAGAATCAGTCGCTCTAATTTTAGTTTGTTTATCATTGTTCGCGCACTTTGAGCGTTTTAATGAAATTTGTTGAATAGTGTAAGGCGGGAGCGGGAGCGCAATAAAGTTTTAATCGCTCTCGCGAATTCGCCCCGTCTCTCGCCCCCTTCGTTAAGTTAGGCTTAAGCGTTTTTATACTGAAATTAAAGAGTTAGTTGTTATATGAACTTCATTGCGCAAACTGTCTTTCGTCGTCCAAATAAATCGTAAATTTTCCCTGCAATCACACGTTTTCGCGTTTATAATACAAAACGGTATTAAATTTTCATGGTGACCCCGACGTGATTAGCAGTGGAACTCGAATTATTGTTTTTTTTTTTGGTGAAACAAACAAATTAAAAATCAAACAAATCGCGCCGGCCCCCTTTTTTTTTAACATTAAAGTGATCTGTTGCCGCCGATTTAATTCGTCGTTGCTTCCGTTGTTGTTGTTGCCTCCTCTAGTCGCTTGTGCTGCCGATTTAATTCGTCGTTGCTGCCGCTGGAAAATTTTGACCGCTGCAGTTCTCAACCGCCGTTATCGCCAAATTCACCGCTTTAATCCCCTACGCACAGGAAGGAAGTCATATGGATTCGAAGAGGGAAGTTACCGACGGATGTGAATCGTCCCACCAGGTATAGAGTGCTAAAAGTTGAAAGTTAATCTGTGGCGTGTCGTAAATTGTTTTTTGGCCCATCTTTCAACTTTTTGCATTCGTGTGAAAAATTCGGTAGATAACGAGCATTCTAAACAAGAAATAAATAAAACTTGCATGCACTAACGATTATAATTCTGATACATACATCCATACATACATATATACATATTTCGAATTATAAATACATATATGCATGAGTGAATCGCTTTGGACCAAAATCAAATAAATATTTGTCGGCATCCTGGTTGTTTAAAGAACAAAATTCCCCCATTTCTCGTAGTAGTGAACACCAATTATAGCTTTGCAAAAAATTAAAGGGGTAAAAGTTGAGAATTTTGAAAAGTTCTAATTCCAGAATTAAATCCTCGGCAAATTTTCTGCCGCGCATTTTTCTCAAATTTCCCTCGCTTTTCGCCATTTCCCGCGCCTTTAAGCGTCAGGTTTATAAATTCGTTGCCCTTAGTTATCGGTCAGTGCATCATTATCCGTTAGCATTGCGTTGAGCGCCGCCAGCCGTACACACATACACACAAACATAGACAGCGCAGCCCGTTCTTTCGAGTTCTCTTTCGTCGTTTTCGTTTTCGATCGCTGGAACGGTGCAAGCGTTGCCGTTGCCTAAACGCTTGTTCGTTTTTTGGTGCTTGAGCTTGGCGTGTGCTCCCCTACACTACGTGCGCTCGGTATATTATAATTATTGAATTGTTAAAATAAATTAATTCAATTAAATAACTCCCCCACACTGCTTGAATTCAGCTTATTCCTCTCGTTGGTTATTATTCAATTTATTTAATTTTATAATAATTTATATAAAAAAAAACACTTACATATTAGCAATTTAAAAAAAAAAAATTTAAATAAATTAAATTTAAAACTCTTCGATACCACAACAAACAAAAACAAAAATAAAATGCCGAAAACAGAAAGTAGCAACAAGGAAATCGAAGAGTTAAAAAACCAACGAGATGGATATATGAGGAGTATAGCGCGAACGCAAAGATTTTTAAATGAGGGTCGATTCTCTTTAAATGCGGTTGAGTTAGAATGTCGATTAGAAATCCTAAATTCGCACATTGAAAATGCTTCGCTTATACAAAACAAAATCGAAGCGAAAGATGGAGATGATGTGTACCGCGAAGAGTTCGAAGAGACAGCAATTATAGCAATTGCCGAAGCAAAGCGCAAGAGCGTTGACAATTCTGCTCCGCCGGCAACGGGCACACCCCAATGCCGTTTGCCAAGCGTCGCTCTTCCAACTTTCAGCGGAAAACATTCCGAATTTAAAAATTTTATAAGCCTTTTCGAAACGTTCGTTGACAAAAATGACACGCTGCACGATATCGAAAAATTTAACCATCTAATATCGTGTTTGGCTGGAGACGCGCTAGGAACAGTCAGGGCATTCCAAGTTACCGCGGATAATTATCCAAAAGCCCTGGCTAGCCTAAGGCGGGTGTACGATAATGATTGTTTGATTTTCTTTGACAATATATCGACACTATTTAATCTGCCAAAGATTTCCCAGCCATCAGCTACAGCCTTGAGAAACCTGATCGACACAGTCACAGCGCTGTACGATTCTCTTTTGTCCATTGGGGATGACAAACGTATTACGAATGCCATCCTCATCCATCTAGTAATGGGCAAAGTCGATGCAGGAACTAAAAGAAAATGGGAAGAACAGTTAGATTATACCTCGCTTCCTCTTTGGAGCGAGTGTGAGTCAGCCCTGAACAAGCGCTATCAGCATATGGTTGCCGAAGAAGCGTGTAAGCCAAAAGTTGTTCAGCAGAGCCAGGCTTATCCTAAGAAGAATGGAAACAGGAGTTTTTCGTTTGTTGCTGTCATTTTTTTTTTTTTTTTTTGTATTCCAAGTTTGATTTATTACAATTTAAAATAAATATCAGTATAACAGTGTAAAAGTATAAAAAAACAGTGGTAGGTGGGGTTTTGGGTGTGGGTGTATGGGGGTGTGGGGATAAAAGTGGTGGCTATAGTGGACCGCGATCGGGCGGTACGGCCGCTAAGCATTGCTTCGCCCGGCCAGCCCACGATGCTACCGTCTCTCTCTTTCTGCCTGCCTGAGTGCCTTCATCACCTCGGCTATGTACTCCGCTACCTCCTCCCAGTTCCTTTTGCTACTCAGCATTATGTGGACCAGGTTCTCTGCAGTTACTCTCCAGCTTGTCGCTTCCTCCAACCTATGCCTTTGGAACTCGAACCGCCTGCACTCAAAGATTACGTGGCTTGCGTCCTCTGGTATACCGCTGCCGCATTCCGGGCACCCGTCTTCGGTGTCCTTGCCGAAGCGCTTGAGGTAGCTTCGAAAACACCCATGGCCGCTTAGAGCCTGAGTCAGGTAGAAGTCGACCTGGCCGTGCTTACGAGACACCCATTCCTCGATGTTGGGGATGAGTTTATAGGTCCATCTCCCTTTGCTAGACGCTACCCAGTTCCTTTGCCAGTTTCTCAGAGTCTTAGCGCGCCCCTCGCTTTTGAGTTGCGCCACGTTCGTGTCGCCTCGCTGTCTGGCTTGGTAGATCTCTTTGGCCTCGCGCGCTCTCTCGCTTATTGGTGCCAGTCCAGCGATTACTAGGACTGCATCATCCGATATTGTTCGGAAGGCACAGGCGACCCTTATTGCTCCAAGCCGATAGACGGAGACCACTCCCCTTCTGTACCTTAGGACGGCCATGGCGTCCGCCCACACCGGAGCTGCGTACAGAATTTGCGACGATGCCACGCTCATTAGCAATTTCCTGGTATCCTGCCTAGGGCCCCTGGTGTTTAGGAGGATTCGGGACAGACCTCTTACCGTAGCGGTTGCCTTTTTGTGCGCGTAATCGAGGTGCTCCCGGAACGACAGTCTGGTGTCCAGGAATACGCCGAGATACTTGATGGCTCTCTGCGATGATATTGATGTGCCACCAACAGAGACACACGCCGTCTCAACCTGTTGCCGGCTCGAAAACAGGACCGCCTCGGTCTTGTGTGGAGCTAACACGAGGCCGGCGTGAGCCAACCAGTCTTCTACCGCTCTTATGCTTTCATTCGCTCTAGACTCGGTATCCGCCAGTTCCTTGGCGACGACAACGAGGGCTACGTCGTCGGCGAACCCGATCACCGTGGTATCCTCTGGGAACTCCAGTCTTAGGACCCCGTCGTACATCGTGTTCCAAAGGAGGGGACCCAGAACGGAGCCTTGTGGAACGCCAGCCGTTACTTCGTGTGATGCTGCTCCGCCGCTTGATTCGTACAACAGCACTCTGTTGCTGAAGTAGCTGTCGATGATGTTGAGCAGGTACCCAGGTACGTTGAAGTTCCTGAGAGCCTCCATCGTCCGATCCCAGTTAGCCGAATTAAAGGCGTTGCGAATGTCTAGTGTGACCATTAAGCAGTACTTCTTGTCGCCACCCTTCCATCTTTTCCCAGCGATTGCATCGCGGGCTAACTCGACGACCGTTTTGACTGCATCCACCGTTGACCGGCGCTTTCGGAACCCGAACTGGCGGTCGGATAAGCCGCCGGATGCCTCTAGTGCCGCGTTGAGTCTGGTCGAGATTATTGACTCTAGGACCTTACCTATGGTGTCCAGTAGGCAGATGGGTCGGTAGGAGGAGGGTTCCCCCGGTGGCTTCCCTGGCTGAGCCAGCAGCAGAAGCTTTTGTCTCTTCCACCTAGCCGGAAATTGTCCTTCCCTGAGGCACTTGTTGAGCATCTCCGACACAGCTGCCGGGTACTCGGCCAGGACCAGTTTCAGCGCCCTGTTAGGGATCGAGTCCGGGCCTGGGGCTTTCTTGGATGGCAGTCTCCTGCCGGCCGCTGCGATTTCCGCCGTTGTTACCACCTCTCCCGCAGGAAGGCAATTTTCGTCTGCTGGCTGCCGCCTTAATGGGTTTCCCAACGGGAAGAGCTCTCGCACTATGTGGTCCATGGCTTCGGGCTCCACCGCTCTGTTCCCTGCCTTTATCCTCTTTACCACTTGCCTGTAGGCGCTGCCCCATGGGTTGCCTTCCGCTGAATCGCAGAGCTGCAGATAGCATGACCTCTTGGACGCTCTTATGGCCACTTTTAGAGCCCTTCTCTTCTCTTTAAAGTATTGGTGACACTCCTCGGACCTGTCTGATCCTCTCGATCGCTGCAGCTGCCTCCTAGCGTGTAAGCACGATCGACGTAACTCTGCAATGTCCTGGTTCCACCAGTACGTTGGCGCGTGGTTCTGCCGGTAATGTTTCCGCTGCTGCATCCCTCTATCGCATGCGGATTCTAGGCGTGCGGCGAATGTGTCGGCTGCCTCGTTTGCGCTGTCGGGTTGGGCTCCATTCAGAGCTTGGGCCGCTCTTAAGAACACTGGTACGTTTAGGGTATCCGTCCTGTATGCCTTTGCAATACGCGGCTGGGTTTCCCTCCTGCTCGGCCGTACCCCCAGGCTGCACAAGATGGCCTCGTGATCGCTGGCTGTGAAGAACTCGCCGATCCGCCAGAATGCTTGCCGCGCGAGGCTGGGACTCGCAAACGTCAGATCTATCACTGAGCCAGCTCCTGCCCTGTTGAACTTCTGTTGGGAGCCTTCGTTCAGGAGCACCAGGTCTAGCGAGGCGACGGCCTCTACCACTATGCGTCCTCTCGCGTTTGTCCACTGACTTCCCCAGTCGACAGCCCACGCGTTGAAATCTCCCGCCAACAGGACGTTGAGCTTCCCTCGGGCATCCGCACAGATTTCGTCTATGGTTTTGCCAAAGGTCGCGAGCGAGAGGCTGGGGGCGAGGTAACAGCTGTAGATCCAGTACTGGCCCACCTTACCGCGGACGAATCCATTCGCTCGCCTCACCTCCCTTATGTTCTGCGCGCTTCTACCGCACCTCCATATTGCGGCTTTACCCGATAGGTCCGCGGTCCATTCTTCGTCGTCGCCCGTTCGGTAGGGTTCGCTCAGGATGGCGTAGTCCGTCTTCTGCTCGCGCACGGTTTGCTGAAGCAAGTCGTGGGCCGCTCTACAGTGATTCAAGTTTAGTTGAATCACTTCCATACGCTAGGCTTACGTACGGGTCTCGTTGCGTGCGGGCACTGGCGACTGCCTGCCATGTGGTTTCTCGCTTTGGGGTCGCTACCTGCACACAAAAAGCATACACTGCCGTTTGGGCACTGAGCGATCTTGTGCCCCTTTTCTCCGCAACGAAAACAGCCTGCGCTCCTGTCCACCTTACTAGCGCATCGCGATGCGATATGGCCGATCTCGAGGCACTTTTAGCACCTGGGCTTCGAGTCGCTCTCCCTGACTCTGCAGACTGTCCAGCCCACCTTAATTTTGCCCTTGGCAAGGACCGCTTTTGCATCCTTACACGACAGCCCTATCGTGGCCGACTGTGTGTCCCTGAAGGCGGGTCGAAGGCTCTTCAGTTTGACTGCGTTGGCCTCAACATCAAACTGGTCCACCAGCGCCCTTGTAAGATCCTCTGCTACAACTAGGGGGTCTAAGTCGCTTACCACTAGGAGTTGCACTCTCGTGTCCTCTGAAAGTGCCCTTATCGCCGCAGCTCCTTCCAGCACGGATTCCAGGTCCTTCTTCATCAGCACGGCGCTACTGTTGCTGCCTCTGCTGAGCTCGAGCAAAAGGTTGCCACTTGCTGTGCGACGCACCTTGTTCACGCTCTCGCTAACCATCGCCAGGACCTCGCTGTAGGATTTCCCGTTGGCCTCGATGATCACTGCTTCTGGTCGCCTATTTTTGCGGGCTCTCTTCCTAGACTCGGCTTTCTGCCACTCGTCTGGGCGGCTTCGGCTCGGGTTAAGGTTCCCATCGGGCTGCTCTCGGCGTTTTGAGAGAATTGCTTTCTCCTTCGGCCTGTTGCCCATGCCGACGTTTTCCTGAGTGGGCGGCTCAGCTGGGCGGTGCTTTGGGGCTGGCGGTGCTTTGGGGCTGGCGGTGCTTTGGGGCTGGCTCTGCTTGTATGGACTGGTCCTGCTGGGTCCGGCGGCCTCTATGCATTGGCTGCTGGCGTCTTCCTGCAGAGCATTCATTTTCTTAAACATCTCCTTTTAAAATGTTAAAGAAAAGCCATAGCCTAGAGGAGAAGAGAATGTAATATAAGTCAACAAAGATATAATTTTTTTTCTATTAATTATACCCGTTACTCGTAGAGTAAAAGGGTATATTGTATTCGTGCAAAAGTATGTAACAGGGAGAAGGAGGCTTTTCCGACCCTATAAAGTATATATATTCTTGATCAGGATCACTAGTCGAGTCGAACTAGCCATGTCCGTCTGTCCGTCTGTCCGTCTGTCCGTCCGTATGAACGCTGAGATCTCGGAAACTATAAAAGCTAGAGGATTGGCATTTTGCATGCATATTCTTGGAGTTCCTACGCAGCGCAAGTTTATTTCAAAATGGTGCCACGCCACCTCTAACGCCCTCAATCGCCCTACACCATTTTTTGAAAGGTGTCTGGCGCCCACACCATTAAAGATTTTGGAAAACTAAAAATGCAGTTTTATTGTGCTTATTAATACCTATCGAAATGTAGAAGAAATTTTTCAAATCGGAGCATTCGTTAAAAAGTTATGCCAGATTAAAAATTTTCTATCTCCATCTCTCTCCCACAGCCCACAAACTGTGGCGCCTACAGTTTGGATGCTATTATGAAAAGAGAAAAGAAGAGATTAGAGGAAATTGCGATGATTTTCATTTGTCAATACCGAACTTTATGCCAAAAACTATGTAAATCAAACTATTTGGTGAAAAGTTAGCCAAATTGGAGGTCAGAGTCAAACAATTGCGTATGTATGTAAGCATATACATACATATGTACACAGTTGCAATTGCCCGGCAAATATAACTCCTTTCAAACAAAGCTATTCGCTATACCCGTTACTCGTGTTGTGCAAACATTTAGACTTCAATATACATATAAGAAGAATGTACATATGTGTTTAGCCAATATGTTTAATATTTCTAGTCCATTTATTGCACTCAAAAACATAAACCGTGCTTAACACAGCTGCTGGTGCTGGACAAAAGCTGCCTGCGCTGGGACAGCGCTGGCTGGTGCTGGAAAGCTCTAAGAGATCGCCGAATTCAAATTGATAATTTAAACTTTTTGTCCTTTTTTCCTTTCGTCATTCTAATTCACATTTTGTTAATGCAAAATCTAAATCATTTGAAATGGGGCGCGCATTTTGTCTCTTTTTGCTTATATTTGTTTCTCACAAGTGCATGCACTTGCGCTAGAGAGAGACGGAAGATGTGATAGACGGAGTGTAAAAAGTGCGGGAATCCGTGCAAGTAAATTGGCGGTTAAGAACTTTGCAGCGCTGCAAACTATTCTGCTCTCTCTTCAGTCTACGACTAACCATCGTATGTGAACACCCGTCTGTCGATTGCGATTTTTGCCAGTTTTGCCTATCTTAAAGCCGTTACCTTAACGTAAACTATCCCGAATTCATTTTTACTTGCTAGCAAATTAACGTAAACTCATTAAACTCATTTCTCTTTGCTTAAAAATAACGTAAATTTTGTCAATAAATTTTGTCAACAAATTCTTACGCGGTCGCGAGTTGTTGCTGCCTCTGCCGATTTGCTGCCGACGTCGCTGCCGTTGTTTGCTGCTGGGCTGGTTGCTGCGCTCGCTGCTAAGTACCAATTTTAACTTCGATTTTGTTAATAATAATATAAGACTTTTTCAAGACTTACTCTTAAATTATTATTATTCATATTTTTCACATTTGCAAATTTTTAACGTAATTAATTTTCTATCGCTCTGCCCCTTTACCCGTATATAAGTATAGGAATTCAGCCTTTTTAAAGGCTTATTCGTATACTTTTATACATTTACGTATTTAGCTTAGTACCTAATAGTGCTATAAGTCAAAGTCTTTTTAAAGACTTACACTTATAATTCTATTAATTTATATTAATTATTATACCCGTTACTCGTAGAGTAAAAGGGTATATTGTATTCGTGCAAAAGTATGTAACAGGTAGAAGGAAGCGTTTCCGACCCTATAAAGTATATATATTCTTGATCAGGGTCACTAGCCGAGTCGATCTAGCCATGTCCGTCTGTCCGTCTGACCGTCTGTCCGTCTGTCCGTCCGTATGAACGCTGAGATCTCAGAAACTACAAAAGCTAGACAATTGGGATTACCCACACATATTCTTTGGCTTCCTACGCAGCGCAAGTTTGTTTCAGCCGGGGGCCACGCCCCCTCTAACGCCCACAATCGCCTAACGCCCACAATAAACGAGTTTAAAAAGTGTCTGCCGCCCACACCTTTAAAGATTTTGGAAAAGTAAAAATGCAGTTTTATTGCGTTTATCAATACCTATCGAAATGTAGAAGAAATTTTTCATATCGGACCATTCGTTAAAAAGTTATGCCAGATTAAAAATTTTCTATCTCCATCTCCCTCGCACTCACTTTGGCTGAGTAACGGGTATCTGATAGTCGGGGTACCCGACTATAGCGTTCTCTCTTGTTTTCATCTAATTTTTCGACCGTTTAGTAATAACTTTAATTTATCCACCATTTTGTTTCACCTTTGTGTTTTTTGGTTTGCTAAATAATTAAAATAGTAATATAACTTTATATAATGGTATTATAATACGTATATTAAAAATATTAAATATTTAAATCCATTTATTTAAAGCACAATAAATATACAAATATTCAACCTGTTCAATCGCAATATTTCTGAGGCTCCTAAAAATCGTTTACACGTTGCACGCTGAATACCCTAATGACAATTATTCCAATGTGAAGTTATGTATGAAATAAACTATGGATCTGTATATACGTACATATATTTGGTCATTACTACAAAATAAACTACATTCGAATAATTATCATAAAAGGCATTAGAAATAAATGTTTTTAGTAATGTTAGAATTTTAAAATATAGAGTATATTAAGCCAGCGCGCTGCAGCGAAAAAATGCTTGTGAATACATGTGCATACATACAGTCGTCGGCTGTCGCTGTATGCGTACAAGAGAGCGGCTGGCTCTAGAGCGCTCTCTCGCTGGCTTTTGGGCAAGAGAGCGGAAATCCAGTTGAAAAGCCAGTACCCAAAAATCGTGTGCAAAAGAATCGTAGGGCGTTATCCATCTTCAATTTCTAATGTGGGCGATTGTGGGCGTTTGAGGGGCTCGGCTCGGCTGAAATAAACTTGCGATGCGTAGGAAGCCCAAGACTATGTGTGGTTAGTCCCAACTTTCTAGCTTTTGTAGTTTCCGAGATCTCAGCGTTCATACGGACAGACAGACAGACAGACAGACGGGCATGGCTATATCGACTCGGCTAGTGACCCTGATCTTTATAGGGTCGGAAGCGCTTCCTTCTCCCTGTTACATACTTTTGCACGAATACAATATACAAATACAATATATAAATACCAATAACTTTAATAGAGGTCGTGAAAATTATAGAGGAAGCAACAATAATAACTCCGGCAACAACAACAAAACAATAATGTCCGCGTTACCCAGCCAGTTTCGGGAAACTCACAGACCCCTTTAGATACGAGAAATTAAAAATACCAACGGTTTATACAATCAACCTCAATCTCAATATATTCGTACTATTTATTAATTCAGAAACATGGGTCAAGAGCAACAGCTCAACCAAGTGTATCAATTCACCGCTACACATATTTAGTGATTCCACGCCAGCGCAGTGCCGTATTAACCCATAAGTCCGCAAGCCGTAGTCGATCCTACAACCGTCGGAACAAGTTGATCGTTCTGCCATTAGCATCGCCAAACAAGGTTCCCAGGCCGTCATCTGCCTCCTGTCCAACACGGTTCCCAGCCCGTCATCGACATAATCGCCAAACACGGTTTCCAGGCCGTCACGCAACATTTGGCCAACACGGTATCAGCCCGTTATCAACTTCCGCGCGCCGACTTCCTGACAGTCGGGACGAAGTTCCAAAGCGTCTCCGTTCCAGCAGTGCGAAGTATCACTGTTCGGCTACAGACCCATTCTTGTGTTTACATTCGCGTAGGCATAAACACTTACGTTTCTTGTGGATACGGGAGAAAATATTTCAAATTGCAGCTATATGATATAGTCAACAGGTTTTTTCAAAATTTTATTCGAAATTCAGAAATATTATAAAAATAGTATTCCCAAAAGGTTAAGGTTATATTTCAAAAAACACCAAAGCTAGAATTTTTTTACGTTTCTTTTTTCGATCTTTCCTATGGGAGCTTTAAGATATAGTGGTCCGATCCGGCTCGCTCCGACATATGTACTACCTGCAATAGAACGAAGACTTTTGGGAAAGTTTCATCGCGACTGAGAGACTAGTTTGCATAGAAACGGACAGACGGACATTGCTAGATAAACTCGGCTATTGGTGCTGATCAAAAAAATATATACTTTATGTGGTCTCCTTCACTGCGTTGCAAACTTCTGACTGAAATTATAATACCCTCTGCAAGGGTATAAATATGAAAATGTGAAAAATACCTTACATAAATTTGGCACTGGGATCAAATTCCAAAACCGCAAAAACACAAAGCACGAAAAGTATACGAGCGCGAGATAACGAATTAAATCGAAAGCAAGAGAGCGGGAGAGAAAAGTCTTCTATCGACTAAGCTGGGCTTATGGGGTACCAACAACTTAACGCACAAACATTTACAATGTAAAGCAAGCAAGAGAGAGAGAGAAAGACTATGAGAATAGCACCCAAAAGTCTACAAGAAATTCGGCAGGTTCAGAGAGAGTGAAATTACAGTTATAATAGAGCGGAAGAAAGAGAGAGAAGTATTATATAAATGAGAGTTATGGATACAAAAGCTGGATACAAAAGTGGAAGGGGAGGTAATTAATTATGCTAATTAGGGTAATAAATAAGGAGAATGTCACAGGTGTGGGGGATATTAAAGTTAATGGTGCGTGACGAGTGGTCGTTAATTAGGGTAATATGTAAATTAGGACAATGTGACAGGTGTGGGGTAATTAAAGTTAATGGTGCCTGACGAGTGGTCGATTATTTGGGTAATAAATTAGGACAATGTGACAGGTGTGGGGGAATTAAAGTTAATGGTGCGTGATCGTTAATTAGGGTCCACAATAGTTATAACCAGCTTTTGTATATAGGATTTGAAGGTTTAAAAGTATCTTTATTGACAGCAAAATCCAAAGTAGCTCCCCTCAAGACGAAAACTTTGCCCCGCCTTGAGTTGTGCGCAGCTCACCTTCTTGCGGATCTTTATAATCGTGTAAGACCATTGCTTAATTTTCCGATCACAAAGGTATTCCTATGGACGGACTCGGAGATCACTCTGCATTGGATCAAAACGCATCCGTCGTCGTTGTCGGTTTTCGTCTCAAACCGAGTTGCAGAGATCCAAGAGTGGTCGGAAAAAGCAATTTGGCGACATGTTCCCACGAAAGTAAACACAGCGGACATCGTGTCACGGGGATGTGACGTTGAGGAACTCACAGCTTCCATTTGGTTCGCTGACCCGTCGTTTTTGCTTGATGCTGAAAAGGATTGGCCTGTAAATCGACACTTTGAAGTACCTGCTGATGTCGTGTCGACGGAATTACGCAAGTCAGCATTGGTGCTTATGGTAATTCCAGAGCCCAACTATGTGCTTCAGAAAATAGAGTCTTTTTCGTCGCACATAAGGCTTCTAAGAGTTTTCGTGTGGGTCTTTCGGTTTATTCAAAGGTGCAAAAAAGTGTCGCAGCCCTTTGAAATAAGTGTTACTCCAAGAGATCTGAATTTTACGTTCGAGAAAATAGTTGAAGTGATCCAATCTCACGAGTTCAGTGACGACATAGGCAAAATTCGAAAAAACAAACCGGTAGCAACGAATATTCAGAAACTAAGCCCTTTTCTCCAGGAGAAACAATTAGATTGGTGTTCCTCGACATTGCTGCGAGTTGGGGGTCGGTTATTGAATGCTCCTATCCCGTACGAAGCCAAATTCCCGTTGTTGTTATCGAAAGGCTCACAGTTTGTTAAAACCTACGTGTCCTATCTGCACGTTACAAATTGTCATGCTGGCCCTCGAGCTCTTGTAAGTCTGTTGCGAGAAAAGATATGGTTGGTTAATGCGCAGGAAGTTTGCCGCAGAACAGTTCGTTCTTGCATTCGTTGCTTTCGGTGCAAGCCGCAACTCTTGACGCAAATCATGGGGAACTTGCCATCGGACAGACTTCGAGCTCTCCGCCCTTTTAATATCTGTGGTGTTGATTTTTGTGGCCCATTCAACACAACGTATCGTATCCGTGGTAAGCCACCGTACAAATCATACGTGGCATTGTTTGTATGTTTTGCGTCCAAAGCGGTCCACTTAGAGTTAGTGTCCGACCTCACCACTGATGCGTTTTTGTTGGCATTCCAAAGGTTCGTGAGTCGACGCGGGATTCCGGAGAAGGTGTGGTGCGACAACGCGACGAACTTCGTCGGAGCCGATCGCCACATGAGAGAGTTCCGGGCCCGTCTGGAGGAGCAGGGGGGCGGTATCGCAACATTCGCATCAAGAAAAGGATGCGAGTTTGCGTTCATACCGCCCAGAGCACCTCACTTCGGCGGACTTTGGGAGGCAGGTGTGAAGTCTGCAAAGCACCTGTTCCTTCGGATGGTCGGCGAAGACATACTGACCGCGGAGGAGCTCGGAACTCTCCTCACCAGCGTGGAGGCCGTTCTTAATTCCAGGCCCCTCGGAGCGATCAGCACGGATCCCAACGACGGCGAAGCTTTAAGCCCAGGCCACCTCCTGATCGGCGGGCCCCTCCTAGCTCCACCCTCAGCAGCGCTCCCGGACCAAGTCAGCCCAACCTGCTTGCGACGATGGCGCAGTGTCTCGTCTCTCAGGCACAGGTTTTGGCAGCGATGGTCCCGGGAGTACGTCTCGAGCCTCCAGGCGAAGAACAAGTGGCACCAGGAGGTTCCAAACGTCGACGTGGGAGCTCTCGTCGTCGTCGCCGAGGAAAATCTTCCGCCGCAGCAGTGGATGATCGGGCGGATCGTGGCGGTGCACGTCGGCGCTGACGGCAAGGTCCGAGTGGCGGACGTAAGGACTAAGGATGGGACGTATCGGCGATCGGTCCATAGGCTGGCGGTGTTGCCTGTGGCATGCTGAAGACGACGGTCCTTCAGAGGGGGCGGTGTTCGCGCACTTTGCGCGTTTTAATGAAATTTGTTGAATAGTGTAAGGCGGGAGCGGGAGCGCAATAAAGTTTTAATCGCTCTCGCGAATTCGCCCCGTCTCTCGCCCCCCGTTAAGTTAGGCTTAAGCGTTTTTATACTGAAATTAAAGAGTTAGTTGTTATATGAACTTCATTGCGCAAACTCCCTTTCGTCGTCCAAATAAATCGTAAATTTTCCCTGCCATCACACGTTTTCGCGTTTTTAATACAAAACAGTATTAAATTTTCAATCATTATGGTGTATCTTTGTTTTTTGATTATTTGTAGACATCGTGCGCTGCTATATATATCTTAAGGATTCTCGGAAAGAATAGATCAGGTCTAAGCATCTGCCATTTAAACGCCCAAAGCCTCACACGAAAAAGTTCCACGTTTGTTTGTAAACATTCGACTAACAGTGTTATTGATTACTTGTTTGTAGAAATTAGATGCCGAAGAAATGCCGTCTGCTAATTGGGTGTATATACACTGTATATACCGACCTAATTGCCGGATTAACTATAAGCTGTTTTAAAATATTTTCCCTGACGTGTCATTAAATTATTCAGACGTCATTATAACAGGAGATTTTAATTGCGACATTTTAAGGGCCGAGAACATGAAATCGCTGGGCATAATGTTGGTAAGTTCCGTATACCCAACACATTTTACAAAAATTCGCAATTCTCTCTTATACCTATTTTTTGAGACTGACACAGACAGAATAGCTAAAATTACCAACTTATTGTCCTTTTCAAAACATGACCTAATATTCTTAACTTATGCACTTGACCTACAATACCTTAACCATGCAGTAGTTTTTAGGGATTTTAGAAGTATCAACTACGACCCTATGGACTTAGCCTTTAACTCGTGCAATTGGAATAACATGTATTCCCTTTCCGAAGTTTATGAACAAGTAAACCTTTTACAACACAATATTTCTTATTTAAATAACTGTCTTGTACCTGTCCGTCACAAAGTTATTCGTTCTTCTGAAAAACCAAGGTTTCATAAATAGATAAAAGACACAATATTACAGCGTGGCGGGGCGTACAATAAGTGGAAAAAATACAGGTGACCAAACTTTCTCATACCGCCAAGAACAATTTCTATTCCCGTAAATTTAATAATGCTTCAACTACTCACATATAAAAAATAATCAAAAACCTTGGAATATGCAAATCCAAATCCAAACCAGTGCACAGTACCTTAAATCACTGAAAATAAGTACCTGAACCCACAATTTGTAACTGGAATAGACTGTGATATTAGGTTTAGGTTTATGTGTGTTAACCAGTGTGATGTCCTTCAAAGTATACTTAGAATTAAGAGTGACGCTACTGGGCTCGACAACATAAACCCTAAGTTTATAAAAATACTGCTGCCAAAGATCCTCCCATACATAACATATACTTTCAATACTGCACTGACAACCTCAACATATCCGGATTTTTGGAAAACGGCTAAAATAATTCCAATTCCAAAATCAAACAAGGATTTCAGACCCATCTCCATTTTACCGTATCTTTCAAAAGTCTTTGAGAATCTAATGGCTGATCAAATTAATAAGTTTATGTCTGACAATGCAATGCTAAACAATAGTCAGTCTGGTTTTAGGAAAAACAGAAGCTGTACCTCAGTTATTTTAAAAATTGCAAACGTACTAAGGGAACAAATAGACGACAATAATATTACACTCTTAGTTTTACTGGACTATGGGCCTTCGATACAGTAAACCATAATGTCCTTTGTGCCAAGTTACGTAACATGTTCATGTTTTCTAAAGCTTCTGTCAAACTTGTGTCTTCGTACCTACAAGCGTTTCTTATACGTTTTAAAATGTGAATCGTGGTGTACCCCAAGGGTCTGTGCTTGGTCCCTTACTGTTTTCCTTATATGTTAATGACCTTCCCAATATAATGTCTGAATGCAATGTCCACTTGTTCGCGGCTGATGTCCAAATGTATGTGAGTCGTCCATTACAAAGAATAAATGAGTGTATAGATGTTTGTAACAGAGAACTTTCACGTGTAAATAAGTGTGCCGGCAGTGATCGTGCAGGCTCTGCTGAAGACGACGGTCCTTCAGAGGGGGCGGTGTTCGCGCACTTTGCGCGTTTTAATTAAATTTGTTGAATAGTGTAAGGCGGGAGCTGGAGCGCAATAAAGTTTTAATCGCTCTCGCGAATTCGCCCCGTCTCTCGCCCCCTTCGTTAAGTTAGGCTTAAGCGTTTTTATACTGAAATTAAAGAGTTAGTTGTTATATGAACTTCATTGCGCAAACTCCCTTTCGTCGTCCAAATAAATCGTAAATTTTCCCTGCAATCACACGTTTTCGCGTTTATAATACAAAACAGTATTCAATTTTCAATCATTATGGTGTATCTTTGTTTTTTGGTTATTTGTAGACATCGTGCGCTGCTATATATATCTTAAGGGTTCTCGGAAAGAATAGATCAGGTCTAAGCATCTGCCATTTAAACGCCCAAAGCCTCACACGAAAAAGTTCCACGTTTGTTTGTAAACATTCGACTAACAGTGTTATTGATTACTTGTTTGTAGAAATTAGATGCCGAAGAAATGCCGTCTGCTAATTGGGTGTATATACACTGTATATACCGACCTAATTGCCGGATTAACTATAAGCTGTTTTAAAATATTTTCCCTGACGTGTCATTAAATTATTCAGACGTCATTATAACAGGAGATTTTAATTGCGACATTTTAAGGGCCGAGAACATGAAATCGCTGGGCATAATGTTGGTAAATTCCGTATCCCCAACACATTTTACAAAAAATCGCAATTCTCTCATATACCTATTTTTTGAGACTGACACAGACAGAATAGCTAAAATTACCAACTTATTGTCCTTTTCAAAACATGACCTAATATTCTTAACTTATGCACTTGACCTACAATACCTTAACCATGCAGTAGTTTTTAGGGATTTTAGAAGTATCAACTACGACCCTATGGACTTAGCCTTTAACTCGTGCAATTGGAATAACATGTATTCCCTTTCCGAAGTTTATGAACAAGTAAACCTTTTACAACACAATATTTCTTATTTAAATAACTGTCTTGTACCTGTCCGTCACAAAGTTATTCGTTCTTCTGAAAAACCAAGGTTTCATAAATAGATAAAAGACACAATATTACAGCGTGGCGGGGCGTACAATAAGTGGAAAAAATACAGGTGACCAAACTTTCTCATACCGCCAAGAACAATTTCTATTCCCGTAAATTTAATAATGCTTCAACTACTCACATATAAAAAATAATCAAAAACCTTGGAATATGCAAATCCAAATCCAAACCACTGCACAGTACCTGAAATCACTGAAAATAAGTACCTGAACCCACAATTTGTAACTGTTAACCAGTGTGATGTCCTTCAAAGTATACTTAGAATTAAGAGTGACGCTACTGGGCTCGACAACATAAACCCTAAGTTTATAAAAATACTGCTGCCAAAGATCCTCCCATACATAACATATACTTTCAATACTGCACTGACAACCTGAACATATCCGGATTTTTGGAAAACGGCTAAAATAATTCCAATTCCAAAATCAAACAATGATTTCAGACCCATCTTCATTTTACCGTATCTTTCAAAAGTCTTTGAGAATCTAATAGGTGATCAAATTAATAAGTTTATGTCTGACAATGCAATGCTAAACAATAGTCAGTCCGGTTTTAGGAAAAACAGAAGCTGTACCTCAGTTATTTTAAAAATTGCAAACGTACTAAGGGAACAAATAGACGACAATAATATTACACTCTTAGTTTTACTGGACTATGGGCCTTCGATACAGTAAACCATAATGGCCTTTGTGCCAAGTTACGTAACATGTTCATGTTTTCTAAAGCTTCTGTCAAACTTGTGTCTTCGTACCTACAAAATCGACGTCAATCCGTTGTACTGTCTAGCGTTTCTTCTACGTTTGAAAATGTGAATCGTGGTGTACCCCAAGGGTCTGTGCTTGGTCCCTTATTGTTTTCCTTATATGTTAATGACCTTCCCAATATAATGTCTGAATGCAATGTCCACTTGTTCGCGGCTGATGTCCAAATGTATGTGAGTCGTCCATTACAAAGAATAAATGAGTGTATAGATGTTTGTAACAGAGAACTTTCACGTGTAAATAAGTGTGCCGGCATGGACTTGGGATCAACCCATTAAAATCTAAATGCCTAACAACAAATAAAATAACAAGTGAGAACGCTATAGTGCCCCGACTATCTGATACCCGTCACTCAGATAAAAGGAGTGCGAGGGAGATAGATATATACAACTTTGATTTGGCATAACTTTTTAATGAATGGTCCGATTTTAAAAATTTAATTTAAGTTGCGCTGCGCTGCTGCTTAGAATCTGCATGCAAAATGTCGATCTTCTAGCTTTTATAGTTTCCGAGATCTCAGCGTTCATCCAGACAGACAGACAGACAGACAGACGGACAGACATGGCTAGATCGACTCAACTAGTGATCCTGATCAAGAATATATATACTGTAACGAACTGATTTATTAGGTCTGCTCGCTACAAGATTCGTGCGGCTAGCTTAGTACAGTTGTATGTTCGTCCCACCAAATTTATATAAACGTGACCGCCCAGTAGATCAGTGAGAAAGCACAGAATTCACGGGTTCTTAGTGTTTTTATTACGGGTGTAGTAGTACAGTGATCGTGCAGGCTCTGCTGGCTTCGCTATCACCACTCGTGGCCGCCGACGACTCCTGGTCGCCTTGATGATTCGGGGCTCCCCTCGCACAGTGGTTGGGCTTGTATGGAGCTGCGGTCAAAAATACTTCTGGTGGTGATAACGCTATGAAATTTTGTCCAAAATTGTATTAAATGTTTTAAACATAAACTAAAAAAATGGTGTACATCGACCCTCTATATCTTATAGATCCCATACAAACGGATTTAGCCACTTTTAATAAAATTGTGTTTTCAAGACTTATTTTTAATATTTGTCCCCAAAAGTAAAACAATCATTAATTAATAAAATATAAAATTTATTAATCTAAGAACAAAATACGCCAATACGGACTTATAAGAAAAACCGATCAAAATTAAATGCAAGGAAATAAACAAAAAAACAAGAGAGAACGCTATAGTCGGGTGCCCCGACTATCAGATACCCGTTACTCAGCTAAAGGGAGTGGGAGGGAGATAGAGATAGAAAACTTTGATAAGGCATAACTTTTTAACGAATGATCCGATTTAAAAAATTTCTTCTACATTTTGATAGGTATTGATAAACACGCGCTCAGTTTTGCTTTGCAACTTAACACGTGCTCACGACTTTAGATCTAGTTTTAGAAAGTACCGATAGTTTTTCAGAAAAATCTGCTATGCCAGTTTGGGCATTTTAGAGAAAATTTGCATACCCTTTGCCCATTTTAGGTTCCGTTGGTTTTTTTGAATTTTGGCCTATGGGCGCCACCACTGTGCCTCGTTGACTGGGTACTCCGGTGTCTTCCTCGACGATCCTTGAAGCTCCATAAAGACGCTGGGCGCTGCTCGTCTCTAATGCGTAGGATCGATGACTACTTGTAGCGCCTTGGGCTCGGCAGAAGATCAGCTGCGCGGGTTTAGGGAAGCGTCACCGTTCTCAGACTAGGGTGAACAGAGGCCGCGATCTCCAGGAATCTCTCCTTTCGATACACCACCGCGTGTCCCTTGCTCTGTCCCGGATGGTCTCATTAGTGTTTCACTCAGATCGCGCTGGCAGTCCAAGTTACGCAGGGATACTGCCGAGCGCTTCACTTCGCTTCTAAGCCTAGTGTAAACGAACGTTCCGCCCTAGCTTCACCTTTTCGCTTATCGTCCGTAACGTTTCCTCGTAGCTCGATCTGTCGTGATTGGCTGGATTGCTGTTCGACGATGTCTTTCGCTCTGCTCCTGGATATGCTGGTTGCGCGGCTGGACGTGGTGTGGCTTCTGGTACTCGGGATCTTGGTCATACGCCGATCCGGGACTACACGACTCAAAGCGTAGGGCCCTTCTGGAGTTCTCCAGTCGAGACCACAACGATTGATCGATCTCCTTTCAGGCTGATCGCGCCAGGACCTGCTTGGGCAAGGCACACTGGGTCTAGCTAGGTTTCTCCCCGAGCTCACGATTTCTTGTCGCAGACTTACACCGATCAAACACTGATCGACTCTCCAGGCGCAATGCGAGGATTTTAGTTGCGACAGGAGTAAACAGATCGCCTTGACCTAGCCGTGTGATGCCATCTGGACCTTAGCTACCTGTGTCTAAATTCGGAGATTCCTGGTGATCCAATCCCGAAAGTCTCGATGTAGCGATCTTGCTCCTTGTAGGCTCCCACGGCGATGCTTTCGGCGACTCGACTTGTTGTTGTTCACTTGTAGTTTACTGTACTGGCTGACATGTTCACTTTGATATCTGGACTGATCTTGAAAGACTGACTAATCTTGATCGACTGATCTTGATCGACTGATCCTGATCGACTGATCCTGATCGACTGATCCAGCTGCCAGCGCCCAGCGGCTTTATATAGGGCCTCCGGGAACCGTTATTTCCCTCTTGTGCTCTGCCCGCTGCATCTCTCCACTCCAGGCCCAAAGTTCCTGCTTGACCCACTCTTGTCCTTCACGCACGGCCTTCAAAAGTTATTCAACTCCTCACAATACTTTATAGGGTCGGAAACGCTTCCTTCTTCCTATTAAAAACTTTTGAACGAATACAATTTACCCTTTAACTCTACGAGCAACGGGTATAATAATGAGAGTGGAGATTAACTTGGATTACTCGAATTCATAACTTTTAAAAATTTGTTCTTCATTTTGATCGGAATTTTTAAACACAGAAACATTTCATTACACCCTTTGACATTGAAGTAAAAGATCGATATTTCCTCTACTTTCGCATTAAACCAAATCTTGAAGAGGCTTGGACACCGAGGAGAATTTGCGAATCTTGCCGCTTAACATTACTTAACTGGAGCGAAGGCAAAGGTATGTTTTTGTTTTCGATGCTTTTTTGAAAGGTCCATTATTGTTTTCTTGACCTAGTTGGTACATGAAGTTTCACAAGCCAATGATTTGGGGAAAACCATCTTGTCATGTAACAGATTGCTACTTTTGCCTTAGTAAATGCTTGAGCATCGGAAAGAAAGCGAAGTAAAGTAAGTAGTATCTTAGTAGTAATCTTTCTTTTAAAATAGCTAACCCTCTTTTCAAAATAGCATGCTTTTTTTAAAAAAGTACTACGGTATCAAAAATCGGAATTACGTGTATTAAACAGAATAATTGAGTTTATAGATGTTTGTAACAGAGAACTTGCACGTGTAAATGAGAGGGCCGGCAACAATGGACTTGGGATCAACCCATTAAAATCTAAATGTCTAACCATAAGTAAAAGAAAAAAAAAAATAACGCGCCCAAAACTTAGGTTTAACTTTCAACAGGACCCTTACTTGGAGTGATCATATAACAAAGGCTGTGGGAAAAGCATATGGCATAATAAGAACATTATCCGTCATCAAAAATTGCCTGCCTTCTCACATACGTTTAATGATAGCCAAAACATGTATTGCTCCAGTGCTTTTCTATGGAATATAAGTTTTTTCAAATTGTGACACGATCAGTCAAAACAAAATTAAGGTTGTATTCAATTGCATAGCCAGGTATATATTCAACCTACCACCAAGAAATCGTGTTTCGGAATTTTCTCAAAATATATTTAATGTCGACCTTAATGAATTGATAAAGATGTGGATCTTAATTTATCTCCATAAAATTATTTTTGAAAAAGAACCTTCGTACCTAATTGAAAAACTGAAATTTACAGCCTCTAAGAGCAAAAAATCTAACTTGAATAAGATTAAGATCATTGACAGCCGAGAGAAAAGTTTTAAAGAATGCTTTTCGATCATGGAATCAGCTCCCCAGGCATATAACGAATATTAGCAGTGCTATGCAATTCAAAACAAAGCTACTCTCACACCTTAAAAACTCTGTTAGGTAAATGAAAGTAAAATTAGAAAGCGACTTAAGTTAGTTTTTTCTTTTCTTTATAAAACTAGTTTCAGGTCATACAATAACAATTTGCACTAGAGTCCTGCATAAATGTATTTATTTCAGAACTTACAGTACTGTACAGGTGTACACGGTACTCACATTTAGTGTACTCATACAATATTGTATATAGTACCCACTTTACCGATAGTAACTGAGTACACTAATTTAGAGTTGCAACACTTTTTTGTGCATGTGTCGTCTATTGTACAGTACTGTACTGTGAAAAAAAGTGCAGTAGTGTGAAAGTTGTCGGAAGCTAAATGAGAAAATGGATTTGCTCAATATGGAAAATGTAAGTTTTTGTAATAGTAAATTGAGTATACGCACGTTAAAGATTAATTTGTTTTTGGTTTACTTTTTTATGTTTGTCCCAGCTTCAATTCATCTGTATGTATGTATAGGTAAATGAATTAGTCAAGGCAAAAGTGTCTACTCGCAAAAATATGTGTTTGTAGGTATAATGTGTTCAAAAAGCATTTTAAGAAAATTGTAATGTTAATATAAAGCTTTAATACAGCGGTTGGCAGCGCCCTATTAAGTGAGCATAGGGTTTTGTTCTGCCGGCGCGCTGCTCGCACACGTATAACGTATAACAGCGGTCTGCACACACACATCGATGAGCTGCCCAGTGCAAATTACTCACACAAATATAAAACAAAATGTCAACGTATGTGTGTGCCGACCGCTGCTTTAATATATCAGACTTCCTCCTCAGTACGACACCGCCACTACTAAGGCAAAGCTTCTAAGTGGCTAATTTCAATATTCGATTAAGCGTGGCAGAAGCAAAGTATGGCTGTAAAGTGTGCTCCAATATTTATAAACATGACAAAAGCACATCGAATATGGTAAAACATAAGTGTTACATTATGGTCAATGCTCAAAAGCCTCTTCAACCAGATGTCGAAGTTGATTCTACAACAACAAAAATGGATGAATGGACTGTGAAGAATGGCCGTGCTTTCAGTACCGATAGTTTTTCAGAAAAATCTGCTATGCCAGTTTGGGCATTTTAGAGAAAATTTGCATACCCTTTGCCCATTTTAGGTTCCGTTGGTTTTTTTGAATTTTGGCCTATGGGCGCCACCACTGTGCCTCGTTGACTGGGTACTCCGGTGTCTTCCTCGACGATCCTTGAAGCTCCATAAAGACGCTGGGCGCTGCTCGTCTCTAATGCGTAGGATCGATGACTACTTGTAGCGCCTTGGGCTCGGCAGAAGATCAGCTGCGCGGGTTTAGGGAAGCGTCACCGTTCTCAGACTAGGGAGAACAGAGGCCGCGATCTCCAGGAATCTCTCCTTTCGATACACCACCGCGTGTCCCTTGCTCTGTCCCGGATGGTCTCATTAGTGTTTTACTCAGATCGCGCTGGCAGTCCAAGTTACGCAGGGATACTGCCGAGCGCTTCACTTCGCTTCTAAGCCTAGTGTAAACGAACGTTCCGCCCTAGCTTCACCTTTTCGCTTATCGTCCGTAACGTTTCCTCGTAGCTCGATCTGTCGTGATTGGCTGGATTGCTGTTCGACGATGTCTTTCGCTCTGCTCCTGGATATGCTGGTTGCGCGGCTGGACGTGGTGTGGCTTCTGGTACTCGGGATCTTGGTCATACGCCGATCCGGGACTAAACGACTCAAAGCGTAGGGCCCTTCTGGAGTTCTCCAGTCGAGACCACAACGATTGATCGATCTCCTTTCAGGCTGATCGCGCCAGGACCTGCTTGGGCAAGGCACACTGGGTCTAGCTAGGTTTCTCCCCGAGCTCATGATTTCTTGTCGCAGGCTTACACCGATCAAACACTGATCGACTCTCCAGGCGCAATGCGAGGATTTTAGTTGCGACAGGAGTAAACAGATCGCCTTGACCTAGCCGTGTGATGCCCTCTGGACCTCAGCTACCTGTGTCTAAATTCGGAGATTCCTGGTGATCCAATCCCGAAAGTCTGGATGTAGCGATCTTGCTCCTTGTAGGCTCCCACGGCGATGCTTTCGGCGACTCGACTTGTTGTTGTTCACTTGTAGTTTACTGTACTGGCTGACATGTTCACTTTGATATCTGGACTGATCTTGAAAGACTGACTAATCTTGATCGACTGATCTTGATCGACTGATCCTGATCGACTGATCCTGATCGACTGATCCAGCTGCCAGCGCCCAGCGGCTTTATATAGGGCCTCCGGGAACCGTTATTTCCCTCTTGTGCTCTGCCCGCTGCATCTCTCCACTCTAGGCCCAAAGTTCCTGCTTGACCCACTCTTGTCCTTCACGCACGGCCTTCAAAAGTTATTCAACTCCTCACAATACTTTATAGGGTCGGAAACGCTTCCTTCTTCCTATTAAAAACTTTTGCACGAATACAATTTACCCTTTAACTCTACGAGCAACGGGTATAATAATGAGAGTGGAGATTAACTTGGATTACTCGAATTCATAACTTTTAAAAATTTGTTCTTCATTTTGATCGGAATTTTTAAACACAGAAACATTTCATTACACCCTTTGACATTGAGGTAAAAGATCGATATTTCCTCTACTTTGGCATTAAACCAAATCTTGAAGAGGCTTGGACACCGAGGAGAATTTGCGAATCTTGCCGCTTAACATTACTTAAATGGAGCGAAGGCAAAGGTATGTTTTTGTTTTCGATGCTTTTTTGAAAGGTCCATTATTGTTTTCTTGACCTAGTTGGTACATGAAGTTTCACAAGCCAATGATTTGGGGAAAACCATCTTGTCATGTAACAGATTGCTACTTTTGCCTTAGTAAATGCTTGAGCATCGGAAAGAAAGCGAAGTAAAGTAAGTAGTATCTTAGTAGTAATCTTTCTTTTAAAATAGCTAACCCTCTTTTCAAAATAGCATGCTTTTTTTAAAAAAGTACTACGTTATCAAAAAACGGAATTACGTGTATTAAACAGAATAATTGAGTTTATAGATGTTTGTAACAGAGAACTTGCACGTGTAAATGAGAGGGCCGGCAACAATGGACTTGGGATCAACCCATTAAAATCTAAATGTCTAACCATAAGTAAAAGAAAAAAAAAAATAACGCGCCCAAAACTTAGGTTTAACTTTCAACAGGACCCTTACCTGGAGTGATCATATAACAAAGGCTGTGGGAAAAGCATATGGCATAATAAGAACATTATCCGTCATCAAAAATTGCCTGCCTTCTCACATACGTTTAATGATAGCCAAAACATGTATTGCTCCAGTGCTTTTCTATGGAATATAAGTTTTTTCAAATTGTGACACGATCAGTCAAAACAAAATTAAGGTTGTATTCAATTGCATAGCCAGGTATATATTCAACCTACCACCAAGAAATCGTGTTTCGGAATTTTCTCAAAATATATTTAATGTCGACCTTAATGAATTGATAAAGATGTGGATCTTAATTTATCTCCATAAAATTATTTTTGAAAAAGAACCTTCGTACCTAATTGAAAAACTGAAATTTACAGCCTCTAAGAGCAAAAAATCTAACTTGAATAAGATTAAGATCATTGACAGCCGAGAGAAAAGTTTTAAAGAATGCTTTTCGATCATGGAATCAGCTCCCCAGGCATATAACGAATATTAGCAGTGCTATGCAATTCAAAACAAAGCTACTCTCACACCTTAAAAACTCTGTTAGGTAAATGAAAGTAAAATTAGAAAGCGACTTAAGTTAGTTTTTTCTTTTTTTTAAAAAATTAGTTTCAGGTCATACAATAACAATTTGCACTAGAGTCCTGCATAAATGTATTTATTTCAGAACTTACAGTACTGTACAGGTGTACACGGTACTCACATTTAGTGTACTCATACAATATTGTATATAGTACCCACACTACCGATAGTAACTGAGTACACTTATTTAGAGTTGCAACACTTTTTTGTGCATGTGTCGTCTATTGTACAGTACTGTACTGTGAAAAAAAGTGCAGTAGTGTGAAAGTTGTCGGAAGCTAAATGAGAAAATGGATTTGCTCAATATGGAAAATGTAAGTTTTTGTAATAGTAAATTGAGTATACGCACGTTAAAGATTAATTTGTTTTTGGTTTACTTTTTTATGTTTGTCCCAGCTTCAATTCATCTGTATGTATGTATAGGTAAATGAATTAGTCAAGGCAAAAGTGTCTACTCGCAAAAATATGTGTTTGTAGGTATAATGTGTTCAAAAAGCATTTTTAGAAAATTGTAATGTTAATATAAAGCTTTAATACAGCGGTCGGCAGCGCCCTATTAAGTGAGCATAGGGTTTTGTTCTGCCGGCGCGCTGCTCGCACTCGTATAACGTATAACAGCGGTCTGCACACACACATCGATGAGCTGCCCAGTGCAAATTACTCACACAAATATAAAACAAAATGTCAACGTATGTGTGTGCCGACCGCTGCTTTAATATATCAGACTTCCTCCTAAGTACGACACCGCCACTACTAAGGCAAAGCTTCTAAGTGGCGAATTTCAATATTCGATTAAGCGTGGCAGAAGCAAAGTATGGGACACTTTTTCAAAAATTGTGGATGGTAATGGCTGTAAAGTGTGCTCCAATATTTATAAACATGACAAAAGCACATCGAATATGGTAAAACATAAGTGTTACATTATGGCCAATGCTCAAACGCCTCTTCAACCAGATGTCGAAGTTGATTCTACAACAACAAAAATGGATAAATGGACTGTGAAGAATGGCCGTGCTTTCAGCATAATTGAAGACTCTGATCTAAAAAATGTATCTCAATTTTTGCTAAAAGTTGGTGTCACCTATGGCCAGAATGTGCATCTTGACACATTACTTCCACACCCGACCATCATTTCTCGTAATATTGGAAAGCAATACGATTTTCATTTCAATGAGATTAAAAATGAAATGTTGGAACACAAAATATTTGGTTACGGTATAACCTCGGATCTTTGGACTGACGATTTTTATAAGATGTCCTATTTATGCCTCACTATTCACTACATTAAGAACGGAGTTCTTATAAACAGGTTGCTTGCAGTCAAGAAAATATTGGTTTATTATTATTAATAAAAAAAACTTTTTGTAGGAGATCGCATTAGATCCAAAGTTGAAAACATTTTAAATCAGTTTGGATGTAACCTAGAGGAGGATAGCCCAATAATTGTAACAGATAGGGGAGCCAATATGAAAGCCGCATTTTGAGGATTTAACAACATAAATTGTGTCTGCCATTTGATTCACAATATAATCGGGAAGGTTTTTAACAAGGTCGCCGAGATGATGTTAATCAATGCAGCAAAATAGTCAAATATTTCCAGAAATCGGGCCAAAACTCCCACCGAAAATCTTCCTATAAAAGCTTTTTCAAGTCAATTGAAGCTAGTTGGCTTGAAATAACTAATATATTTATTGAAAAAAATGATTGCAGGATTGCAGATTTAAATTTAAGTGATTTAACGGCACTTACAAATCTTCTTGCTCCATTTGAAACGTGTTCCCACCTTAAACCTTTCTGTACCCTACATTAAGAATTTACAAAAGTTATCCAATACTAATGTGGATGATGTAGAAGTGGTAAAGAAGTGCAAAAATGCGATACCAAATTGTATGCAATCTGTGGTTGAACTAAATTTAACAAAGTTTCATAACATTGCATTATTTTTATTTCCGCCAACTAACCAATTATCGCAGTTCAATGAATGAACAAACCATAATGCGGTTATTCCACGACATTTTTCGGACAAATATATATATGTCGTGGATCGATATCATTATTTTGAATTTAACGGAAATTATTTGAATTTGAAATCATTTCAATAAACCGTTACATCAAAAGAGAGAGAGATAATTTTGTTATATAAAGAGAGCATCATTTGAACTTGATTCAGATGTGCATGGCGCCTGTAGTTGTTCTACTCTTAGTACAATTGTAGCAAAGAATAGGACGAGAGAGGAGAAGGAGAGCCAGGAAGGGCTTGCAAGTCAGTCAGTTCGAGAAGGCGAAGAGCAGAACAACACAGGCGACTTGCAGTGCTCCAAACTTGATATGGCAGGAAAGGATGAGACTCCTTCATTACCGGTGCAAGCTCGGTCATCTCCGACATCAGAAGTGGGATCCGCTTCACCACGAGACTTCTCCGATGATCAATGGCGTGCCTTATTGGAAGCACAAAACAAAAATTTGCTGGATCTAATTAAATCTATGCTGACAGAAAAAATAGCGACGCAACCCAGCAACAAAGTGACGCTACCAAAGTTCTGCCCAGACGCTGCGAATGCTGACGCTGCTGCTTGGTGCAAAACCGTCGATATCATCATGGCAGAGAACACTCTGGAAGGTGGCGCCCTTGTTATGGCGCTAAGTAACTCTCTGGACGGAGGAGCATCTCAGTGGCTGTCGCAAATCTGCTACACGGGAATGAAGTGGCAAGAATTTCGAGAACTCTTCATTCAACGTTACGAAGGTGTTGAGACACCGGCCGCCATTTTGCTAAACATGTTTAGCAGTGTCCCAAAGCCAAGCGAGTGCTTGTCTGTATATGCTAGCAGACAAGTAACGGCACTGCTAGCAAAGTGGAAGAAGATGAGCAATGAAGAGATTGCGGTTTCGGTAGTGCTGGCGCACGCTGCGCAATTGGACAAACGGCTGCAACGTTTGCTATTTGCAGCAAACATAACAACACGAAGCGAACTGGAGCAACAACTGCGTGCCTATGCTTTTGGCAAGCGCAGTGATTCTCAAACACCAGACCACGCCAGAGGCCCAGACCGGAAGAAGCAGAGATCGCCGTGGCAATTGAAGTGTCACTTGTGTGGAAAACCTGGACATAAAATGGCAGACTGTCGAAGCAGGAGACCTGGAGGCGGGAGTGACGTAAAAAGCAACTCGATTCGCAGCAACACCGTACAGAGGAGGGACATGTCAGCCGTGACCTGTTATAAGTGTGGCCAGTTGGGCCATATCGCAACCACATGTACAATGGTCTCATCATCGTCAAGCAAAGGCAACCCGTATGAGAAGAGAGTGGATGTGTGCACCGTCGTCGATCCAAAGGGAACCCTGTACCAATATGGTGAGCCCGTTCCATACTTTTTTGATTCCGGAGCAGAGTGCTCTCTAATAAAAGAGAAATTATCAGATAAGTTAGTGGGTAAGAAGATCAACAATACAGTGCTTATAAGTGGCATAGGCGAAGGCTCTGTTACATGCACAATGCAAATTGTAGCCACTGTAAAAATATGTGAACTTTCCATAGAAATTTTGTTTCATGTAGTGATGGATACATTTTTAAAGTATGACGTGCTGATTGGTCGTGAAATTCTAGGCCAGGGACTTGGTGTAACTATAGATGCTAACAAATTCATTCTGTACAAAATTAACACAGTCAATACACTGTCCAACATTGCTGAATTAAATCTCATGGATTCCATAAATGGTAATGTGAATCTCAGTCCGTCCGATAAAGCCGAACTGGCAGAAATATTAAAGGTACACGCATTAGCATTCATAAAGGGTATTCCAAGCCGACGAGTTACCACAGGCGAACTAGAAATCCGTCTAATTGATACCAATAAAACGGTAATGAGGCGTCCATATAGGCTCAGCACGGAAGAGAGATTGCTAGTGAGGGATAAAATACAGGAACTGCTGGCCAAAGTCATACGACCAAGTTGCTCCCCTTTTGCGAGCCCAATGTTATTGGTTAAAAAGAAGGATGGAAGTGATCGTTTGTGTATTGATTTTAGGGAGTTGAATGCAAATACCATCTCAGATTAATACCCACTGCCTCTGATTGCAGATCAAATTGATAGATTGCGTGGCAGCAAGTATTTCACGAGTCTTGACATGGCCAGTGGCTTTTACCAGATACCCATACATCCAGACTCTACTGAACGCACTGCATTCGTCACGACAGATGGCCAATACGAGTTCATAGCCATGCCGTTTGGTTTAAAAAACGCATCATCAGTGTTTCAGCGAGCCATCATGAGAGCCTTGGGTGAAGTGGCTTATTCATAAGCAATTGTTTACATCGACGATGTCCATATTGTCGCTAACACAAAGGAGGAAGCTTTCTTTAGACTCAAGGAGGTATTGCAAAGACTATCAAGTGCTGGGTTTTCCTACAACATAAAAAAGTGTTCTTTCTTACAGTCTAGTGTAGAATATCTAGGATATAAAATTGAGATGGGTGAAATAAGACCAAACCCACGGAAAATTCAGTCATTGGCCGCATTGCCGCCCCCTCAGTCAGTTACGCAGCTCAGACAATTCATTGGCTTGTCATCCTATTTTCGACAATTCGTCCCACGATATTCCGAATTAATGAAACCTTTATATTTATAAACTTCGAAAAACAGCAAGTTTGAGTGGCGTGAAAAACATGAGCAGGTGCGCCAAGAGATTATATCCACTTTGGTTAGCGATTCGGTTCTTATCATCTATGATCCACAGTTCCCGGTTGAACTTCACACTGACGCTAGTGCAGATGGGTATGGTGCAATATTGATGCACAAGGTAAACGGTAAACATAGAGTCATTGAGTACTATAGCAAGTGCACCACGGGAGCAGAATCAAGATACCACTCGTACGAGTTGGAGACGTAAGCTGTCTACAATGCAGTCAAAAATTTCCGCCATTATCTACATGGCCGCCTATTCGTGGTGTACACGGACTGCAACTCTCTTAAAGCTAGTCGCCACAAGAAAGATTTGACACCGAGGGTCCATCGTTGGTGGGCTTACCTACAATCTTTTGAGTTTGAGGTAGAGTATAGGAAGGGAAGTAGCATGGCACATGTAGATTTCCTCTCACGCAATCCATTACCAATTGTTAAGCAGACTACAAAAACATCAGAAGTGCGAATAAATCTAGCAAATATATCCGATGACTGGCTGCTTGCTGAACAGCATCGAGATTCCGAAATTTCCGAACTAGTATCAAAGCTGCAAAACAATGAATTAAAGTTAGAAGATGCAAAAACGTATGAGTTGCGGTCTGGTATGTTATACCGGAAAATACAAAGAAATGGAAGAAGTCGATGTTTGCCGGTAATCCCACGAGCGTTTAAGTGGTCCGTAATCAATCACGTGCATGAGGCACTAATGCACTTGGGCTGGGAGAAAACTTTAGACAAGGTATACACACTGTATTGGTTTCCGAGTATGTCTAAATACGTACGAAAATTTGTAGATAATTGCATCACATGCAAACGTTCCAAATCAACTTTGGGAAAGGCGCAGATAGAACTCCATCCTATACCAAAAGTCAGTGTACCTTGGCATACAGTGCACATGGACATCAGTGGCAAGCTGAGTGGTAAGAATGACGTCAAAGAATATGTGATAGTGCAAATAGATGCCTTCACTAAATACGTTCATTTGCATCACTCCCTTGGCCTTGACACGAACAGCTGCATTGAGGCGTTAAAATCAACTATCTGTATGTTTGGGGTACCAAGTCGTATAATTGTCGACCAGGGCCGCAGTTTTGCCAGTAACGATTTTAGGCAGTTCTGTGCTACACAAAAAATAGACTTACACCTAATCGCAACCGGCGCCAGCCGTGCCAATGGGCAGGTGGAACGCGTAGTTAGAAGGCGATGTTCACCGCGGTAGAGACAAGTGAGCGATCCTGGCAAGAAGCCTTAAAGGAGGTTCAGTTGGCAATGAATTGCACGGCCAGTAGAACTTTTAATTGGTAAGGAAGCTAGACCAATGGGCATGATGCCGTTGGTAGAAGAATTAGAAATAGATATCGACAATGTAAGATCGAATGCACTACAGAATATAGAAAAGGCTGCCGAATATGAAAAGCAACGATTCGACGAAAATAAGGCTAAGATAATAAGATACAAGGTAGGCGACCATGTCTTGCTCAAGAGTGAAGAACAGCACCAAACAAAGCTAGATCCGAAGTTTAAAGGACCCTTTGTGATCATTGAGAGTCTTGATGGTGACCGATATGTGCTAAAATCCTTAAAAAGTAAAAGGACATACAAGTATGCCCATGAGCAGTTGCGTGCTATGCCTGAAGAGGTGGAGGCTATAGCCGCACCATGCAGTTAGCTGCGCAGTAACTGTATGGCGGGGGCTATTTGGGTCCAGTGGGACCATGACGCAGATTGTGCGTGAGAGCGTTGCAAGGTGTGCAACATGAGCATGAGAAATATATGGAGTTATGGTGGAAAAGTTGAAAGACGATTGAAGAGCAAGAAATGTAAGGAAAAAAAAAATATATATATATATATTGAGCAAGGCATGGAGCGCTACACTAGTTCGTTAAACTAAATTTGTTTTGTGAATTCCTATTACATTTATGTTTGATTTTTGACTGTATACTGGAGAAAAATGTTAAGTTAACACCAACTTAAACCTTAAGGAAGAAAACAATGTTAAGTTAAGACAACAGAAAGTTGAGAATAAAAACTAGAGACATGGCCCGCGAGGTCGCGTGATCGTCAGGAAGGCCGTGTCGTGGATCGATATCATTAATTTGAATTTAACGGAAATTATTTGAATTTGAATTTGAAATCATTTCAATAAACCGTTGCATCAAAAGAGAGAGAGATAATTTTGTTATACAAAGAGAGCATCATTTGAACTTGATTCAGATGTGCATGGCGCCTGTAGTTGTTCTACTCTTAGTACAGTTGTAGCAAAGAATAGGACGAGAGAGGAGAAGGAGAGCGCGGAAGGGCTTGCAAGTCAGTCAGTTCGAGAAGGCGAAGAGCAGAACAACACAGGCGACTAGCAGTGCTCCAAACTTGATATGGCAGGAAAGGATGAGACTCCTTCATTACCGGCGCAAGCTCGGTCATCTCCGACATATACATTTACTGGGATTTGTTTGGATAAGACAGCATGGTCACTCAGAATTTAAACGGTAAATTTAAACTTTAATTCAAATAACTTTAACTCGTTAAATCATTAAGGTTCAAAGCTGTAAAATTAATAGTGTGTATTGTCATAAAAGCAGACATTTTTAACACGCTTTTAAAATGTTTTTGGCTGTACAAAGTACATACGTATTTATATTTAATTGTATCAATTTTATAAAACTTTATAGACGCATGACGTTATTTTTAGTTAGAAACGGAGTAACTAGGCCGCTGAAATATTTTTTGTATTGTTCTTATTTGTTTATATATTTATTATTGATCCCATTTCACATTTGCTCTAATGAATGAGCAAAATCGTACTTTTTAGATTCAATTTTGCTCATTGCTCATCGCTCCAGGTAATACCGTATGGATGTATTTAAAAATACCTCAAAAAAATACCGAAAATGCCCATCGGTTTTTACAATTTTTCTGATTGATTGCTCATTGCAGCCGACATATATCTGTCTTGCTCGCACCTACGTAAAATCGTATAGGCTGAGAAAAATTTGGTCTTATGAATGAGCCGAACAATGTAGTGGAATACCCGCATTAATGTCTGTAAAGAAATTATGACAAATTTGAATTGCAATAGCCCATCAGATGACGAAGTCTTCATACTTCCATCCAATCCACAAATTGATCCCGTTTTAGAAGACTACACTCAACCAATCCAAAGCAATAGCCTTTATAATATAATTAATGATGAAATCGTAACATATAAACATGTTAAAATCTCGTACAGTGACGACTTTAATGTGTTGCAATGGTGGTTTAATAATAATAGGCTTACAAATCTAAGCGATCCCAGCAAGTAGCGATCCGTCGGAGAGGGCGTTTTCTACGACGACTTTAATGTGTTGCAATGGTGGTTTAATAATAAGAAACAATTTCCATTATTATACAAACTAGGCTTAAAAATCTTAGCGATCCCAGCAAGTAGCGATCCGTCGGAGAGGGCGTTTTCTAATTCCGAAAAACGTTATAAAATTGCATCGACTGAAGAAAAAATAATGTTTCGAACATAATGTTTCTTAACTCCCACATTTAATGTTTAAATACCAGGGCTGTGAACCCATATTATTTTGGCATGGGTTCGGTTCATGGTTCAAACCTTATCGACAGATAAGGTTCTAGCTTGCGAACTGGTTCATTGATGAGCCGGAGCAGGGTTCAGGTTCGAACCAGGGTTCAAATAAATCGATTTTTTTTTAATTTAATAAGAAAGTCAACATTTATTTTTATGTATTTTCATTCAACTATGTGCCCTAACATTAGGCCTTTTAAGTTAAGTTACAAGATTTATGATTTGTAAAGTGTTTATTAATCTTAACTAACATTATATCCTCCAAAATATCACAGACACAAAACAAATTTTTTCGTGAACCGAACCGAATTTCAAAAATAATAGTTCCGGTTCGGTCCGGTGTGAATCTTTTAATGAGATGCATACCAGCATACATCTTTGCTCTTACCTGAACTGATTGGTGTGTGCAAGGCAAAATTGCTGCAATTACGTCCGATAACGTGGGCGCAGTTACACTTTAAAACTGGCCTCATTTGCCCTGTTTTGCACATACACTCAATTTAACTGTGCGCAAGAAAGTTAAAGCAATCGTTGAATATTTCAATCGCAGCACAGTTGGCATAAATAAATTAAAGGATTCCCAAAGGCAGCTGAATATGAAGGACTTGAAGTTGGTGCATGATGTATAGTTGCAGTGCCAGTACTAATTTGGTCCTAGCCCACGAGGACTGGCAAATAATTGAAGCATTACCGGTGCTCAAACCATTCTATCAAATAACCCTAGAAAGATCTTCCCAAAGAAAGGTAGGTTCAAGGGTCATAATTCCAAATGAGAAACAAATCTTCCGAAAATTCTTTGGTTGCATCGGTTGTCGAGGAGCTGCAGAGCGAATTTGCCAATAGATTTAAGGACTTGGAAGAAAATGAACTTTATGCGGAAAGTACAATTCTGGATCCTCGCTTCGAATGCCGTTTTTTTCAATAAAGACAGTGATTTGAATCAGCAGTAGAGTCATTAATGGCGAATGTTTCTGACTCTACGTTCGATGCAAATGTCGAATCAAAAAATATTTAGAAATTTATGGAGAAGGACACAGTGCCCTAAAAACAGGACTAGCCAATCAGACGGGGATCCCACAAGCTCAATGTTCTCAAATATAATACCAAACAGCATCGAAACCATGATGCTGACTTTACAATAGGGTAAGATGGAATTTATGTCCTTCATGAAAACAACAATGGAAAACCTTATGCAAAATCAAAACATTTTAATAAAATTTCTCACATCCCAACAATCTAAATAATCGATGTCTTGCCCTCGAATGTCCACGTGGAATGCCAATGGCGTTTTACGTTTAAAAAAAAAAAGCTTGCGTTCAGTCGGAGTTGAACTCGGTCCGACAAAATCCGCAGTCGAGCGACTACACCCCTAGCCCACGGGCCCTTAATACGACGCGCCAGTCAGATGCGAGTTTAAGCCTATTTTGCAGCAGAGCAAACGAAATTATACACTAACACAACCAAAGAATCTAGCACGGACAACGCACACTAAGAAGATTGTAAATCCACTTTCTGAATCCACACCAAAAATTTTCCGGTGTTCACACCCACGCGTTCCCCTTGCGTAGCAAATCGTTGAGTGGTTTGACTATTTTTGCGAAATTAAGTACAAACCGGCGTTACCAAAACGCCACGCCTTGGTACTGTCTGAGTTCTCTTACTGATGCTGGTGGTTCTAGTTCTGCGATGGCTGCCACTTTTTCTGGGTCTGTGCCTATCCCCTCGCTGGTCACTCGATGACATAGGTATAACAGCTCTTTCTTGAAAAATTGGCATTTTTCCGGTTTAGCCTCTGATTTGCTTCCTTTAGCCTCCGGAACACTTCTTTCAAGTTTGCTTTGTGTCCTTCCAGCGTGCGTCCGATCACTATTGTGTCGTCCTGGTAGGCGAAAGAGTGAGGCGACATTTCGGGACCGATCACACGGTATAACACCCGTTGAAAAGTCGCAGACGCAGAGTAAAGTCCAAAAGGCCTTACTTTCCACTGGTATAAGCCTTTTCCAGGCACTGTGATCGCCGTGTATTGCCTGCTGCTCTCTTCCAGTGGGATTTGCCAGTACCCATCCTAGGAATTTCATTGTGTCGTCATTCTCGCTTGCTTGTTGAACGACTGCCTCCATTAGCTTTTCCTCGAGCCGCCCATTGTGTCGATCCCTGGCCGGTATTATGATTTCGTGTCCAGCGTATTTTATCTCGGTTCCGACTTGTGTTAGTAAGTTTCAACCTAGCACCAACGAATCCACTACTCCTGGTAGGATTAACAGGTTCATGGCTAGTCTTTTGTTCCGAATTCGACTTCCACCTCGAGCTGTGCGTTGATTCCGCCGCATCTTCCATCTGCCAACCTAACTTGCCATCTTGTCCTTGTGATTATTCCGAGGGCAGCCAGGTTGTCCGCCAGTTCCTCGCTTATGAAGCTCGCTGTTGCACCGGTGTCGAATGTGGCTTTATACGTGTCTCCACCGATCGTTACCCCTGCGGACAACTGCTGCTCCTCCTCAATCAGCTTGCCAGTTAGTGTGGAGAGGTAGCATTTTGCGATCCCCGCCCGCCTCTCTGCGGCTAAGATCGCTGGCCATTTCCCGCTCGTTGGCATCACTCTTCGCTCCTGATACCGACTTTGCCGCACACCCAACAGAAAAACAAGCGGTGGTTTCGACAGCCGCGTTCCCAGTGTCCGGACCCGTCACATTTTCGACAGGCCTTTTGGGAGTCTGTGATGTGGGTACTCTCCCGTGGCCGCTGGGTGGTGTTTGGTGGTGTTTGCAAATGGCTTGCGCGGGGTTTGCCAGTTTCGTTCTAGAGAATTTATTCTCTTGACGAAAGGCTTCTCGCTCCTTCTTCAGTTTCTCGCATTCGTCGGCTACGATCATCATCGTGTCCAGGTCCGATATTTTGAATGCAGTTCTCTTTTATAATGCTGAGTGTTTCTTTTGTAGAATACCCGAGCGGTCTCATCAGAGTCTGCATATCGATCATGTAGTTCAATGACTCGCTGTAGCCCTGCTTCCGTTGCTTAACCTGATCCGCCAGTTTGGTAAAGAAATCTCTTGGCAGAAAGTAGGTGTGAAAGCTCTCGATGAATTCCGCCCAAGTTCTCCACTTTTTGTTATTGTAGATGAACCACTTCAATGCCCTTCCTTTGAGTAATTCTGGCATAGAAGGGACGTTCCGCCCTAGCTTCACCCTTTCGCTTATCGTCCGTAATTGGCTGGATTGCTGTTCGACAGATCGCCTTGACCTAGCCGTGTGATGCTCTCTGGACCTCAGCTACCTGTGTCTAAATTCGGAGATACCTGGTGATCCAATCCCGAAAGTCTCGATGTAGCGATCTTGCTCCTTGTAGGCTCCCACGGCGATGCTTCCGGCGACTCGACTTGTTGTTGTTTACTTGTAGTTTACTGTACTGGCTGACTTGTTCACTTTGATATCTGGACTGATCTTGATAGACTGACTGATCTTGATCGACTGATCTTGATCGACTGATCTTGATCGACTGATCTTGATCGACTGATCTTGACCGACTGATCTTGATCGACTGATCTTGATCGACTGATCTTGATCGACTGATCTTGATCGACTGATCTTGATTGACTGATCCAGCTGCCAGCACCCGGCGGCATTATATAAGGCCTCCGGGAACCGTTATTTCCCTCTTGTGCTCTGCCCGTTCCTGCTTGACCCACTTGTCCTTCACGCAGGGCCTTCAAGTGCCGCTCCGCTGCTAAGTTGTGGCACTTGTCCTCCTGATCTAAAGTTCACGGCAGAGTCCAAAGTCCGGTAAGTTCCGTTATTTCCTGGCTCTGTCTGCAAAGTCTCTCCAAACTCTCTTTGTCAGAGTTCTCTCACCCAACCTCGAAGTGTCCACTCTCTCACTCTACACTTCTTGGTTTCCAAACTCTCTATTTGTGAGTTTTTCTCCATTCGCTCTTCGCCGCGCATTTACTACGCTAATTCGCCGCGTAAGTGGTAAGCGGCCGGCCAACCGTCGTTATTGCAGCTTTTATTTGTGGGGAGTTATTCAACCCCTTACATTCTCCCTTTCGAGAAACTTTAAAAAAACTCGTTCCTACTATCCGGCGTTTCCTAGTGTATTCTAGCCTTTGAGTCTTCGCGATGATCCTGTCGATTTCCTCTGCGCTCCCTCGTTGCTCCGTGAGTATCTACGGCGCCGGTCGTCCTCGTTGCAGCAATTTCGAACTTCCCGATCCTCCATCTGGTCCCACTGGGCATCGATACCCATCAGTCTACCACAGTCTTTGTTTTTTTTCTCTCCGGGATGTTTGGCTGGATTTTGTATAGCCCTGAAGCTGTACCGTCCTTTCTTCGGGGAAATAGAGGAGCATTTCCGTGCATCTTTCCGAGCTTGTATCCTTGATGTGTCCTCGGAGCTTCCCTGGAGTTTCCTCGGAATTTCCCTGGAGGTTCCACGGAGTTTCCCTGGAGTTTCCTCATCTTGTAGTATCCTGGAGTTATCTTGCCATACCCTTGGAGTTATTTTGTAGTGGCCGTGTTGTTACGCCTCAGTTGTGTTTCCGTGTAGCTGTTGCTCGCTTGTGTTTTGTGTTTGTTGCTGTTTAAGCTCGCTAACATGGATGGTCCGCTCTTTCTTTACCGTCGAGACGATATCCACGACCTGGTAAGGCCCTTCGTATCTTGGGGCCAACTTTGCTGCGAATCCTTCGGCCGCCTTCGATAAATGGTGTTCTTTGGCCCACACGACGTCACCCACTGCTGGTGTCCATTGCCTTCTCCCCAGATTATAATGCCTGGCCTGATCCTGGGAGGCTTTTTCGAGATTTCTTCTTACAATCTCGAAGATCTCTTTGCGTGTATTGGCATTTTCGTCCGGGTTTTCAGTCGCTCGTCCGGTCCATACGGCTTATCGATCGTATAGGGCGCTCGGTAATCTAGGCTCTCTGCCTTGGGTAAGAAACGCCGGGGTGTAGCCAGTGGATTCCGAAACGCTGGTGTTAACGGCAAGCGTGATTTCCGGCCATTTCTCGTCCCAGTTTCTCTGGTCCTGCCCAGCGAACTGTGCGATCATGGTTTCCACCATCCTATTCGCTCGCTCGGTGGTGTTCTCTTGCGGGGTGTATGGGGCTGTGAACTGTTCCATGTTCCATGTACCCATGTCCGTTATGACCACCTTCGGGACCCCATACCTTGCGATTATACGTTCCCTAAATGCTTTCTTCAGTGATTCGGCCGTCGCGCTGCAAAGTGGTACTAACTCAGTTCACTTGGAGAACCGGTGCTTTGAAGGCGGCAGGGGTCCGACGAAATCCGCACATACCGTTGCCCATGGTTCATCTGGCACCTGCGTTAGCAGGCCAGCTGCCTGCATTTGATCTCACGAATGTCTCGTATCTTCTCACATGGGCGTCTCTGTGCATACCTGGCCAGTAATAGCGAGCTGCCAGACGTGGCCCGCTGAAGGTGAGATATGGTGTTCCTTCAGCGCCGTTTCCCGTAGGGCTTTCGGGACATTGTAGAAAGAGTCGCCAGTAGAAAGGGTGTCATTTCCCCCGCCATCAATAATAATATCGGAGTTGTATTTAATGTTCCTTTTTATTTTAGTTTATTTAATTATTTAATTGGAGCAGCCGTTGTTGCCGCTCCAAGCTCGTAAGAGGTTCTTGTTGAGCCCAATTTACTTAGGAGGTAAAGAGGTCTAAGTCTCGTAGCGGCGCTGCCAACAGCGGCAGCGGAGAGACGTCCAATATATTCTTATATTCTAAAGTATATAGCTATGCTCACTTAGTCTGGAGCGCGGAGATATATGCACATACATGAGGTCCGCTCGTGTTGCAATTATGCTGACACTTGCACTTTCAGCGTGCGGGCCAAGGCACAGCGAGCGGTTCGTATTTCGGGCATTTATGTTGATGACCGAGACCTTGAATTGTATAAACACTGTACTCTTAGTACAGTGGGTGTTCGATATATATATTTAATATGTGTGCATACTACATCTTCCTCCTTTTGAAAAATAACGAAATATAATGGAGTTATTTTCTAGTATTAATTTTACAAACTTTGAAGAAAAATGATATTATTAATAGCCAAATATTTTTTTGTTATTAATTTGTTTTTCTATTTTTTTTTCTTTATAATTTAATTATTTTTTTTTTTTTTTATTAGTGTGTATTTTTATTTTAGATTTGGTTTTCTTATTTGCTCTTATATTATGTATGGCCATACGTGATATATTTATAAAATATAAAAATTGATTATGAAATAAAGAGTTTTAATCTATCTTTATGTACTATTTGCTTTTTATTTTTATTATTTACTATGGTTATGTTATCTCTGTCTCCTATTTGTTATACCTTATAAGGACCTGTTTATTTAAAATCTAACTTATGCCCTGTTTCATTTTTCAAAAAAACCTGATCTCCTATTTTTAAATCGAAATCGTTACTTGTTTTGTCGTAATTAATTTTCTGTTTTAGTTTATGAGATTCTAGCATTAGTCTAGCTCTTTTAAATGCCTGTTCTAATCTAAATTTGGATTCCTTTGCATAATCTTCTATATTATAAAGGGGTTTTATTTTATCTATGCTAATAAAATGTTTTGGTAGATTTGAAATTTTACCAAAATCTAGCTCATATGGACAATAGTCATGTGCCATAGATGGTGTTGTATTAAAACAATATACAAAGTATTTTGGCCATACATCCGAATCTGTTTTGTCAACTGAGATGTATGAACGAATGAACTCATTGAGTGTTCTCTGGCTTCGCTCCACGGTACCTACTGTCTGGTGGTGGAGTGCAGTTGAAGTTATGTTTTTAATATTTAAATATTTACATAGATCTTCAATAATTGAATTTTTATATTCTGTTCCCATGTCCGTAATGAACGTCTTCATTGGACCGTACTTTAGAATAAAATCTTTAAATATAGCTTTTGCTACTGTATTTCCACTTTTAATTGGTATAGGTATAGCTACTAGGTATTTAGTTAAATCGCAGATGAGTGTTACTGCGTATTCGTTTCCATTATTAGATTTTGGAAGTGGACCAATAGTATCTACAATTACTATATCGAAAGGTCTTTGTGGGGTTTCGGTTATAGTTAGTGGGGTCTTAGTATGTTTAGTCGTTTTTGACTTTTGGCATTTAGGACATTTTTTTATGTACTTGTCGGAGACAGGGGTCTCTTAGTCGCTTCGCGTGTTGATTTGTCCGTCATGACTTCCTTTTACACTTGGGTCTTTTTTAAGATGCGTAGCGAGTTGCAATTGTTCGTGTTGCCCGTTCGAAGGTTCTCGAAAGAATAAATGAATCCTGAACACTCTACTGCTTTGCACAACTCTACGTTGCAACAACAATTGCGCCACACTCGGCTAAGGTGGGTTCCCACCTAGCCACGCTCTTGAAACCCTTAAACGGTCTAAGAAGGTCACACTTCCTTTTCTCAATACTTTATTTAAAATGACAGGTTTCTCTCAGTTTTATTTAACATTGATTTGTATTATAAATAATACTCTTGACACGGCTATCCTGACTATCGCACGTCCTCGTGTGCATGGCCTAACATTGGATTTTTGCTAATCTGAAACAAATTTGAAGTTACTCATTAACTTAAATCATGACTTTTTTTTTTTTTAATCCCTCAATACACCTCTTGTGTCTTCAAATGACAGTTTGGCAGGATAACTCTTTCTTATTAGTAGCTTGTACTCTTCTGCGCAAACCCGACCATTTGGCTTACAATTTATCACAACACAGTGCAGGCTCTTGCCGCCACGTGCGACGATATGCACCTTTAGTGCCACAATCTCTCATTAGATCAAACTTAGCCTCTGTGTGTGATGTCCTGTGCACCCCTCTTAGGTGACAGATCTCAACTAATCTTCGGCGTCTATTTCAACGCCATCACTCTCTTCGAGCAACTCAGATACAAGTCGATTATCTGGTAGTTTTCGCAAGCTCTCATGCGGATACTTGTATGTTCTTTTACTAGTCAATGATTTCAACAGGTAACGATCACCTTCCAACAATTCTGTTAAAACAAACGGTCCCTTGAACTTGGGATCCAATTTCGTTTGATGCCGTTCCTCACTTCTTAGCAAGACATGATCGCCAATCCCATGTTTCACAACTTTTTCCTTATTTTGATCAACTCTACTCTTGTCATATTTTGCATTCTTATCCATATTCTCTTTAGCTTCTGCCCTAGCTTCCTTACAATCTATCTTAGGTTTAGATATTATGGGTAACATGCCCAAAGGTCTTGCCTGCTTTCCTATTAATAACTCTAAGGGGCTGAAATTAGTCACCCGATTACTAGTACAGTTCATAGCTAATTGGATGTCCATCAATGCATCCTGCCAAGAGCGTTCGCTTGTCTCAACTGCCGTCAACATTCCTTTCAACGTGCTCATCACGCGCCCCACTTGACGGTTTGCCCTGCTTGCCCCTGTTGCAATTAAATGTAAATGAATTTTATTTGATGAACAAAAATCACGGAATAGACCACTGGCAAAGCTCCTACCTTGATCTGCAATGATACGGCTAGGTACCCCAAAAAGTGATGTACCTGCCTTTACTGCGTTGATAAAATTTTCCGTATCCAAATTCAGTGTGTGATATAGGTAAACATACTTGGTGAATGATAGAGGTGAACATAGAATAAATATCAGACCAATTTGCATAACCTCCAGCGAATTTTGAAAGCTCAAGTGGAGGCAGTAATGTTGCCCAATGTCGAGGCTGACGCTGCTGGAGGCCGAAAGCTCCGGGCAAGAGCAAGAGTTGAGTGCGAAAGAAGCTGTGAGGCGCGCTTCAAAATTTCGGATCGAACAGATGACTTCAAAAGTACGAGAATGTCATCAAATTTTTATACCCGTTACTCGTAGAGTAAAAGGGTATATTGTATTCGTGCAAAAGTATGTAACAGGGAGAAGGAAGCTTTTCCGACCCTATAAAGTATATATATTATTGATCAGGATCACTAGCCGAGTCGAACTAGCCATGTCCGTCTGTCCGTCTGTCCGTCCGTATGAACGCTGAGATCTCGGAAACTATAAAAGCTAGAGGATTGGCATTTTGCATGCATATTCTTGGAGTTCCTACGCAGCGCAAGTTTATTTCAAAATGGCGCCACGCCCCCTCTAACGCCCTCAATCGCCCTACACCATTTTTTTAAAGGTGTCTGGCGCCCACACCATTAAAGATTTTGGAAAACTAAAAATGCAGTTTTATTGTGACTATCAATACCTATCGAAATGTAGAAGAAATTTTTCAAATCGGACCATACGTTAAAAAGTTATGCCCGATCAAAGATTTTATATATCTATCTCCCTCGCACTCCCTTAGCTGAGTAACGGGTATCTGATAGTCGGGGCACCCGACTATAGCGTTCTCTCTTGTCAAATTTTTAACTCAAATCACTTTAAATTTCCTCGAAATCCAATTCTTCGAGCTCACCGAGAACCTTTTTAAATGTTCCTTGAAGCTCATCAATCAGCTCCAACCTCACGTGGAGCCCGGATTCGTCGCATGAAGATAACGCTTCACTTGATAGGAAAACTCTATTAAATAAAGCAGTTGCCTTGCGCTTTAAAAATATCACCCTGTTTTTATCAGCGGTAGCATCTCCAACAATTCCCGTAGGCATGGCTACAACAACAACAACAGCACCAGCAGACGAAATGCCCGAAATTCGGTTTCAGCGGGAAGGTGAGCGCAAAGCAAACGAAGAAATAACGGCCCGTTACTTGGCTATGTACGCTCCAATGTATAACTAATTTTTCGCCTTTTATGCAAATTTCGGCTACACAAAACTGCTATTTATTTAAAGCGCTCACTGCATTCAAGGCTTTATTTTTTCGACAAATGATTTCTGGCTCCGCCAATGCACCGCAGCCGCAACAACGAAAAGTCAATAAATAGACTTATTTATGTGATTTGCTCTTAATATTGTTTTTGTACGAATCACGTCGGGGTCACCAATGTTGAACTAATAAGCTTTTTTATTAGTTAATGCAAACGAAAATAAGAAAATTGGGTTGGTTTACGCTTGTTAACAATTTATTATCGAAAGAGTACAGCAGGCGAGACGAGAATGCGTTTTATGCCGAGATCAGAGTTCATACTGAGTTTACGAAGAGCCAGCCAGCCGAATGCTGGGCACAAAAATGCAAGCACACAACAAATGGGAGAGATAAATAGAGAGAGATGCCTTTCATGGTGCAATTGATATAAGAGTACAGATTTTCAAGTTAATTAGCTGCTGCGGCTGCGTGACCCGACAACTGTTTAATTGCAAAAAATAAGATCGTGGTTTTCTTGTAATCGATTATTTTTGTGACCGATCTAACACGAATATTTTTAAAGAAAACTAAATTTTAAATCGAGATACAAGGCGAGTCTAGCGGAGTCCATCCATTAAGTCAGAAAATACACTTTACAATTTTTGACTAAAGTTTAATTTAAAATGTCTTCTAAAGGAAAGCAAAAACACGTATCGCTTCCATTGGACAATTAAATCGGACTTTAGAGGTTGTTAGAAGAAAAACAAAGCTATAACTGTAGCAAAAAAATGAAAAAATGGCAAGTAAAATCTGAAACTAAAAGAAATATTCTTCCGATTTTAACCAAATTTTTTTATGTGGATTTAATACCGTATTAAAATACTTTTCAAGTTTTATGCATTTATCTCTAAAAATAGCGAAGTTGATCTGATCATTTCGATGGCAGCTATATGATACAGTTAATATATGAAAGATATTTGTCGGAGACAGGGGTCTCTTAGTCGCTTCACGTGTTGATTTGTCCGTCATGACTTCCTTTTTACACTTGGGTCTTTTTTTAAGATGCGTAGCGAGTTGCAATTGTTCGTGTTGCCCGTTCGAAGGTTCTCGAAAGAATGAATCCTGAACACTCTACTGTTTTGCACAACTCTACGTTGCAACAACAATTGCGCCACACTCGGCTAAGGTGGGTTCCCACCTAGCCACGCTCTTGAAACCCTTAAACGGTCTAAGAAGGTCACACTTCCTTTTCTCAATACTTTATTTAAAATGACAGGTTTCATCATGTTTTTTTTTTTTTTTTTTAAATCCCACAATACACCTCTTGTGTCTTCAAATGACAATTTGGCAGGATAACTCTTTCTTATTAGTAGCTTGTACTCTTCTGCGCAAACCCGACCATTTGGCTTACAATTTATCACAACACAGTGCAGGCTCTTGCCGCCACTTGCGACGATATGCACCTTTTGTGCCACAATCTCTCATTAGATCAAACTTAGCCTCTGTGTGTGATGTCCTGTGCACCCCTCTTAGGTGACAGATCTCAACTAATCTTCGGCGTCTATTTAAACGCCATCACTCTCTTTGAGCAACTCAGATGCAACTCGATTATCTGGTAGTTTTCGCAAGCTCTCATGCGGATACTTGTATGTTCTTTTACTAGTCAATGATTTCAACAGGTAACGATCACCTTCCAACAATTCTGTTACATCAAACGGTCCCTTGAACTTGGGATCCAATTTCGTTTGATGCCGTTCCTCACTTCTTAGCAAGACATTATCGCCAATCCCATGTTTCACAACTTTAGCCTTATTTTGATCAACTCTACTCTTGTCATATTCTGCATTCTAATCCATATTCTCTTTAGCTTCTGCCCTAGCTTCCTTACAATTTATCTTAGGTTCAGATATTATGGGTAACATGCCCAAAGGTCTTGCCTGCTTTCCTATTAGTAACTCTAAGGGGCTGAAATTAGTCACCCGATTACTAGTACAGTTCATAGCTAATTGGATGTCCATCAATGCATCCTGCCAAGAGCGTTCGCTTGTCTCAACTGCCGTCAACATTCCTTTCAACGTGCTCCACTTGACGGTTTGCCCTGCTTGCCCCTGTTGCAATTAAATGTAACTGAATTTTATTTGATGAACAAAAATCACGGAATCGACCACTGGCAAAGCTCCTACCTTGATCTGCAATGATACGGCTAGGTACCCCAAAAAGTGATGTACCTGCCTTTACTGCGTTGATACAATTTTCCGTATCCAAATTCAGTGTGTGATATAGGTAAACTTACTTGGTAAATGCGTCTATTTGTACTATGATATACTCCTTTAAGTCATTTTTGCCGCTCAGCTTCCCACTAATATCAATATGTTCCATTTGTACTTTGCCTGTTGAGGGTTTGGGGAGTTTACAGGTTATACAGTTTTTCACAAACTTTCTGACGTACTTCGACATACTTTCAAACCAATATTGTTCATAGACCTTGTTTAGAGTTTTCTGCCATCCAAGATGCATTATAGCTTTGTGTACATGATTGATAACCGACCACCTAAAAGATCTCGGAATCACTGGTAAGCAACGAGTCTTGCCGCTTCTCTGAATTTTGCGATACAACAAACCGGCTCTTACTTCGTAAGTTTTAGCTCTATCAACTTGCATCTCACCTCCATTTATTTGTATCATGATATCAACTATACCTAAGTCCCTTTGCTGTTCAGCGATTAGCCAATTATCCGTTATCGCTGCCAAGTCAATGCGAACCTCAACTACTTTGTTTATCGTTTTCGGGACATCTGGAATAGGATTTCGGGATAGGCAGTCTACGTGTGCCATTTGAGTTCCCTTTCTATATTCTACGCTAAAATCGAATGCCTGCCATGTACTCGTGGTGTCAGTTCAGCCTTTGTGCGACTCGCTTTTAAGGAATTGCAGTCAGTATGGACGACGAACTTTCTACCATGCAGGTAATGTCGAAAATGTTTGACAGCATTATACACGGCTAAAGTCTTTAGTTCATAAGAATGATATTTTGATTCTGAAGCCGATGTACACTTACTGAAATACTCGATCACCCTACATGTGCCGTTAATCCTGTGAAGGAGCAGTGCACCGTAGCCATCCGCGCTGGCGTCTGTATGCAACTCGATCGGAAGCTCAGGGTTGAATATGGTCAGCACCGGGTCACTTGTCAACACGTCAATAATCTTTTTACGTATTTGTTCATGTTTTCCTTCCAAGCAAATCCTTAGAAGTTAATTGATACAATGGTTTTATCTGTTCAGAGAATCGTGGAACAAACTTTCTGAAATATGAAGCCAAACCTATAAATTGTCTTAACTGCGTGGCAGTAGTTGGTTGACTTAATGCGGATAGAGCTTCTATTTTTCTAGGATTGGGTTTAATTTCGCCATCTTTAATATAAAATTCGAGATACTCTATTCCTGTCTTGAAGAATGTGCACTTCTTTATATTGAATGAAAACCCGTCATCTGACAAGGCTTTAAGAACAACTTTTAATCTTGTAAAAGCTTCTTCTTTGGAGTTTGCGACTATTAACACATCATCAATATAGACAATTGCATACGAGTATGCCAAATCACCTAAGGCTCGTACAATCGCTCTTCGAAATACTGACGAAGCGTTCTTCAAACCGAATGGCATAGCAAGGAACTCATATTGGCCTTCTGGAGTCACGAAAGCTGTCTTCTCGATGGAATCAGTGTGAGTCGGTATCTGATAAAATCCGCTGGCCATGTCCAAACTGCTAAAGTATTTACTACCACGTAATCTATCTATCTGATCTGCTATTAATGGCAATGGATATTTATCAGACACCGTATTCGCATTTAATTCGCGAAAATCAATGCATAGTCTATCACTGCCATCTTTCTTTTTAACTAAAAGCATCGGACTAGCGAATGGAAAGCTACTTGGGCGGATGACATTGCTTTCAATCATTTCTTGAATTTTGACCATGACTATTAGTTTTTCTTCTGCACTTAGTCTATACGGACGTCTTTGTACAGTCTTATGTTCATCAATTAGACGAATTTCTAATTCTCCTGTAGTTATACGCCTGTGTGGCATGCCAGTTATAAATCGATCTGAGAATTCATTTAAAATATTTCTTAATATTATCTTATCATTGTCAGCTAATTCCACATTATCGTTAAGCAGGTTTTCTAAGATACTTATCGAAGTTTCATTACTCACTACTTTGACAATTTGATTCCTATACATTGTTAATTTGTTAGCATCAATCATGACACCAAGACCTAGCTGCAATATTTCTCGACCAATTATAATATCGTACTTAAGGTAATTATCATTTACTACATGAAATAGGACTTCTACATTAAATTCGGAAATATTTACAGTTGCCAATACTTGTAAGTTGCTTTTAACAATGTTGTCACCTATTCCTCTTAGCACGACCGTGTTATAAATCCTTTTTCCAGCCAGCTTGTTGCAAAGTTTCTCCTTGACCAAAGAGCATTCGGCACCCGAATCGAAGAAGAAGATAAAACTCTCACCCATTTGCTTCATAATACTAGTTGGCTCCAACACTGCACACATGTCGACTCGCTTCTCGTTGTTGAAGTTGTTCGCCGAAGTCGTTCCCTTCATACATACAGATGCAATGTGACCAGGATTGCCACACTTGAAGCAAGTAACTGCTGACCTCTCTCGTCCAGCCAAAGGTTTGCCAGCATGATGATTTGGTTTTGCGCCGTTTCTTTCTTCTTCCTTCTTCTTGCGGCACTCAAACGCTTTATGTCCTATCTTGCCGCAATAATGACATTTGATTTGCGCCTGCGCTTTAAACTTCTTCCTGTCCGGTCCTTGATCCAATCCAGAGTAGTCGCTCACTTTGCTGAATGCAAATGCCTTTAAGAGCTGCTGCAGTTCATTCCAAGTTTTTATGTTTGTAGTGAAAACGGAACTTTGCAGCCTCGGCTCGATTTGGGACGTGTGGGCCAACACTAATGAAACAGCTAACTCCTCTTGGCTCATTCCTTTCCACTTCGTCAGCAGTGACGTCACCAGCCTGCTGCCATATACTGACAAGGACTCGTTTGCACTCGGCCGTCCGTTGAGAATGTTGAGCAATACGGCAGGCGGTGGCTCGATGCCTTCATAGCGGTGTAAAAACAAATCCCTAAATTCCAGCCACGACATTCCAGCGAAGCAAATTTGTGACAGCCATTGCGAAGAGTTTCCAAGCAGCGACTTGCTAAGCGCCATGACTAGTGCTCCGCCTTCCAGTGGACGCTCGGATATTATCATATCCACGGTTTTACACCACGCTGCGGCATCGGCTCCAGGCGCATCAGGATTAAACGTTGGCAATGTCACCGAAATATTTTGCAAGGCTCCATTCAATGTTGTTTGCAAAGTTTTCAGCAACTCTAGAAAGTTTCGGTTTTGTGTCTCTAAAATCGCCAGCAACACACTGTCAGAATGTTCTTGTGGCGATGGGGATCCCACTTCTGATGTCGGAGACAGGGGTCTCTTAGTCGCTTCGCGTGTTGATTTGTCCGTCATGACTTCCTTTTACACTTGGGTCTTTTTTAAGATGCGTAGCGAGTTGCAATTGTTCGTGTTGCCCGATCGAAGGTTCTCGAAAGAATGAATGAATCCTGAACACTCTACTGCTTTGCACAACTCTACGTTGCGCCACACTCGGCTAAGGTGGGTTCCCACCTAGCCACGCTCTTGAAACCAGGGTTCGGAAAATAACACTCACTGTAAAAAACTTGTGTTATTAACATGTTAAATGTCAAAGTGTTAAGTTCAAAAAAAGTTATTGACATGTGTGTAAAAAATTGTATCCTACATATGTTAGAAACATAAATAACACACACATGTCATTTGTGTTATTTACACGACGTGTTATTAACACGACGTGTTTTTTACACAGCGTGTTTTTAACACAATTAGTTTTTGACATTAAAGTGTCAGAATTATATGTTAAACTGAAAAATTCACGGTTTTCTAGAGTATAAGAATTCATATATGCTTTAAAATGGTTAAAACTAACATATAAGACATCATTGCCCATATTAGTTTTTCATTTTCCCTTCGACTCGTTAGTGTCGTGAAATGTAATTTTCATTTGTGTTAAAAACACATTGTGTAAAAAACACGTCGTGTTAAAAACACATTGTGTTTAAAACACAAGTAAGCTGTGTGTGTTAACAATTATTTTTCACATTTTAACACTTTTGTTTTTGACACACATGTCAACTACTTTGCTCACACTGTAAAATACAATTTTACATGTTTTTAACATGTGTGTTAAATTCCGAACCCTGCTTGAAACCCTTATACGGTCTAAGAAGGTCACACTTCCTTTTCTCAATACTTTATTTAAAATGACAGGTTTCTCTCAGTTAAATTTAACATTGATTTGTATTATTACTAATTCTCTCGACATACTCTTTTATGTCTTTGGACATATTTTTCCAGTAATAGTATCTCTGGACCTTGGCCAAGGTTTTTGTAATGCCTGTATGACCACCTTGTATTGGATCATCATGGAATGTAGACAATATTGCTTCTTTTTCTTTATAATTTTTTATTACGGTCACCGGGTTGAGTAGCGCTACTCTCAATGATTTCAATATATTATTGCCCATAATTTTACAATTATCAATTGAAACATGTTCAAAGATATTTTCCCACGGTGCCACTTTGAGTTTGCTGATTTTGTGAATACCGGCCTGCTTTTCAAGCCTTTGAAAGAATTGATCTAAGTCAATGGTTCCATTAGTATACAAATCGCTAACATCATATCTTGCTGTAATTTTCTTTCCGTGCTTAAATAAACACATCTTATTATTTACATGCAAGATCACTACTTTACGTACTTCATCATTATTAATGACTTCATATACGTTGGGCTCTGAAGCTTTCTCTATAGATTGCTTATGCAGTTCTATTTGTTCTTTTCCTGCGCAGGATTTTTGTCTACTTTGGTTTCTGGTAGTGACTTTCAGAATTGTATTGTTTGTTTGTATATTTTTCAAGTCTGTGATGGTTATTCTAGAGAGCGCATCGGCTACATAGTTATCTTTACCCTTTAGATACTCTACCGTAAAATTATATTCCTCCAATTCAAGTCTCATTCGTGTTAGTTTGGAGCTGGGATTTACCATTGAAAATAAGTAGGTAAGTGCTCTATGGTCTGTTTTGACGGTGAAGTGTCTACCATAAATATATGGTCTGAAGTGTGTTATTGCCCAATGAATAGTTGCTAATTCTTGTTCTGTAGTGCTCTTGTTGCTTTCACCTTTCGTAAAGGATCTTGATGCGTATGCAATTGGAAGCTGTAGTCCATTTTTGTTTTGAGTTAGGACTGCTCCACAAGCGTATTTGCTAGCATCTGTGATTATGCAAAATTCTTTGCTAAAATCTGGGTATTGCAACAGAGTAGGGTTTATTAATGCTGATTTAAGATGTTGGAAGGCGTTTTGACATTATGTTGTCCATTCGAATTTTACATCTTTCTTACATAATCTTGTTATGTAACGGGAGTATTCAGCAAAATTCTTTACAAAGCGTCTGTAATAATTTCAAAATGCAATGAATCTTCTAGCGCTGTCCGCATCATGTGGGACTGGATATTTTTCAATGACGTCGTATTTTTTGTCGTCGGGCAAGATTCCTTTAGCTGTGCATTTATGTCCTAAGAAAGTGACTTCATTCATGAAAAATGAACATTTTTCAGGATGTAACTTTAGGTTGTGTGGCCTACATTTCTCGAAAACATCAGTCAAGTTCTTGAGCATATGTTTTTCGGAACAACCTATGACTATTAAGTCAAACATATACAGAAATGCTTGCGAAGGTTCTAATCCAGAGAAAGCTATAGTCATCATTCTCTGAAAAGAGTTTGGCGCTATTTTTAAACCGAATGGTAATCGCGTGAAGCGATACGAACCATTGTTTGTTGAAAAGGATGTTATATCCCGTGAACTTTTTTCTAGTTCAATTTGATGAAAACCTGACATTAAGTCAAGGCATGAAAAATATTTTGCTCTACCTAGTTGATCTAAAATATCATCGATTCTAGGGAGCGGAAATTTATCAGACAAGAGTTTTTTATTAATTTGACGATAGTCAATTACTAATCGCCATTTTTTATTTTGCGTATTTGGAAGTGCTTTTTTTGGTACTAACAAAAGTGGGCTATTATAAGGTGATACAGAGGGTTCCACTATTTTATCATTGATGAGTTTTTGGACTTGTTTTTGAATTTCGTCTTGTTGACTATGAGGATTTCTATAATTTGTTATATATACGGGTTCATCATCAGTTAATCTCAGCTTTTGTTTATAAAAATTATTGGTAGTGATCGATTCGGTTTCTAGTCCGAATACATCACTATACTGTGTACATAATGCTGTAAGCTGTTCATTGAATTGAGGTGGGAAGTTTTTTGCAAGTTGGGATAATACAATTTTTTGTCTGGTTTCTAAGTCCGTTTTTACTACTTCGTAGTTTGAAAGTGGTTCATGATGAATATTTTTGATATAAACTATTTGATCTGTGTTTGTGGTATTTAGTAATCTTATATATGCATTTTGAACTGTTGCTATGGTATTTGCGATAAAGATACCATGCTGAATTTCTTGATTCGGAATTAATACGCTGTCTTCTTCTGAATTTATTTCGATTTTTCGGACGACTTGGGATCTTGCTGGCAGAATTAGGGAGTTGTTGCCAGAACTGTATGCTATTGGAACATAAATCGGATATTTGAGGTTATTTGGTCTTAATATAAGCCAGTCTTCAGACGGCCTAAAGTCTAATTGACAGTTGTATCTTTTGATAAAATCGATTCCTAGTATTCCGTCGTATGGAATAGCGAATTGCATATTTACGATATGGAAATCATGTGGAATTATGTACTTAGAAGTTTGAATTTCAATAGAAGTTAAGCCTTTTGATTTGGTAACTTCCTTACTTATACCCTGTATATTTATGATGTGATTATCTTGAATGTTTTGAAAAGTATCGGAATTTTCCTTCATTATGGATATTTCCGCGCCTGTATCTAGTAGAAAAACTAATTCTTTTCCTGTTGCTGAAGGTGACAAATGTATTTTGACTGAGATTTAAAGTGTGAATTTTGATGTTGTTTACTTTCGTGTATCTAAAGGTGTTTGGGAGTTTCCCGAATTTGTTTGGGCTACCCTAATGTTGTTATTGTGGTTGTTGTTGTTACCACCATTACCGTTGTTGTTTTCCCCACGGCTGCTTCCGCCGCGGTTGTTTCCACCACGGTAGTTGTTTCTGTAGTAATTCTTATTTTGGTTATTGTTATTGTTATTTCTATTATAACCATTGTTTTGATTATATCCGTTATTTTGATTATATCCGTTATTTTGATAATATCTGGTATTGTTATAATTACCTCGATTATTACCTCTACCGCGATAATTGTTTTTATAATTATTACCGCGATAATTATTTCCACGTTGGGTGTACAATATGGAATTGGCATTGCCTGTCATTTCAGTACTACATTGTATGTACTTGGCGACGGCTTCATTCATGGTTGCAAAATTGCCTGCTTCCAATATTGTTTTGAGGCGGCCATGCTCACAATTTTTGACCATTGTGCTGATGGCTTCCTTAGTGCGGAACTTGTCAGCGTGTTCGGTCGATAGGCCTTCATCAATATACGAAGCTTCTAGAAGCTTTCGTAGGTTGTGAATTTCTGTGGTACATTTTTCTGCAGTTTTACCTTTTTGGCTTGTTTTTGCCATTTTGGCTTTAATTACTTCGGATGTTTCTCCGACTATAGTATCTTGCAGTTTTTTAATTATAGCTTCTATTGTTGTTTCGTTTTGGACTCTGTATAATGTTGATCCAATTATTTTGGATTTGATGACTTCTATAGCCAAAATCTCAAATGTACCTTTCGGAAGGTTAACCAACTTCAAAGCTGTTACGAATCTCTGAAGGTGTATCCTTTGCCCGTTAAACTCCGGTACGGCACTTGATATTTCTTTAATGTATGCCCTTTGGGCATTTATCTCCTCAGACCTTGTGGTTGTTATACCCGTTACTCGTAGAGTAAAAGGGTATATTGTATTCGTGCAAAAGTATGTAACAGGGAGAAGGAAGCTTTTCCGATATAAAGTATATATATTCTTGATCAGGATCACTAGCCGAGTCGAACTAGCCATGTCCGTCTGTCCGTCTGTCCGTCCGTATGAACGCTGAGATCTCGGAAACTATAAAAGCTAGAGGATTGGCATTTTGCATGCATATTCTTGGAGTTCCTACGCAGCGCAAGTTTATTTCAAAATGGTGCCACGCCCCCTCTAACGCCCTCAATCGCCCTACACCATTTTTTGAAAGGTGTCTGGCGCCCACACCATTAAAGATTTTGGAAAACTAAAAATGCAGTTTTATTGTGACTATCAATACCTATCGAAATGTAGAAGAAATTTTTCAAATCGGACCATTCGTTAAAAAGTTATGCCCGATCAAAAATTGTATATATCTATCTCCCTCGCACTCCCTTAGCTGAGTAACGGGTATCTGATAGTCGGGGCACCCGACTATAGCGTTCTCTCTTGTTTTTTAATAAATTTGTAAATTGGAGATAATGTAGATATGTGTGTTTGGCCGGCATGCCACTGGACCACGTTTGTAGCCAACCGAGTGACCAAGATTACACAGGTGACGAGCGCTGAGCATTGGGCGCATGTGCGATCTGACCACAATTCCGCGGACCTGGCCAGTCGAGGCGTTTCGTTACAGGAGCTGACTGATAGCCAACTCTGGTGGGAAGGACCGGACTGGTTACAACAGCCAAAGGACAAGTGGCCAACACGGTGGCTTGAACCTCCAGTCACAGGCTTAGAGCAGCGTGCTGTTAAGGTCAATTTCGCACAGAACCCATCCGAAGATTTGCTGGAACGATTCTCCTCGTTGGATAAGGCTCTGCGGGTCCTTGCGTACGTATTACGTTTCATTCAACGCTGCCGCAAGATGCCGAGGGACTCTGCTGACCGACCTACCAAGGAAGAGGTCCGAGAAGCTGAAAGAGGCCTCATTCGTTACGCTCAGCGGGGAGAATATACCTAAGAGCTCATATTCCTAAGCGATAAGCGTCCGATTCCAGTTTCCAGCCCGATCGCCAACCTGTTTCCATTTTTAGACCAACAAGGCCTGCTAAGGGCATGTGGTCGCGTTAAAGCCTCAACGGCCCTTCAGTATGACGAGCGGCATCCTATTATATTGCCATACAACTGTCGTTTAGCTCGTCTTCTCGTCCGTTTTTCGCACCAGATTTCCCTGCATGGTGGCAATCAATTAGTGATACGCCTCATCCGATCGAAGTATTGGATTCCTAAACTCAAGAATCTAGTAAAAGCTGTGCTGAGCTCCTGCAAGGTGTGCACAATTTACAAGAAGAGAGTACAGACGCAATTAATGGGCGAACTCCCGACCGATCGAGTGTCCTTTTCCAGGCCATTTACATATACGGGCATGGATTATGCAGGCCCGTTCGAGATAAAGAACTATACTGGGAGAGCATGCCTTATTACCAAGGGATATGTTTGTGTGTTTTTCCACTAAGGCTATTCACTTAGAGCCTACGTCCGATCTGACAACGGAGAAGTTCCTCGCGGCGTTTGCCCGTTTCGTAGCGAGAAGAGGTTGTCCTCAGCGGGTCCATTCGGATAATGGCAAAACCTTTGTGGGGGCCGCGACTCTACTTTCTCGGGATTTCATGCAGACGATCAAAGAGTCGGTAGTTGAAACGTATAGCCACCAGGGACTCTTGTGGCGGGTCATTCCACCAGGAGCTCCACATATGGGAGGATTGTGGGAGGCTGGAGTAAAAAGCTTCAAGGCACTCTTCTACAAGTCAACGTCAAGTCGGAAGTACACGTTTGAAGAGTTCGCCACCATTCTCGCCAAAGTTGAAGCATGCCTCAATTCCAGGCCGTTGTCTCCCATGTCCGAAGATCCTTCTGAGTTATTGGCATTGACGCCAGGCCACTTTCTGATTGGGGGGCCGTTGCTTTCCACAGCTGAGCCCGAAATTAAGGGCGAAGCGCAGTCGATTATAAATCGCTGGCAACACTTGAAGGCCCTGCATCAGCAGTTCAGTGCGCGATGGAAAGAGGAGTACTTGAAAGAACTTCACAAGCGCAATAAGTGGCAGAATCCTTCCCGAGACATCCAAGTCGATGATATGGTGGTCGTCAAAGAAGACAATATGCCGTCAAATGAATGGCGGCTCGGGAGAGTGGTATCTGTTCTTCCAGGAGCCGATGGTAGAGTTCGCGTAGTAGAGGTCCTTACTGCTCGAGGGACAATAACACGTCCTATCCACAAACTAGTACTTCTGCCTATGGAGGACAAGGCAATCTCCACACTTCCGCAATAATAACTTCTGTCCTCATTCTAGTACTTCTTCCTATGGAGGCCAAGGCCACCTCCGCTTTCCAAAAATAGTGCCTTCTGTCCTTATTTTTCAAAATCCGTTCACAAATTGATACTAAATTTGCTTATCATTTTTATTAAAGCATCAAAACCATGGCTCCACGTCCTCGCAGCGCCCAAACTTTGGACGACAGACGTTCACGAGGTACTCGATCCTACCGTTGCCAAGTCTGTCGGGGAATCCATCCTCTACGGAAGTGCACCCGCTTCCTTAGGCTCAGCACGGAGAAGCGGCTCCGCGCCGTCCTCATAAATAAATATTGTGCGAATTGCAGGGGGGCAATGTCGCAGTGGCGACACGTGCAAAAAGTGCGGGCAGAACCATCACACGCTGCTGCACCTGCACGAGATGTCCGGGACTACTAGTCAACCGCCCATCCAGCAGCGTCGTCAATCGCCATCCCCGCAGCGTCGTCAATCGCCATCCCCGCCACGTCGCCAAACGCAGTCCTCGCAACATCGCGGATCGACCACTCGGCTGTCAAGGGCAGTCTCGCGGTCTCCATCGCCAGCGGCACGGGAAGCACGGACACCGGTCCGACGTCCAGCGTCAGCAGCAACTCCATCAGTGGCGGCTCTCCTGCAGCATCAGAGCCTCCACATCCTTCCGACGGTCATCGTGTTGCTGGAGTCTGGGGCCACCACCTTCGAGACGGCCGCGTTGATTGACCCTTGCACTCCCGTCAGCACCATCGACAGCTCCCTGGCAACTGCGTTCAAGTTGCTCACGACGACAGTGAGAGGCGAGGAAGTCTGCTCGACGACAATCCGGTCAAGAACGGGTGATTTCCAGATCGACGTGCTGCTGAAGATCAGCCCAAGTCTGCGCATCCGTACTCCGATCCGCGCGCTAAGCGATTCCATGAGAGCTCAATTCGATGACATCCGTCTGGCCGATGAGCGGTTCCATCGCCCAGCAACAGTCTCACTGGTGTTGGGCTCGGACGTATACCCCGACGTAATCAGGCCCGGGTTCCTAAACATACGTGATGGGCTGCCCGTCGCACAGGGCACGGTCTTTGGATGGGTCGTGTCTGGAGCATGCAGACACGCCTAAGGATTAATCCTTTGCTACGTTCGCCCTCGCAAGGGGGGGGGGAGAATGTTCGCGCCAAAGCGGCGCCCCCAGCCACGGCCAATTTTCCCTTCAAGCGCCCCTGGAGCCTTGACAGTCGAGAGAGCAGTTCTTCCAGATCGCTCGCATCTCGCTCTCTCGCACTGTTAAGTGTCTCCACTCCGCTCTCCAAGCGGCTCTTGCAATTTGCACTATGTAGTTTTAAGTTTGTTCTAATTTACAAGTGTACAAGTGAAGCCGAATAAACCGTGAAGTATTTTTTATAACGTTTAAAAAGCGCGTTCGAATTTTCTATCAACCCACCCTGCTGGAAAAACCCGCCCCCCGCCAGTTCACTGTCTGTTTTGTAATCTTGTAGTGACTTTTAAATTTTGTTTGTTTATGTCTTTGAGTTCTTCGATGCTTATTCTTGATAAGGCATCTGCCACGTAATTATTTTTATACCCTTGCAGAGGGTATTATAATTTTGGTCAGAAGTTTGTAACGCAGTGAAGCAGACGTTTCCGACCCCATAAAGGATATATATTCTTGATCAGGATCAATAGGGGAGTCGATATAGCCATGTCCGTATGTCCGTCTGTCCGTCTGTCCGTCTGTTTCAATACCGTTTGCGAGCTCAGTTTAAAAGCTAGCGCCTTGAAACTTTCACAGTCGTCCTAAAACATGTGTACGCAGATCAAGTTTGAAAGCCGACCCGATCGGACGTCTATATCCTATAGCTCCCATAGGAACAATCGGATATAGCTTTCACAAAATGAAGATATTTCGCTCAGTGTAAGAGCTATTGACAAGAATCTTTCTAAATCTTATTATTTTACGCATACCTTGATCAGGGTAAAAGCGCGTGCCGATCGGACGTCTATATCTTATAGCTCCCATAGGAACAATAGGGTGAAATCGGTCAAAATGTGTCGTTTTTCAGGATATTTCGCGCAGAATATAAGCTATTCCCATGAAACTTTCCAAATCGTATTTTTTTGTGCGTACCTTGATCAGGGTAAAAGCGCGTGCCGATCGAACGTCTATATCTTATAGCTCCCATAGGAACAATAGGGTGAAATCTGCAAGGGTATTAAAACTTCGGCTTGCCGAAGTTAGCTTCCGTCCTCGTTTCCCTTGAGGTACTCTGCTGTAAATTAAAAAAAAAAATTCCTTTGTTTGTACATTTATGGCCTAAGAATGTGACTTCGTGCATATAGAATGAACATTTTTCTGGACGAAGCTTGAGATTGTGTTTTCGACACAGGTTAAATACGTTAGTTAAGTCTTTAATCATATGATTTTCGGAACAACCTATAACTATTAGATCGTCCATGTAAAGGAAAGCTTGGGATGGTTCTAGTCCCGAAAAGGCTAATGTCATCATTCTTTGAAATGAATTAGGGGCGATTTTTACACCGTAAGGTAATCGTTTAAAGCGGTATGAGCCAGTGCTCGTTGAAAATGACGTTATGTCTCTGGATCCTTTTTCTAAAGTTATTTGGTGGAAACCAGACTTTAATCCCAACATGAAAAGAATTTTGCTCTGCCAAGTTGATCGAGTATATCGTCGATTCTTGGTAATTGGAATTTATCTGCTAATAATTTTTTATTTATTTGTCGGTAGTCAATAACTAATCTCCACCGTTTTTCTTCTGTTCCTAGAAGTGATTTCTTTGGCACAAAAAGTAATGGGCTATTGTACTCTGATACGGAAGGTTCTACAATGCCATCTTTAATTAGTTTTTCGACTTGTTTATCTGTTTCTTCTTTTTGGCTATGGGGTGTTCTATAGTTTTTAATATAAACTGGAATAAACTGGAGGATATTGGTTCCGTTTCTAATCCGAATATATCAGTAAATTCGGCGCATAGTTTAGTGAGTGTACTCTTAAACATTTCAGGAAATTTTTTGTTAATTTGGATAGGACCTCATTTTGTCTGATTTTAAAATCTATACTTTGAGGTTTTTGATAGTTATTTAATGGTTCGTAATCTATTTTATAAATGTTTATAATTTTATTGGTATCGGTTGTGTTTAAAATGCGGACAAAAGTATTATTGGAATTGGCTATAGTACTTGCTATAATTACGCCATCGGATATATATTGATTTTTAATAAGTATCTCTTTGTGAGACGTGTTTACATAAACTTGTCTTACAACTTCGGATCTAGCAGGAATTATTAAGTTATTTTCTATTGAATGTATAATCGGAATGTTGATCTCTTGATCGAAGTTTTCCAGTCTAGCTATTAACCAATCGTGATCTGTCTGAAAGTCGATTTGGCAATTAAATGTTTTTAGGAAGTCCATTCCTACTATACCATCACAGGGTATCGGAAAGTTATCATCAACTATTTGAAAGTTGAAAGGGATTATAAATTTTCCTGTTTGTATTTCTATAAATGCTAAACCTTTGGTTTTAAGAGTACTGTTAATCGATCGGCTTAGGTGCCTGGCATACAGTACATAAACAGAACTTGAACCAGTTGGACTAGGGTTTGCATATGAGGATCTGAAGACTAGAGCGACAGCCTCTGTTGAATGCAGAATGAGTACAACTTGATTGTGAGAGTCAGAATTGTTACTGATTTTATTGAATAAACTTAACGGTATTTATAGGTAAAAAGTGCATAGGTTAACAGAATAGGTATAAAGCAAAATGTTGGTTATTATGTATTATTGGCAACTCCGCTACTGGAAGCAAACCCAGTTACAATTTAGCAGAATAAGCTTGTGCCAATAAGTGGGTCATTGACCCGATATACGATACATCAGTACACTGACTTATAATTGTTGCTGCGACTGAACATTCTCCCGGACGTTGAACAAGTGTTCAAACATCGCTAATGTTGAACGCACACCTGCGTGGGGTAGGTTCAGGCATTCGTGGCATCCAGTTGACGAATCGCCTTCGTAGATTATATGCCATGATCAATATTATTGATAGCGCTAACGCAACATACGCGGCTACTTGATGATGCTGCACACTGGTAATTCGAGTTGACCATGCGGTATCCTTTAGCTTAGTCAGCCTCTGTTGTGACGATCCAGTTCGTCTGATTCAGATGGTTGGGTTGCAGTCTCTCGAGCTGACTCTGATGTACCTTCCACCACGGGCGTTGTTATATTTCCAAAACGAATGTACGCTAAATGCGATTCGGTGGTCATCGTGCTGAATGTACTAACACTAATGTTGGCGTTTCGTGCGGTGCAGCCTGGGGAAAGAGACAGTAAACCCGACCCATCAAGGTGAATGGTGGATGGTATTCCCTTGCATACAGCTTGAAGTTCTATTTGGTTGTGGGTCGCAAACATCCATCTGTTTCGTTGACGCGTTCTTAACCAAATCAAGTCTGCTTTCGACTTATAGTCTCACAGAGCGTTTCAGATTTGTTGTTAAATAGCTGAAATTCACACCGATTGTCAGCGTTGAATGCGGCTTGATGGTTAAAGCAAATGTGTTCGTTTTTGGATAATACTAGACATTGCTCGAACTCATCCTCAGTAAGACCAATGAATTGATCTCTGTGGGAATTTACAGCTATGATAGGTGTCTTAATGTCGAATCGATTCCAGCCTCCTGATTTCCACGTCGGGATGGGAATGATGCTGAAGACTTACTGCTGTGCTGTTGATACCAGAGGCACTGTCATTTTGAATATAACATGATCTGTAGTTGTGGTTCCCTCAGCGCGCATGATTTTATAGAGTTCCATTACGTTGTCCGACGAAACCGGCAACATTTGATCCGGAAGTAGATGATCCCGAATTTTGTCTAATTGGTCTCTTAACTTCTCAGGCGTTATCAGCATGGGACTGATGGTTTGATGACGAACATCGGTAAGAACGCTGGAAATTTTCGCTTACATCCGCTGCATTCGAGATGCCAGCAGGGTTAGCTGGACAGTTAAGATTACAAATGCTTGCTGTAAGTGATCGCCTTGATATCTGCCTGGCTCCTTGTTGAGGGTTGCTAGTTGATGTTCCAAATTTCTGATGCGGTTATCAGTGGATGACTCACTTTTCCTGACTACGTTTATAGTAGAATCCAAGATCGACGTTTGGTTTTTGAGTAGCATCATCAACACGTCTTCTCTGGATTTCAACTCATTTATGACCTTGGCCATGTCGTCTGCGTACCTGGCGTCAAGTACGCCAAAAAGTGAGTTAGCCACGTTACCTACTATATCAAGTGGTGATCTTCGCTGTCGGGAATGGTTGATCAGATAACTTCCTTCTTGTAACTCGCCGTATACATGTTGGAAATGCTCAAATATAGAATTGCATGCGTTTTCGTTATGCAGCTCAGAGCAATTGTGCCTGAGTTCCTTAATCCCAGTGGACAATATGTTCATATCGCTCCAATATGGTTTCAGATCATTATACGCAATGATGGTCCATTCCGAAATTGCCGTTCTTGCCGTGCCGAGTCGTTCATAGAATACTCCGGGCTGATTGGCGACCTGAGTAACATTTGTTGGCTGCCCTATTGCGAGCGGAAGAATAAGTAACATTGCTAGTAGCGTTGGTAGAACTGGAATTTGTACTTTCTTCCGTACTGGGACCTCTTCTGCAACCATTGCTCCTTCAACAGAACTGGTAGGCCGCTTTGCCGATACTTCTTCTTTGAGAAGGGGCGCAAGACGCGTGATTGGTCGCTGAAATACGCCAGACGCAGTTTTTACGTCTACTACACGTATGTAATTATCTTTGCCAGGATATGTCTTGACTATTTTTCCCATCGGCCAACTCATCACCGGCAGGGTATCTTCCTTTATTAGTACAAGTAGGCCTTCCTTGACATTCTGCGCCATGGTCTTCCATTTGTTGCGCATTTCAAGTTCTTGAGGTATTTCATGGACCACTGCTTCCAGAACGCTTGCTTAAGTCTGGACACTAATTCCCACCTTTTTACCAATGTTTTGTTGGTTGGGGTGAGATTTACGTCGGGCGGGGCCGTTAGGGGCTCACCAATCAGAAAATAGCCTGGGGTTAAAGCAGACACATCCGTAGGAACAGATGACATGGGTGTAATAGGTCGAGAATTAAGAATTGCTTCGTGTATGATCTGGCACCTTCCACGTCGACTCAAGAACCGTCGAAGAGCACCTAAGAATGCATCAGTTGTCAGGTCGCTTACCAACTCTAGATGTACTGCCTTCGTAGCGAAACAGCAAAAAACTGCAATATACGCCTTGTCTGGTCTTTTTCCACGGAGTTTATGGTGAATCCAAAATGGCCCGCAGTAATCAACACCAGAGTTGAAGAAAGGTCGAGCTTGTGTTACCCGGATTGCCCATGATTTGCTGCATTAGTTCGGGCCGTGCCTTTGTACACTTGACACAACAGTGTATAACGCTTCTCGCCATTGTTTTATCATTTATGATCCAGTATTGCTGTCTGGCAATGGCTCTTAACGCTTGTGCACCGCAATGCATATTCTCTTCATGCATTTCTCGCAACAGCATCCTTACTATTGGATCATTTTAAGGAAGCAGGATTTGGTGCTTTGCGTTATAAGGGAGTTTAGATTCTTCTAGTCTCCCTCCGACTCTGATGAGACTATCCTTTCCGATCATGGGGGATAGGGAGCAGAGAGCGCTCTTTTTGTCCACGGCCTTGTGGGTAACAAGATGCTTGTACTCACATGCAAAGTCAACTTTCTGAATGGTGCGCAGTATGATAGCACGAGCGTGAGTCAGCTCACCAATACGTAGGGTGGTTGTACTGGTTCTATTTCTTTTATAACAGAACGCATCATGTACGCCACTATCCTTTGTAGTTTTCGAAAACTGTTGCTATGGTTGCAGTTATAGAGTTCTTCCCCTGTCTGATCCTGACATGTTGGAAGACTCACTTGTTTTGTTCGCCGTTCAAGATCACTTGGACCGATTACTGGCATCTTGATCCATTTGTCCTTTGAACCGTGTAAAAAGAGTAGTCCATACAGCCAGAGGTTATGTTCTGATAATTTGCTGGCTGAAATTCCTCTTGATAGCACATCTGCTGGATTGTTCGCCGAGGACACGTGTCGCCATTGAGCTGGATCTGAGACATCTTGGATTTTGGCTATACGATTCGAGACGAATGTGTGGTATGTGGCCGACGAAGCGTTTATCCAGGACAAAACTACAGTTGAGTCAGTCCAAAAGTATCCAGATGCCCTTTCGATCGGTAGCCGCAAATCCTTTCTTACTCTGTGTGTTAGTTCAGCGCCCAACAGCGCAGCACATAGTTCAAGGCGAGGCAAAGTTTTTTTTCGCGGATGAAGCCACTCGTGACTTGGAGCAAAGAAGTCGTACCGAAATTTCATTGTTTTTGTAGGTAGCTCTTATGTACACTGCTGCTCCGTACGCACGCTCTGATGCATCCACGAATGTGTGTACTTCTTGATTTACTGGAACCTTTCCATTATAGATATGCCTAGTAATTTGCATACTGTTCAGTGCTTGTAGATCCGAGCGATAGTTCTTTCAATCATTTTGAAGCTCTTGAGGGAGCTCATCGTCCCAACTCAGGTTCAGTGCCCAAAGCGTTTGCATAAATATTTTTGCCTTTACTACAACGGGTGCAAATAGTCCAAGTGGGTCAAATATTTGTGCTGACTCGGAACTTACCACGCGTTTGGTGATGATTGACGCTTCGCTTTTCTGGGATCGCCCACACAGTTGATCCTTTTGTGGCATCCATACCAGACCCAACGTCTTGACACTGTAGTGTTTCAATGTTTCGTCTAGCTTGACGGTTTTGATAGTGTCTGCTTCGGGAACTTCTGTTAGAATTTGCGCATTATTTGAGCACCATTTCCGAAGTTTGAACCCGGATGGCAGTAATATTTGATTTAATTCCTGTTGAATTTGGACTGCTTCCGGAACGCTGTTTGCTCCAGTGAGACAGTCATCTACGTAGAAATCGTGCTTTAAAACAGACGATCCAAGCGGGAATTGTCCCTTTGCCTTTTCGGACAAGTAATCCAAGCATTTTGTTGCTTAAAACGGGGCTGACGTTGTGCCGTATGTGACGGTTTTGAGCCGGTAATATTTAAGATCATCTGATGGATTCTTTCTCCAGACGACTAGTTGATGATACTGATCGTCAGGGTGTATCCACACCTGCCGATACATTTTCTCTATGTCTGCTGTAAGCACGTACTTATGAGTTCGGAAACGTAATAGAATTGCCAACAGTTCGCTTTGGACAGTGGGCCCAGCATAGAGTATGTCGTTTAATGACTTGTTGCTTGTGGTTTTGCACGACGCGTCGAATACTACCCGCAGTTTTGCTGTGCTGCTTTCCGGCTTTAGCACACAGTGGTGTGGAATGAAGTAGTGACTAGCGGGTATATCTGAATGACACACTTGTTTCATGTGTCCGAGTGCTTCATATTTATCCATGAAGTCCACGTAGCCTTTCCAGACTTCAGGTGACGTTCTTCTTTCCAGAGCTAGAAAAAAACCTAAGCATTTGATCCACAGAACTGACTATTGATCGAATATCGTATTGATCGGAGCAGCAGTATTTTTTATTTTATTTTTTTTTTATTTTATTTTTTAAATTAGCAAATATCTGCCAATATAAACCTAACTCCTACCTCCGCCCGAGTAAAGGAGATTTTTTTAATGATATGCTCCGACTCACATCAAGTGGGCAGAGGCAAGGATAGGTGATTAAAAATATTTCTTACATTAAAGTCCACGGAACATTCAACAAACAACAAAAAATACAATTCATTATATTGAGTACACAAAACTCGAAAAGGATCGTGCGCTTCGAAATTCGATTTGCAAATTTCAAGAGCAATAGGCCGAAAGTAGCGGGATGCTCTTACGGGGATCGAAAACCGTATTTGGCCAAGTAAGAAGCTAGAATTTATAAGTCCAGTGATCAACTTGTGGAGGAACATCACTCCGTGGCAGGTCCGACGATCCATTAGCGAGGGCAGGTTCAGAAGACGCAGTCTATCGACGTAGGATGGCAGGTGACGTTGTGGATCCCAGTTTAACCCACGTAAAGCAAACAAAAGGAACTGTTTCTGTCCGATTTTACAAACGCAAAAACCCCTTTTGCTTTACTAACAATGATGCCGATGTGATTGGTAAAGTTTAGGTTGTGGCTAAATAAAACTCCAAGATCTGTTACGGAATTAATGCGTTCAAGATCGTTCATCCCGATGGAATAATTAAAGAGGAAAAGCCTCTTCCGATAAAAAGACATGAAGCTACATTTAGAATTATTTAAGAACAGCAGGTTCTGGAGGCACCATGATTGCAGATTGCACAAGTCCGCTTGCAGGAGTACGTGAGAATCAACGTTTGTTAAGGGCATGCAAAGTTTTACGTCATCGGCGTACATCATCACGTGGGAAGAGAGAATTACTTGAGGCAAGTCATTTATAAAGATTCCAAACAGAAGTGGTCCAAGGTGACTCCCTTGAGGAACACCAGAAGTCACATGGACAAGGTTTGAGATAGAATTTTTAAATAATACTCTCTGCGTCCGGTTTAATAAGTATGAAGAAATCCACTTCGTCAACGAGATCGGGAATCCCAGAAGCGTAAGTTTTTTTAACAGTAACTGATGGTTCACCGAATCGAAAGCCTTACTGAAATCTGTAAAAATTACATCAGTTTGGGTGTTAGTTTTAAACGCATTCCTAATAACTGTAGTAAACTCTAGAAGGTTGGTTGACGTTGATCTCCGTTTCATAAAGCCGTGCTGTGTTGGGGACATTATTGAACTACACTGGTGCTGAAGCTGAGCAGTAATTAATTGTTCGAAAAATTTGGGAATCGCACTAAGTTTTGCAATCCCTCGGTAGTTATTAATGTTCGATTTACTTCCCTTTTTATGAAGCGGAATTATAAAAGATTCCTTCCAAACTTCTGGAAAAAAGGAGTGCTGCAGGGATAACTGAAATAGTTTTGACAGTGGCCCACACAATGCGCTAGCACAATATTTTAAAACGCAGCTTGGTACAAGATCGGGACCAGAAGAGAAGGATGACTTGATTCTTTGCAGATTTTGAAAAACATCATCTACGCTTATTATAGGCATAAACATACCATTAGAGTGCGGAAGTGAAAAGGGATACGCTGAGGTATTATCGTAGCTTGTGGATGAATACGTGGACTGGAAAAAATTTGCAAATAAATTGGCAATATCGGCATCATTAAAAGCAGAAACGGAATCCAGATGAAGGCAGCATGGAAATTGTTGAGACTTGCGTTTGGAGTTAACAAATGCATAGAACTGTTTGGGGTTATCATGAAACTCAGTTCTGCAACGATCAAGGTAATTTTTGTAGCATTGGGAATTGTGAGTTATGAATTCAGATCGCGCAGTAAGGTATCTCGAATAGTCTACTTGCATCCCTGTCCTCTTAAATTTCTTAAAAAGTCTGGACTTGCAGTTTTTTAAGTAAGAGAGTCTACGAGAAAACCAAGGAGGCTTATAAGAAACATCAGGTGAGGGGAATGAAGGCACATACATATCGAAAACCGTGCCGAGAATGCCGTAGAACTGTTTAACAATGTTAAGAGGTTCTACGTTTAAGTCCATAAAAGACCAATCTACTTCGGATAAATAAAGATTCATATAAGTAAAGTTGGCCTTTCGAAAGCAGCGAAAAGATGCTGGTTCGATTTCAGGACCAGGTAATAGAGGAGCCGAGGCTTCCAGAATGACCTCAAGTGTAGGGTGATAATTGTCTTCAGGACTAACGAGCGGGTCAATTCTAGAAACGTAGGCATTGGCGAACTCAGACGCAAAAATAAGGTCCAAGATTTTATTCGAGGAGTTCTGAATAGAGTTCAATTGTCCCAATGAGAGGTCGATAAGGCCGTGTACCAACTCGTGAGGTAAAGAGGGATCAAGAACATTTGAGTCAGGTGATGACATCCAGGATATGGAAGGTAGGTTAAAGTCGCCCATAACAATAAGATGGTCGTTATTGCCGAGGGTGGAGTGAATACTCTGAATATAAGCAACGTGCTGCAGATATACATTAATATCGGACCGAGGTGGAATATACGAGCATGAGACGTAAACAAAATAGTCATGAACGTTAATACGAACAGCAACAGATTCTAAAGTGCTTTCGGAGTCGATTATCGGAATTAATTCTGAAACCAGATCGGACTTGACGGCAATAAGAACACCGCCGCCCAGACGCACTGTACGATCCCGTCTATAGATGACATAGTTGCCCGCAAATATTTCGCAGTCAGACACAGAGGAATTAAGCCACGTTTCAGTAAAGGCAATCACATTGGCGTCAAAGGAGACACTATTGACGTGCAGTTTACTGAGTTTACCCAGTAAACTACGTACATTCTGATAGTGTAGGGAGAATGACTCAATTAGTTTTTTGGAACCTTGGCCGAAGGGGTTTGAGGCCCACGAACTCGAGAATTTGATTTGTTAACATACTCGTGAACGATGGCATGCTCCGGCCAGATTGCTATATCAAGGACTTTATCAATTAGAGTATCAGAAATTCCAATCTTAAACGACGATATTTCGCGTCTTTGCTTAAAACTGAACTTTGAGACAGTAATTTCGGTGCTAGAAATATTCAGTTTGCTACTTAGGTGGGTCTTAACGTCGTTCTCAGAAGCCCCAGGATTCAGACGGGAGACGAAAATGAACCTTTTGGGTGCAACGCCAACTATGGGCGCAGATATCCTTGGCGCGACACCAGATATGATTGATCCACAGTTGATTCTTACAGTCGCCGAATGTGTGGCATTGGTGGTACAAGTAGAATTGGCTACGTCCATATTATCGGAAATAGCAGACGACCGGGCGATGGCCAACAAAGCGTCTGTTGGTGCCGCGGCGTGCGACGTAGATGCCTGGTCTTCGTTGGCAACAGAGCCAAGATGCAGTCCACTAGGTAAATGCAGAGGAGGAGAAACCAGGGCCGTCGCCGGGGTAACTGTTGGTACAGTTGTCGAGTTATCTGAAGATATGTGGTCTTCATCAGCTGCACCACCTTCCGGCAGGGAGGAAGTGGTAAGAGTGGGGGAGGCTTGATTGAAGTCCATAAGTGCTCTTGTAATAGGGCTCAGTTGCATTGAGGCGGAAGACTGTGGAACATTTAAGGTATTATTAGGCAAAGAGTAAGATTGGGCGACACTTAGCATTTTCAGGTTCTTAAAGTGTGATTCAGCAGAGCGGAATTTATCTTGAAGCTCGAGGAACCCAGTCGACAGGGCTTGGAACTCCAGGTGGGTTTGACGCATGAATGTTTTCATATCAACCTCTATATGCCTGCAGTTTGGGCAAGTCCAATTAAGGCCAACCCGTGACCTAAGCTTGTCCACAATTGGGCCACTTGTCCGCCCTAGCTCCACGCAGATAGGATGTGCCAAGTTGTCACAAATCCAGCAGCAAACCGAAGTTTGACGGGAAGTTATTTTGTTGCCATAAGAGCAGGAAGCGGCACAGCATGAACTCATTTCGTTTGTTTTAATATATAAATTGATTTAGTAATTGGTTTAAAAAACGCGGCGAAGAACCGATCAAAACAAAAAGCGAAGAGCGCAGGTAAAGCTTTTTGTTTAAGCTCCAAAAATCAAGTGCGTGTGATTGTTCAGCAGCAGATGACCGGAGAGTAATTACACCAACAACAAACCACACTGTTAAGCGATAAGCGTAATGCACAAGAGCGATAGGAGAGCTAAAGCGCGAGCAACAACAATTCTAGCGGTTAAAACGCAATGCACAAGAACGGGGCGGCAAAGCGGATAGGGAACTTTTTCACAAAGTAGTTTTGCGAAATAAAAAGTCACTGTCTTTATTTAAAACGATCCGGTTTGTTTGGATTGTTAAAATTCACAAGGTCACCAACAGTTCGCTGAAATTCTGGTCAAAATGCACAGATTTTTCACGGAGAAAACTTTGTTTGAAGATAGAGCGATATAAAGCACGTCTAACAGCGGCAGCGAACGATAACGAAAAAAGTATGTAACTAGTATAAGGAAGTGATCACTAGCTGAGTCGATCTAACAATTATAACGAGTCACTTGTCGTTGGCATAAAATAACGCAATATAATAACGATTTTCTTCCGATATAAGCTTCAGTACAAACTAGCTGTGGAACAACGTTTTAGTTCTATTAATGATGGAAATCTGTGTTAACCAGTATCATCTGAGTGCCAGAGAAATGCTTGAACGAAAAACACGAAGAAATAAAACAGATCCTCTACAAAAGGGTTACATCTCTGTCTACGGCCTTTCTCATCAGCTTATATCATATGTAAACTTTCCAAACTAGATAAAATAGTCAATTATTGATTGGTCCCAGACCCTGTCCAAAGTTTGCCGAAAAAAATTCCAGATTATTGATACATAGTTTTAATAGTCAAAGTTGTGTTTTACCTAAACCAAAACCGGTAAGTCCAATATCCAGATTGCCCGATCCAAAGGTGTTGTCTTAGGTGCCGTGTCACGAAAGCAATGTTTTTGGGGGGCGTTTTCAGTACAAATTTTGTGTAGCATGCTTAGTCTTGAAAACCATATTTTGCATAGGATTTCATCCAACCCCACTCCCTGCTTTCAATCACCTTCACGCTTTACAAGGAATTTTATTTGGAAGACAAAAGCGAGTGCTTTTATTATGCCTTGGCTTACCACAGGGTTAATTGAGAAGTGTGTATTCCAAGCAATGAAGAAGTAAGCTTTCAATTATACGTAGACAAAAAACAAATTTGTCTTAAGCATGTCAAGGTTGTTATGGGGGACTTAAGGCTGAATAAGTGGTTTGAAAAGGGAAAAAAGATCGGCCATTGCCTAATCCTGTTGGGTGGGATGTTGGGTAACTGGTAAATATAAATGCGACGTGCTACATTTTTAATGCCGGTAAGTATTTTTACAAGTTTTTCTGAACCTCACAACAAAGTTTTTTTTACTACCTAATTTAAAAGAAACAAAAATGTAATTTCAGCAACTCTTTGTTTATATACCCCTGCAGTTAAATAAATACTTATAGTTTAATGCTCGCTCGATCGGTGCTGTTCCAGGGATTCAAAGTTGTAACAAACTGTTTTGAAACTACGAAAACGCCGCGCCTACCTCAGAGAAGTTGTGTGTTCGTCCCTACAAATTTATATTGCGTGACTGCCCGTGAGCCAAAAAATACAAGATATCCGATTGAAACAAATCGGAAAACTTTATTAAGTTTTACTTTCTCTGAAATTGGTTTGTTCGCCAGCTGGCTGTAACGGTTCGCCCCGTCGCACACTGGGGTGAGAGACCCCAATAGTGACGATCAAATCAGCCGTCAAAAAATTTGAACATCTTATAATTTTGTATTTTGTATTTGATCAATAAAAGTAAAAAAAAAACATTTGGACTTTCTGTAGAGTATTTTTTTTTTTAATAATTATTTTTCTTTGGCGCATTTTTTAAAAATTTGGGTATTTATACCAAAAAACCGGTAATGTTTCATTAATAGCGCTGAAAATTTACCCGAATTTATGAATACTAAGAATCGATGGACTTTATAGTAAATATGCGACAAAAACAATATACTGAAAATGAGAAAAAAACCTTGTATTGCTTGTATTTATAAAATAAAAAAAGTTTATATTTATAACTTCGAATTTATTAGTGGAAACCATAATTTTACAAGAAAATCAAAAAATCAATCCGATTCCATCTCGGATTCGCCTTCACTATCGCTCATAAATTCTGCTGCTTTTAACAGAGTTAAAGCTTCCTTCGGAAAGGTGTGCACCTTTTTTTTCGCAACTTCCGTTTGGTAGATATTTTTGGATCGGAGCTAATCAAAAACATATTTAAAATGTCCTGCTTGCTCTTCACCCTATCCATTTTTCTCGAATAACATTCTCTGTATTTTTGGAAGTCTTTGTTCCGAGCTTCTTGAGCTTCCTCTGACAGTTGGCCTATGGGTAACAACGCATTCGAAATAATTTCAGCACCGTGAATTAAGAACTTGTGTATTGTTGGTGGCATATAATACCACGGATACAATTGTAAAAAGTATCTAGCCGTTTCATGAGCGTATTCTTCGAATAGCTTACCAACACCTGACATTCAAAAATAAAAAAAACGTATTTTTTCGTGAAATACCGTGCAACTTTGAATTAAAATAACTCTCTTATAGCAGAGTGTTGCACGGAATCCCTTGGTAGGGACTTAGGTACATATCACAAGAATTTTTAGAAAAAAAATGGTTACGTTTGGTTACGTTTGAAGAAACTTTTGACCTAATTTACTTAAAAAAAACGTCAAATTTTACAGATTATTTTTTAATACATTTTTTTTATAAAAATTTTACAAAAAAAAAAATTAAAAATTTTTAAAAATAGTAAAGAGTTTAAATTTATTATTCCCATTTTCAAAAAGTTGTTTTTGCCTATTTTTATTGTAAAAATAAAAAAATATTAATTTTTCGTATTTATGAAAACAAAAAAACAAAGTTTCAATTTTGGATTTACATTGTGAGGTTTCTTTAAGACCTAGGACCATAATTTTTTCACTTTCTAATTCAGAATTTTATCTTCTTTCGCCACATATGACCCTCATTGCGAAACTCAGAAATTTGTATTTTAAATTAATCGTCACTTTTGGGGTCGCTCACCCCAGTGTGCGTCGGCGGGGCGCCTTGCTGTGTTCAAGATCCCTGGCGGCGGCGCTCCTTGACGGCGTTGCTGCTCTCCGGCTCCCCGTGCTTCTTCCTTAACGGCGTCTCTTCAGTTCCGCACGGCTTGTAGGATTGTAGAGGTCCGGCCAGGATAATAATCACCTGCGCCGTAAGACTCCCGGAGGTCGGTGTGGCTTTCGTCAGAAAAACAATAGCACGGCAGGTCAAACCCAATTCGGCCTTATCGCTAGTCCACCGTATCCCCAACACCTGGCACATACTCTTGATCCGCGCTCACCTTGCCATTATCTCGTCCTTCTCTAGTCATCGCCTGCACTCCGATCCAACCTCTCGCCCCACAGATCTCACGCATATAAATGGACAGACGAGCAGAAGGACATGGTTATATGGACTCGGCTATTGCTGCTTGTCAAGAATATCTCTAAAGATTATAAAATGAAAGACCGATTTTTAAGGGGATACGACTACAGCCCAAACCGTAAGAGCTGGAGCAACCAAATTTTTGCACAGTATTCCATTGCGGATCTAACCGCCCACTAAGATCCGACATGTCCCCCCAGTGGCCTCAATCAGCTCAAACATTAATATTTGGAAGAACAAAATTTGGTCTATTTGATTGCTTAATTAGATTTCTAAATGTAATTTCGATATCCCCCATAATTTGGGGGCTACATTTCAAGATAACTTTTCGATTTAAAAAATCTAAGCCGCTGCTCCGAACAAGATGATTTTTGGATCATTAGTTATTCTATGGCCCAAATGCTTAAGTTTAATTTTTAAAGATTTTAACCTTTTTTTTTGTATTTGTTAAGAATTTATTTAGATTTTCTAAGTTATCGCGTCTCATTTTGCGGGAGCCTGCCGAGAGAGCGAAAACCAGAGAGCGGATGCCAAGAGAGCGACGGCCGACAGAGCAACAGCCAAGAAAACTGATGGGGGGAGGGGGAAGTGCTATGAGGAAAGGGTAGGGGAAAGGGGCAATTTAAGTTAAAATTTGTTTTGGATTTTATTTGTATACTGCTGCTCCGATCAATATGATTTTCGATCATTAGTCAGTTCTGTGGATCAAATACTTAGGTTTTTTTTTTTCGAAAAGTATTTTTCATTTTGTAGCAGAAGTAAGAGCCCTATTTAATTTCGGCCATGGAAGAAAATAGACAAACTTACTACATATTCTGTAAGCAAATTTGGATTTTCAAATCTTATACTGCTGCTCCGATCAATAGTACGTTCTGTGGGTCAAATGCTTGGGTTTTTTTACAAAAAGTATTTTTCATTTTGTAGCAGAAGTAAGAGGCCTATTTAATTTCGGCCATGGAAGAAAATAGACAAACTTACTACATATTCTGTAAGCAAAGGCAAAATCTTAAAATTCGAATTTCTGAACAAGTACTGAAGTTTGATCTGTAAGCATTCAAATACGTTACTTCTTCAGATATGTATGCATGTAGGTATGAATATTTGGATATGTTTTGATTTGTGATGTGTGTGTGTGTTTCTGTTTGAAAGTAGATGATTACCTTCCTTTCAGCCAATGCTGAATCTTTATGTTATTTGTAAAGTTTAAAACTAATAATTATCGATCATATGTGGAACCTGGAAAAACAAGTTACTTCGCTACTTTTGCATGGGATGGCAATCTTTGCGTGTTGGTACAATAGTTTTCATTTCATTCAAAACTAGAAATTTGAAAAAACCAATTCCAATTTACAAACAAATATATTTGTGCGCTCAATAAAATTGCTTTGATAACATTGTAACTGAAAGCAAGTACAAAGATTCGCGACTTTCACATGGATCACATTCATTTATTATATGTTTTTAATTTTTATTGATTCGACAAGGATGAGATCGCAAGTTAAAAGAGGGCTATACTAAAAAATACACTTGCTCTTCTTTGCCACAATTCGTTTTTTGGGAGTGAGAAGGATATAATGATAACACCAGTTTACAAAAAAAAATTGATGAAATACGCACTTCATGAAACTATGATTTTCGGTTAAGGTTCATCTCCCTGAGTAAGAAAAGGGCACTTTTAATTTTTTGTATGGTACAGTTTTTTTTTAAAGTGTAAAAAACGTTTTTGACGCTTTTTTAATTTCTAACTGGAGCTGTGATTAACTGATTTCGGCCATCGATGACTCATTTTACAGGTAATAGAATGCCCTCTAACTTTCTCATACACAGCATTGAGATCCATTCATTAGTTAAGAAGCTACAAGTGGTCAAAGTTGAAAAAGTTGGAAAAAACGCAAAAATGCTGGAATAAATGGCTTCGTTAAAAATACACGCCTAAAAACCGAAATTAGTTTTATGTTCTTTTCTTAAAGACTGAACTTTAACGAAGAATTTGAGCCATTGATCACGACAATCCGTCGGTAAATCGATTTTTGCCAGATTTTTATCCGTATGTACCCAGTTTCAGCATTTGGAAGGAACGGCCGTTAAACCGTTTTTTAAATTTTCAGTGTTGGGCAACGTCTGAATTTGGTGCAAGTAGTTATGCATAACGTCAGTTTTCAAGCTATTAGTGCTGTGCAAGCTGAAAAGTATGCGATTGCAGTTACGAGGAAATCATTTTAGGATTTGGCAAAAAGCTTGTCATGGAGCATAAAAGTAAACGTTTAATTTGTTTAAATGATCCTAATGAATTTTGTTTTGTATGCGGTGAATACGTTAAGAAAAGTGCATTAACTCGACCTTTTAATAATAAGGAGCAACAATTTTACAAAGAATGTTTTTCCGAGAATATCTCGAAAGTCAATACCAATTGGACACCAAATGTGTTGTGTGTTTCGTGTCGCGTAAATTTACATAAATTACATTTACATTTTACAAATTCGGGCGTCAATAAAGTACAATTTTCTCATAGATCTAATTTTAGCTTCACAACGCCAATAATTTTGGAGACAGCCCCAGAATCACACAGATGATTGCTACTTGTGTCTAAGCAAATTATCTGGTGTGGGACGTTCGGCCATCTGGAATTATGCTAAAGTCTCTTCAGTGACCTAAAGCGATTACGATTCCTGAAAATTTCATCTGTGGAGATACGGATGAAAGTTCAGAAACATGCGATTCAAATGATTCCGAAACGTTGCCGAATTTGGAAAAGCTCCCACAAGAAAAACTGAATGATCTAATTAGAGATCTTCAGCTAACCAAAGAAAAGTCGGAATTTCTGGCATGAACTCATTTCGTTTGTTTTAATATATAAATTGATTTAGTAATTGGTTTAAAAAACGCGGCGAAGAACCGATCAAAACAAAAAGCGAAGAGCGCAGGTAAAGCTTTTTGTTTAAGCTCCAAAAATCAAGTGCGTGTGATTGTTCAGCAGCAGATGACCGGAGAGTAATTACACCAACAACAAACCACACTGTTAAGCGATAAGCGTAATGCACAAGAGCGATAGGAGAGCTAAAGCGCGAGCAACAACAATTCTAGCGGTTAAAACGCAATGCACAAGAACGGGGCGGCAAAGCGGATAGGGAACTTTTTCACAAAGTAGTTTTGCGAAATAAAAAGTCACTGTCTTTATTTAAAACGATCCGGTTTGTTTGGATTGTTAAAATTCACAAGGTCACCAACAGTTCGCTGAAATTCTGGTCAAAATGCACAGATTTTTCACGGAGAAAACTTTGTTTGAAGATAGAGCGATATAAAGCACGTCTAACAGCGGCAGCGAACGATATATATATATATAGTATACGATTTTAAAATCCAAAACAAATTTTAACTTAAATTGCCCCTTTCCCCTCCCCTTTTCACACAGCACTTCCCCCTCCCCCTCATTAGTTTTCTTGGCTATTGCTCTCTCGGCCGTCGCTCTCTTGGCATCCGCTCTCTGGGTTTCGCTCTCTCGGCAGGCTCCAGCAAAATGCGACGCAATAACTTAGAAAATCTAAATAAATTCGTTAAAAATACTAAAAAAAAATGTTAAAAACTTGAAAAAAATTAAACTTAAGCATTTGGGCCATAGAATAACTAATGATCCAAAAATCATCATAATCGGAGCAGCGGTTTAGATTTTTTAAATCGAAAAGTTAACTTTAAATGTAGCCTCCAAATTATGGGGGATATCGAAATATCATTTAGAAATCTTAATAGGACTTTTTATACCCGTTACTCGTAGAGTAAAAGGGTATATTGTATTCGTGCAAAAGTATGTAACAGGGAGAAGGAAGCTTTTCCGACCCTATAAAGTATATATATTCTTGATCAGGATCACTAGCCGAGTCGAACTAGAAATGTCCGTCTGTCCGTCTGTCCGTCTGTCCGTCCGTATGAACGCTGAGATCTCGGAAACTATAAAAGCTAGAGGATTGGCATTTTGCATGCATATTCTTGGAGTTCCTACGCAGCGCAAGTTTATTTCAAAATGGTGCCACGCCCCCTCTAACGCCCTCAATCGCCCTACACCATTTTTTTAAAGGTGTCTGGCGCCCACACCATTAAAGATTTTGGAAAACTAAAAATGCAGTTTTATTGTGACTATCAATACCTATCGAAATGTAGAAGAAATTTTTCAAATCGGACCATTCGTTAAAAAGTTATGCCCGATCAAAGATTTTATATATCTATCTCCCTCGCACTCCTTTAGCTGAGTAACGGGTATCTGATAGTCGGGACACCCGACTATAGCGTTCTCTCTTGTTAAAATGCAGTTTTATTGTGACTATCAATACCTATCGAAATGTAGAAGAAATTTTTCAAATCGGACCATTCGTTAAAAAGTTATGCCCGATCAAAGATTTTATATATCTATCTCCCTCGCACTCCTTTAGCTGAGTAACGGGTATCTGATAGTCGGGACACCCGACTATAGCGTTCTCTCTTGTTAATACCTAAAATTCGGCATATTCCAAATTTCAAAATTCCAACCACTTTAGAAGTTAAGCAATCAAATAGACCAAATTTAGAGCTTCGAAATATTAATGTTGGAGCTAATTGGGGCCATTGGGGGGACATGTCGCATCTTAGTGGGCGTTTAGACCCCCAATGGAATACTGTGCAAAAATTTGGCTGCTCTAGCTCTTACGGTTTGGGCTGTAGTCGTATCCCCTTAAAAATCGGTCTTTCATTTTATAATCTTTAGAGATAAGAACAATACAAAAAATATTTCAGCGGCCTAGTTACTCCGTTTCTAACTCAAAATAACGTCATGCGTCTATAAAGTTTTATAAAATTGATACAATTAAATATAAATACGTATGTACTTTGTACATACGAGTTTAACGAGTTAAATTTATTTGAACTAAAGTTTAAATTTAACGTTTAAATTCTGAGTGACCATGCTGTCTTATCCAAACAAATCCCAGTAAATGTATATATATTTGTCCCTTTCTAAGCCTCTAATGAATACTCTAATGAATGAGCCGAAAAATGTCGTGGAATAACCGCATTATGGTTTGTTCATTCATTGAACTGCGAAAATTGGTTAGTTGGCGGAAATAAAAATAATGCAATGTTATGAAACTTTGTTAAATTTACTTGAACCACAGATTGCATACAATTTGGTATCGCATTTTTGCACTTCCTTACCACTTCTACATCCTTCACATTAGTATTGGATAACTTTTGTAAATTCTTAATGTAGGGTATAGAAAGTTTTAGTTTTAAACTTTACAAATAACTTAGAAAGATTGAGCATTGGCTGAAAGGATGGTAATCATTTTATTTGTATTTAAACACATAATCTACTTTCAAATAGAAACACTCAATACAAATCAAAACATATCCAAATATACAAACCTACATGCATACATACATATCTGAAGAAGTAACGTATTTGATTGCTTACAGATCAAACTTCCGTACTTGTTTAGAAATTCGAATCTTAAGATATTGCCTTTGCTTACAGAAATTTAGTTAGTTTGTCTGTTTTCTTCCATGACCGAAATTAAATAGGGCTCTTACTTAAGCAACAAAATGAAAAAAAACTTTTTGAAAAAAAAAACCTAAGCATTTGATCCACAGAACTGACTATTGATCGAATATCGTATTGATCGGAGCAGCAGTATACGATTTTAAAATCCAAAACAAATTTTAACTTAAATTGCCCCTTTCCCCTCCCCTTTTCACACAGCACTTTCCCCTCCCCCTCATTAGTTTTCTTGGCTATTGCTCTCTCGGCCGTCGCTCTCTTGGCATCCGCTCTCTGGGTTTCGCTCTCTCGGCAGGCTCCAGCAAAATGCGACGCAATAACTTAGAAAATCTAAATAAATTCGTTAAAAATACTAAAAAAAAATGTTAAAAACTTGAAAAAAATTAAACTTAAGCATTTGGGCCATAGAATAACTAATGATCCAAAAATCATCATAATCGGAGCAGCGGTTTAGATTTTTTAAATCGAAAAGTTAACTTTAAATGTAGCCTCCAAATTATGGGGGATATCGAAATATCATTTAGAAATCTTAATAGGACTTTTTATACCCGTTACTCGTAGAGTAAAAGGGTATATTGTATTCGTGCAAAAGTATGTAACAGGGAGAAGGAAGCTTTTCCGACCCTATAAAGTATATATATTCTTGATCAGGATCACTAGCCGAGTCGAACTAGCCATGTCCGTCTGTCCGTCTGTCCGTCCGTATGAACGCTGAGATCTCGGAAACTATAAAAGCTAGAGGATTGGCATTTTGCATGCATATTCTTGGAGTTCCTACGCAGCGCAAGTTTATTTCAAAATGGTGCCACGCCCCCTCTAACGCCCTCAATCGCCCTACACCATTTTTTTAAAGGTGTCTGGCGCCCACACCATTAAAGATTTTGGAAAACTAAAAATGCAGTTTTATTGTGACTATCAATACCTATCGAAATGTAGAAGAAATTTTTCAAATCGGACCATTCGTTAAAAAGTTATGCCCGATCAAAGATTTTATATATCTATCTCCCTCGCACTCCCTTAGCTGAGTAACGGGTATCTGATAGTCGGGGCATCCGACTATAGCGTTCTCCCTTGTTTTTTTTTTATTTCGAACATCTTTTTATATTTATTGTTGGCGCTTTATATATTTTATATTTTGTCCAGATCATTAGCCTGGCTTTTATGTATGGCTCTTTTTGAAATACATTTGTTTTGAAAGATATAAGCCTTGTACAAAATAAATGCGCTCAGAATAAAGACAATCATTTATAATAAAATGTTCGTTAAATCTGTATTTATTGTTTTGGACTCGATTTTATTTATGACATTTGCTGTGGAGTCCACTTCTTTTACGTCTACTAAACCCATTTTGGGTGTATATATTTTTGGATTATAATTATAATTATTTGTTTCAGTGGAAAATTTACTTATTGCATTACTTTGCATCTATTTTTACAAGTTTTCTGCCTATTTTGTGTATGGTTTTCAGGCCACACTCTAATCGGGCAACTGTTATGTCGCTCAATTTTAAACATTTGTTTTATATAATAAATGAAAAAATATGCATCGCAGTGCAATTAAAAAAAATTTTGCAACGCAGTGCAGATAAAAAAAAAATTATGCGCTCTTGGTAGCGCTGTCGGTTCACTTTTCCTTGGTCTGGTTTGGTGCGCCCGACGGTACCGGTGATGGCTGCACAGGCTGTACTTCTTTGGTGGGGTGCCGGTGCTGGCTGCACAGGTTGTTACTTCTTTGGTGGGCTGCCGGTGCTGGCTGCACAGGTGTATTCGCAGTGGGGTGCGTACAGATGTCCCTTGCAGTCATCCGGGAATGTCTTCTTCAGCTTCGGGATGACAATTTTTTCTGGCGGAGGCAATGTTTTTGTAGTTTTGGCGATATTTAGAATTTCAGAGTAGGTGGATGTGTGCGTGGCTGTGATTTGCTTTTTACGTACTGTTATTTTGTATGTGTTCAACTTGGGCATGTAGTTTTACCGAGTTGTTCCAACTTATTGCATTGCCGCTGTTCAGCAGCTTCAGTAGATCAGCCTTCCTGGATTTTAATCTTTTCACCACGCCACTACGTTTGGCACACATCACACTCTACTCACTGCGTTTCTTTATTTTGTTTCTTGTAAGCAGCCATTGCTGTTGTTGCCCTTGCTGCTGTTGTTTATTGTTGTTGTTGCCCTTGCTGCTGTTGTTCCAGGTCCAGATCATTTTGGACCAAAGTCACGGTCGCCATGTAGAAAGAGTCGCCAGTAGAAAGAGTCGCCAGTAGAAAGGGTGTCATTTCCCCCGCCATCAATAATAATATCGGAGTTGTATTTAATGTTCCTTTTTATTTTAGTTTAATTAATTACTTAATTGGAGCAGCCGTTGCCGCTCCAAGCTCGTAAGAGGTTCTTGTTGAGCCCAATTTACTTAGGAGGTAAAGAGGTCTAAGTCTCGTAGCGGCGCTGCCAACAGCGGCAGCGGAGAGACGTCCTATATATTCTTATATTCTAAAGTATATAGCTATGCTCACTTAGTCTGGAGCGCGGAGATATATGCACATACATGAGGTCCGCTCGTGTTGCAATTATGCTGACACTTGCACTTTCAGCGTGCGGGCCAAGGCACAGCGAGCGGTTCGTATTTCGGGCATTTATGTTGATGACCGAGACCTTGAATTGTATAAACACTGTACTCTTGGTACAGTGGGTGTTCGATGTTTATATATTTAATATGTGTGCATACTACAACATCTTCCACGTCGCGACATCTTCGCTGCCTGCTCTATTGGGTATATTTAGATATAAAGTGTCACCTTCCATCACGTGGTCCGGGTACTTTTGTGGTGGGGTTTTTATTTTTTCGCACATTTCCATAATCCAGCTGCATGCTGCAGAAGCTTCCGCCGCCGATGTTTCCTTGATGCCTCGAAGCGTCTCTGGTAGTGGCTGCCTTGACAGGGCGTCCGCCACCACGTTAAGCTGTCCTTTCCTGTACGCTATCTCGAAGTCGTACTGCTGCAACTCCGGGGCCCATCTGGCGATCCTTCCTGAAGGGCTTGCAATGCTGTTGAGCCACTTCAGAGCCATATGGTCGGTTACTACTTTAAAGTGGTAACCTTCTAGATATGGCTTCAGCTTTCGGATCGCCCAGACGATTGCCAAGCACTCCTACTCGGTCGTCGAGTAATTCTTCTCGGCGCCGTTAAGCGTTCGGCTTGAGTAAGAGATTACCTTCTCACCTTTCTCCGTTTGCTGATGTATCGCGCTTCCCTCGGTTGGTCGAGAATATAATTTATTTGTGGCATTGGGTATGCATCCTTAATGGACTTGGCGTTGATCTGCCTGAAGTCGACGCACAGTCTCCACTTGCCCGTCTTTTTTCACCATCACTATGGGGGGGAGCCCATAGAGCATGGGCTCTTGGAGTACTCCATGAACCCCATTTGGAGCAGCTCGTCTACCTTCGCGTTGATTTCCCCTTGGATTTTTGGGTTCTTCGGGTTATATCTTTCTTTTACCGGTTTGTCATCCTTCATCGTGTTTTGATGCTTAGTCATGTTTGATGTTCCCGTCATAGTGTTGAAGTCTGCTAACTGTGCCTCTAGGAATTTCATTGTGTCGTCATTCTCGCTTGCTTGTTGAACGACTGCCACCGATAGCTTTTCCTCGAGCCGCCCATTGTGTCGATCCCTGGCCGGTATTATGATTTCGTGTCCAGCGCATTTTATCTCGGTTCCGACTTGTGTTAGTAAGTTTCAACCTAGCACCAACGAATCCACTACTCCTGGTAGGATCAACAGGTTCATGGCTAGTCTTTTCTTCTTTGACTTCCACCTCGAGCTGTGCGTTGATTCCGCCGCATTATCCATCTGACAACCTAACTTGCCGTCTTGTCCTTGTGATTATTCCGAGGGCAGCCAGGTTGTCCGCCAGTTCCTCGCTCATGAAGCTCGCTGTTGCCCCGGTGTCGAATGTGGCTTTATACGTGTCTCCACCAATCGTTACCCCTGCGGACAACTGCTGCTCCTCCTCAATCAGCTTGCCAGTTAGTGTGGAGAGGTAGCATTTTGAGATCCCCGCCCGCCTCTCTGCGACAAAGATCGCTGGCCATTTCCCGCTCGTTGGCATCACTTTTCGCTCCTGATACCGACTTTGCCGCACACCCAACAGAAAAACAAGCGGTGGTTTCGACAGCCGCGTTCCCAGTGTCCGGACCCGTCACATTTTCGACAGGCCTTCTGGGAGTCTGTGATGTGGGTACTTTCCCGTGGCCGCTGGGTGGTGTTTGGTGGTATTTGCAAATGGCTTTCGCGGGGTTTGCCGGTAAAAGTCTCTCCAAACTCTCTTTGTCAGAGTTCTCTCTCCCAACCTCGAAGTGTCCACTCTCTCACTCTACACTTATTGGTTTTCAAACTCTCTATTTGTGAGTTTTTCTCCATTCGCTCTTCGCCGCGCTACGCTAATTCGCCGCGAAACTGGTAAGCGGCCGGCCAACCGTCGTTATTGCAGCTTTTATTTGTGGGGAGTTATTCAACCCCTTACATTCTCCCTTTCGAGAAACTTTAAAAAAACTCGTTCCTACTCTCCGGCGTTTCCTAGTGTATTCTAGCCTTTGAGTCTTCGCGATGATCCTGTCGATTCCCTCGTTTCTCCGTGAGTATCTACGGCGCCGGTCGTCCTCGTTGCAGCAATTTCGAACTTCCTGCGCCGATCCTCCATCTGGTCCCACTGGGCATCGATACCCATCAGTCTACCAGAGTCTTTGTTTTTTTTTCTCTCCGGGATGTTTGGCTGGATTCGGTATAGCCCTGAAGCTGTACCGTCCTTTCTTCGGGGAAATAGAGGAGCATTTCCGTGCATCTTTCCGAGCTTGGTACTGTGTGTCCTTCCTTCGGTGCATCCTTGATGTGTCCTCGGAGCTTCCCTGGAGTTTCCTCGGAGTTTCCCTGGAGGTTCCACGGAGTTTCCCTGGAGTTTCCCTGGAGTTTCCTCATCTTGTAGTATCCTTGGAGTTATCTTGCAATACCCTTGGAGTTATTTTGTAGTGCCCGTGTTGTTACGCCTCAGTGGTGTGTCCGTGTAGCTGTTGCTCGCTTGTGTTTTGTGTTTGTTGCTGTTTAAGGTCGCTAACATGGATGGTCCGCTCTTTCTTTACCGGCGAGACGAAATCCACGACCTGGTAAGGCCCTTCGTATCTTGGGGCCAACTTTGCTGCGAATCCTTCGGCCGCCTTCGATAAATGGTGCTCTTTGGCCCACACGACGTCACCCACTGCTGGTGTCCATTGCCTTCTCCTCAGATTATAATGCCTGGCCTGATCCCCATACCTTGCGATTATACGTTCCCTGAATGCTTTCTTCAGTGATTCGGCCGTCGCGCTGCGAAGTTGTACTAACTCAGTCCACTTCGAAAACCGGTGCTTTGAACGCGGCTGTAGTCCGACGACGGCTAGAATCTCACGAATGTCTCGCATCTTTTCACATGGGCGGCTCTGTGCATACCTGGCCAGTAATAGCGGGCTGCCAGACGTGCAATCGTCCTACGGCTTCCTACGTGGCCCGCTGAAGGTGAGATATGGTGTTCCTTTAGCGCCGTTTCCCGTAGGGCTTTCGGGACGCACATCTTCCACGTCGCGACATCTTCGCTGCCTGCTATATGGGGTATATTTTGATATAAAGTGTCACCTTCCATCACGTAGTCCGGGTACTTTTGTGGTTGGGTTCTTATCTTTTCGCACATTTCCATAATCCAGCTGCATGCTGCAGAAGCTTCCGCCGCCGATGTTTCCTTGATGCCTCGAAGCGTCTCTGGTAGTGGCTGCCTGGACGGGGCGTCCGCCACCACGTTAAGCTGTCCTTTCCTGTACGCTATCTCGAAGTCGTACTGCTGCAACTCCAGGGCCCATCTGGCGATCCTTCCTGAAGGGCTTGCAATGCTGTTGAGCCACTCCAGAGCCATATGGTCGGTTACTACTTTAAAGTGGTAACCTTCAAGATATGGCTTAAGCTTTCGTATCGCCCAGACGATTGCCAAGCGCTCCTACTCGGTCGTCGAGTAATTCTTCTCGGCGCCGTTGAGCGTTCGGCTTGAGTAAGAGATTACCTTCTCACCTTTCTCCGTTTCCTGGGTCAGTATTGCTCCGATGCCGTAGTCGCTCGCGTCCGTTTGCAGGGTGAACGGTTTGTCGAAGTCTGGGTCTGCAACGAGTCCCGCCCTAACCTTCTCCAATAGATGGGCTTTGGGAAAAAATAAGCCAAAAGTTTGCTGAGCAAACTGATTTCTTTAAAAACAATATGGCTGAACTGGAGAATCGCATTACGACAAAAATTACTGTTACGCTGGACGCTATTAACAGTGATATGTTGGAAATCATGAAGAGAGTTAAGCGTTTGGAGAAAGAGGTTGCGGAAATCCGGGCCTTGCGAGACCAAGTCAATCGCCTAAAGTCGGCATCTGAGCTGCAGCAAAATGAAAGGGTAGCTTGTGATCTCCGCCTTCATGGGGTACCATTTAAACAAGGTGATGATGTGAGGGCGTTGTTTCACACCCTTTGCTTTAACCTTAAAGTTACCCCCACCCCAAGAATTCGAGATATATTCCGGATGAAACCCCCTAGAAACGGTCGTTCTATAGTTGCCAGCTTTCTCTAAGTTACGTTGGCATAGATTCGCCCGTTCCAATCTATCTGAACGAACAGCTGACTAAAACCAACTTTAAGATTTTTAAAGCAGCCATGCACATGAAGCGTCAGAAGGTCCTATCGGCCTTCACTCGTCGAGCAATGTTCCACGTAAAGAAGACGGGCAGTGATCAGGTCCTATGCATTGAGAACATGAAGGCCCTTACCGACATTAATCCTGATCGGCATGAGACACCTGCTGAAACTGACTCTACGAAGGATGGAGCGACACCTAATTTATTTCGTTAATGCAGTTCATCTAAATGTTCTATATGTTCATTTTAAGGTATATTTATATTTACTTTCAATTGCAATTTGTACTTTTATTATATTATGTGTGGTAATGTGTGTGGGTTCCAGGTCTTAGCACTTCAAAATACTTATACTTCTTTTACTTATGTCTGCAATCCAGCCTAATCAAAACCTTAACAGCCATGCATTGATCAGAATTCTTTGTAAACAAACTACTGGTCTGAAAATATGTCACATAAATGCGCAAAGTCTGGCTAATAAAATCGATGAGTTCAGGTACCCATTCGAAAATTCAAAAGTCGATGTTATCTGTGTTTCCGAAACTTGGTTCACTTCCGATATCAGTAGTTCATATCTTCGTTGTGCTGATTACAATCTGTTTCGTTCTGATAGAGTAAATTATGCCGGCGGTGTTGCTATTTTTGTCCGTAAACAATTTAAATGTAAAGTTATACGTCAGCAAGAGCTAGAGAGTGCAATAGAATACTTATTTGTAGAAGTACGAGGAACAAATTCTCAAAACATTCTTATTGGCTGTGCCTATAGGCCTCATCGTACTACTTGCTGCTCAGATCTACTTGCCAATCTGACTGCCCTAACATGGACATACAAAAATGTTGTATTAACCGGTGATTTCAACAGTGGCCTTTTAACTGATACTAGTCTCTGCGCAGAACTATTATCACTCGGACTTCAGCCAGCAAATGTCACACACCCTACCCATTTCACAAAATCCTCACAAACCCTACTAGATGTATTTTTCGTAGATGTCGCAAGTAAAATCCTTTTATATGACCAGGTATCTGAACCAGTTTTCTCGCGGCATGATCTTATCTACTTGACGTGTAGCATAGACCTAAGCGCTAAGGAATATTCCATAACCTATCGGGCCTTAAAAGATATTAACTATGCGCTACTGGACTCAGAGTGTAACTCTTACAACTGGCAAGCATTGTATACAATTCCCAATGTTGATTTACAGTTAAAGTTCTTTAACAACTTGTTGGTGTTTGGCGACCTTTTTGATGAAATCAAACAATTGGTTTGGCTGGCTCGAGGTCTGGGTGCTTTTATTTTTGCGTTTTTTCCCAAAATATTTCGATCTCCTCCGGAGATCGTCTTCAGGGGAATGCTTTTAAATCAAAGCGCACGACGTCCGTTCTGTCCGCCGTGGAGTTTTAACAACAATATCGAGCTTCTATACAACAAATATGTAACAGTCAAAACAAAAAAAATTAGGCCAAATGAGATCCCATGGATTAGCATGGAAATCAAAAATACAATTAATGCGTGTGATAGGGCCTATAGAAAGTGGAAACGCTATAACACAGATTTCTTACACAAGCAGTACAGTTTCTTGAGAATAAAGGTCAATAAGTCATGCTGGTTAGCTAAAAGGAAATATCAACAGAAATTCAATAATGTGTCATCTGGTAAAGAATTCTGGAAAACATAAAAAGTATTGGAGTAGGAAAACAACGACAAGAGACAGCTTGCCATATTAATGCTAATGCGGGTATTCCACTACATTGTTCGGCTCATTCATTAGACCAAATTTTCTCAGGCTATACGATTTTACGCAGGTGCGAGCAAAACAGAGCAAATGTGAAATGGGATCAATAATAAATATATAAACAAACTAGCTTTACCCGAAGCGACTTCGTTCGCTTAAAATTAGTTTGGAGTACGGTTGTCAGGACTTTTTTATTTCCTGAAAAATGGCCACTTTTTTTATATGATTACATTTAAAACTTATGTGTAAACAACATTTTTAAAAGATCCCTAAGGATCGAGAATAAGGGTACTGGCAGAGCTAATGAGAAAAGCAATCTTCTCTAAGATCTTGTCCAGCCAGCTTTCAAGTCTGCCCCTGCGATTAATTTAATTTATAGTTATTGCAAAGCAAACTTTTAGAGAGAATTTTAGCCTCTAAAACTGAACCGGCACACCGGAAGGTATTAATGGGATCCTGTTTCCCCCTTCATGGATCCCGTAAATACTGTTGCTTTGATTATGAAGACCTTTTATCTGCAATCATGTCCCATTCCATAACTTTGAGGGACCTAAATTTCGCAATAACATTTCGGGTGCTCCAATCTTAAGAGACAGACTATGCTGCGGAATCGCTCCTACATTCAAAGAGTTTAAAAACTCAACAGGGTAATGAACCGCATAGTCAACATCAGAGAAAGAGTCGATCGATTTATAGGAGACTTCTAAACCATCAAATGAGTTTAGCAATAATGTATTGGTACCGGTGCTCTTTTATTTGTCGTTGTCTAAACGGAGCGCACAGATAGCCAATCTTAACATTTCATGATGTGTTAGAAAAACAAAGAACCCTTTTTTGGCTTGTTTTTTGCCTAAGTAGGTCGTAAAATGGGGGATATACGATTAAAGAAAAACTTCAAAGTTCCTGGTTTTAAAATGAACTCAAAAAAATGATCAAAATATGTACTAAAGAGAGTTTTCTAAACCAAAATTGAAATCATAATTGTGAGTTTAAACCCTACCCCCTTGCCACACCACGGTCAATCTTGTGCTTGTTTCTCTTTTTTTAGGCAAGCACTCTCAGAGAGTTCATTGTGCGCTTGATCGTCCCCATTTCTTATACTTGCTACTGTCCTAAAGCTCATTATCATTATATCCTTCTCATTCCCAAAAAAACGAATTGTGGCAAAGAAGGGCAAGTGAATTTTTATACCCGTTACTCGTAGAGTAAAAGGGTATATTGTATACGTGCAAAAGTATGTAACAGGGAGAAGGAAGCTTTTCCGACCCTATAAAGTATATATATTCTTGATCAGGATCACTAGCCGAGTCGAACTAGCCATGTCCGTCTGTCCGCCTGTCCGTCCGTATGAACGCTGAGATCTCGGAAACTATAAAAGCTAGAGGATTGGCATTTTGCATGCATATTCTTGGAGTTCCTACGCTGCGCATGTTTATTTCAAAATGGTGCCACGCCCCCTCTAACGCCCTCAATCGCCCTACACCATTTTTTGAAAGGTGTCTGGCGCCCACACTATTAAAGATTTTGGAAAACTAAAAATGCAGTTTTATTGTGACTATCAATACCTATCGAAATGTAGAAGAAATTTTTCAAATCGGACCATTCGTTAAAAAGTTATACCCGATCAAAGATTTTATATATCTATCTCCCTCGCACTCCCTTAGCTGAGTAACGGGTATCTGATAGTCGGGGCACCCGACTATAGCGTTCTCTCTTGTTTAGAATAGCCCTCTTCTAACTTGCGATCTCATCCTTGTCGAATCAATAAAAATTAAAAACATATAATATTTGAATGTGATCCATGTGAAAGTCGCGAATTGTTGTACTTGCTTTCAGTTACAATGTTATCAATGCAATTTTATTGAGCGCACAAATATATTTGTTTGTAAATTGGAATTTGTTTTTTCAAATTTCTAGTTTTGAATGAAATGAAAACTTTTGTACAAACACGCAAGGATATTTCCAGGTTCCGCATATGATCGATAATTATAAGTTTTAAACTTTACAAATAACTTAGAAAGATTGAGCATTGGCTGAAAGGATGGTAATCATTTTATTTGTATTTAAACACATAATCTACTTTCAAATAGAAACACTCAATACAAATCAAAACATATCCAAATATACATACCTACATGCATACATACATATCTGAAGAAGTAACGTATTTGATTGCTTACAGATCAAACTTCCGTACTTGTTTAGAAATTCGAATCTTAAGATATTGCCTTTGCTTACAGAAATTTAGTTAGTTTGTCTGTTTTCTTCCATGACCGAAATTAAATAGGGCTCTTACTTAAGCAACAAAATGAAAAAAAAACTTTTTGAAAAAAAAAACCTAAGCATTTGATCCACAGAACTGACTATTGATCGAATATCGTATTGATCGGAGCAGCAGTATACGATTTTAAAATCCAAAACAAATTTTAACTTAAATTGCCCCTTTCCCCTCCCCTTTTCACACAGCACTTCCCCCTCCCCCTCATTAGTTTTCTTGGCTATTGCTCTCTCGGCCGTCGCTCTCTTGGCATCCGCTCTCTGGGTTTCGCTCTCTCGGCAGGCTCCAGCAAAATGCGACGCAATAACTTAGAAAATCTAAATAAATTCGTTAAAAATACTAAAAAAAAATGTTAAAAACTTGAAAAAAATTAAACTTAAGCATTTGGGCCATAGAATAACTAATGATCCAAAAATCATCATAATCGGAGCAGCGGTTTAGATTTTTTAAATCGAAAAGTTAACTTTAAATGTAGCCTCCAAATTATGGGGGATATCGAAATATCATTTAGAAATCTTAATAGGACTTTTTATACCCGTTACTCGTAGAGTAAAAGGGTATATTGTATTCGTGCAAAAGTATGTAACAGGGAGAAGGAAGCTTTTCCGACCCTATAAAGTATATATATTCTTGATCAGGATCACTAGCCGAGTCGAACTAGAAATGTCCGTCTGTCCGTCTGTCCGTCCGTATGAACGCTGAGATCTCGGAAACTATAAAAGCTAGACGATTGGCATTTTGCATGCATATTCTTGGAGTTCCTACGCAGCGCAAGTTTATTTCAAAATGGTGCCACGCCCCCTCTAACGCCCTCAATCGCCCTACACCATTTTTTTAAAGGTGTCTGGCGCCCACACCATTAAAGATTTTGGAAAACTAAAAATGCAGTTTTATTGTGACTATCAATACCTATCGAAATGTAGAAGAAATTTTTCAAATCGGACCATTCGTTAAAAAGTTATGCCCGATCAAAGATTTTATATATCTATCTCCCTCGCACTCCTTTAGCTGAGTAACGGGTATCTGATAGTCGGGACACCCGACTATAGCGTTCTCTCTTGTTAATACCTAAAATTCGGCATATTCTAAATTTCAAAATTCCAACCACTTTAGAAGTTAAGCAATCAAATAGACCAAATTTAGAGCTTCGAAATATTAATGTTGGAGCTAATTGGGGCCATTGGGGGGACATGTCGCATCTTAGTGGGCGTTTAGACCCCCAATGGAATACTGTGCAAAAATTTGGCTGCTCTAGCTCTTACGGTTTGGGCTGTAGTCGTATCCCCTTAAAAATCGGTCTTTCATTTTATAATCTTTAGAGATAAGAACAATACAAAAAATATTTCAGCGGCCTAGTTACTCCGTTTCTAACTCAAAATAACGTCATGCGTCTATAAAGTTTTATAAAATTGATACAATTAAATATAAATACGTATGTACTTTGTACATACGAGTTTAACGAGTTAAATTTATTTGAACTAAAGTTTAAATTTAACGTTTAAATTCTGAGTGACCATGCTGTCTTATCCAAACAAATCCCAGTAAATGTATATATATTTGTCCCTTTCTAAGCCTCTAATGAATACTCTAATGAATGAGCCGAAAAATGTCGTGGAATAACCGCATTATGGTTTGTTCATTCATTGAACTGCGAAAATTGGTTAGTTGGCGGAAATAAAAATAATGCAATGTTATGAAACTTTGTTAAATTTACTTGAACCACAGATTGCATACAATTTGGTATCGCATTTTTGCACTTCCTTACCACTTCTACATCCTTCACATTAGTATTGGATAACTTTTGTAAATTCTTAATGTAGGGTATAGAAAGTTTTAGTTTTAAACTTTACAAATAACTTAGAAAGATTGAGCATTGGCTGAAAGGATGGTAATCATTTTATTTGTATTTAAACACATAATCTACTTTCAAATAGAAACACTCAATACAAATCAAAACATATCCAAATATACAAACCTACATGCATACATACATATCTGAAGAAGTAACGTATTTGATTGCTTACAGATCAAACTTCCGTACTTGTTTAGAAATTCGAATCTTAAGATATTGCCTTTGCTTACAGAAATTTAGTTAGTTTGTCTGTTTTCTTCCATGACCGAAATTAAATAGGGCTCTTACTTAAGCAACAAAATGAAAAAAAACTTTTTGAAAAAAAAAACCTAAGCATTTGATCCACAGAACTGACTATTGATCGAATATCGTATTGATCGGAGCAGCAGTATACGATTTTAAAATCCAAAACAAATTTTAACTTAAATTGCCCCTTTCCCCTCCCCTTTTCACACAGCACTTCCCCCTCCCCCTCATTAGTTTTCTTGGCTATTGCTCTCTCGGCCGTCGCTCTCTTGGCATCCGCTCTCTGGGTTTCGCTCTCTCGGCAGGCTCCAGCAAAATGCGACGCAATAACTTAGAAAATCTAAATAAATTCGTTAAAAATACTAAAAAAAAATGTTAAAAACTTGAAAAAAATTAAACTTAAGCATTTGGGCCATAGAATAACTAATGATCCAAAAATCATCATAATCGGAGCAGCGGTTTAGATTTTTTAAATCGAAAAGTTAACTTTAAATGTAGCCTCCAAATTATGGGGGATATCGAAATATCATTTAGAAATCTTAATAGGACTTTTTATACCCGTTACTCGTAGAGTAAAAGGGTATATTGTATTCGTGCAAAAGTATGTAACAGGGAGAAGGAAGCTTTTCCGACCCTATAAAGTATATATATTCTTGATCAGGATCACTAGCCGAGTCGAACTAGCCATGTCCGTCTGTCCGTCTGTCCGTCTGTCCGTCCGTATGAACGCTGAGATCTCGGAAACTATAAAAGCTAGAGGATTGGCATTTTGCATGCATATTCTTGGAGTTCCTACGCAGCGCAAGTTTATTTCAAAATGGTGCCACGCCCCCTCTAACGCCCTCAATCGCCCTACACCATTTTTTTAAAGGTGTCTGGCGCCCACACCATTAAAGATTTTGGAAAACTAAAAATGCAGTTTTATTGTGACTATCAATACCTATCGAAATGTAAAAGAAATTTTTCAAATCGGACCATTCGTTAAAAAGTTATGCCCGATCAAAGATTTTATATATCTATCTCCCTCGCACTCCTTTAGCTGAGTAACGGGTATCTGATAGTCGGGACACCCGACTATAGCGTTCTCTCTTGTTAATACCTAAAATTCGGCATATTCCAAATTTCAAAATTCCAACCACTTTAGAAGTTAAGCAATCAAATAGACCAAATTTAGAGCTTCGAAATATTAATGTTGGAGCTAATTGGGGCCATTGGGGGGACATGTCGCATCTTAGTGGGCGTTTAGACCCCCAATGGAATACTGTGCAAAAATTTGGCTGCTCTAGCTCTTACGGTTTGGGCTGTAGTCGTATCCCCTTAAAAATCGGTCTTTCATTTTATAATCTTTAGAGATAAGAACAATACAAAAAATATTTCAGCGGCCTAGTTACTCCGTTTCTAACTCAAAATAACGTCATGCGTCTATAAAGTTTTATAAAATTGATACAATTAAATATAAATACGTATGTACTTTGTACATACGAGTTTAACGAGTTAAATTTATTTGAACTAAAGTTTAAATTTAACGTTTAAATTCTGAGTGACCATGCTGTCTTATCCAAACAAATCCCAGTAAATGTATATATATTTGTCCCTTTCTAAGCCTCTAATGAATACTCTAATGAATGAGCCGAAAAATGTCGTGGAATAACCGCATTATGGTTTGTTCATTCATTGAACTGCGAAAATTGGTTAGTTGGCGGAAATAAAAATAATGCAATGTTATGAAACTTTGTTAAATTTACTTGAACCACAGATTGCATACAATTTGGTATCGCATTTTTGCACTTCCTTACCACTTCTACATCCTTCACATTAGTATTGGATAACTTTTGTAAATTCTTAATGTAGGGTATAGAAAGGTTTAAGGTGGGAACACGTTTCAAATGGAGCAAGAGGATTTGTAAGTGCCGTTAAATCACTTAAATTTAAATCTGCAATCCTAGACGTTTCATTTTTTTCAATAAATATATTAGTTATTTCAAGCCAACTAGCTTCAATTGACTTGAAAAGATAGAATACCGTACTCCAACGCGTTGGACAAAAGCTTTTAAAGTAAGATTTTCGGTGGGAGTTTTGGCCCGATTTCTTGAAATATTTGACTATTTTGCTGCATTGATTAACATCATCTCGGCGACCTTGTTAAAAACCTTCCCGATTACATTGTGAATCAAATGGCAGACACAATTTATGTTGTTAAATCCTCAATATGCGGCTTTCATATTGGCTCCCCTATCTGTTACAATTATTGGGCTATCCTCCTCTAGGTTACATCCAAACTGATTTAAAATGTTTTCAACTTTGGATCTAATGCGATCTCCTACAAGTTTTTTTATTAATAATAATAAACCAATATTTTCTTGACTGCAAGCAACCTGTTTATAAGAACTCCGTTCTTAATGTAGTGAATAGTGAGGCATAAATAGGACATCTTATAAAAATCGTCAGTCCAAAGAGCCGAGGTTATACCGTAACCAAATATTTTGTGTTCCAACATTTCATTTTTAATCTCATTGAAATGAAAATCGTATTGCTTTCCAATATTACGAGAAATGATGGTCGGGTGTGGAAGTAATGTGTCAAGATGCACATTCTGGCCATAGGTGACACCAACTTTTAGCAAAAATTGAGATACATTTTTTAGATCAGAGTCTTCAATTATGCTGAAAGCACGGCCATTCTTCACAGTCCATTTATCCATTTTTGTTGTTGTAGAATCAACTTCGACATCTGGTTGAAGAGGCGTTTGAGCATTGGCCATAATGTAACACTTATGTTTTACCATATTCGATGTGCTTTTGTCATGTTTATAAATATTGGAGCACACTTTACAGCCATTACCATCCACAATTTTTGAAAAAGTGTCCCATACTTTGCTTCTGCCACGCTTAATCGAATATTGAAATTCGCCACTTAGAAGCTTTGCCTTAGTAGTGGCGGTGTCGTACTTAGGAGGAAGTCTGATATATTAAAGCAGCGGTCGGCACACACATACGTTGACATTTTGTTTTATATTTGTGTGAGTAATTTGCACTGGGCAGCTCATCGATGTGTGTGTGCAGACCGCTGTTATACGTTATACGTGTGCGAGCAGCGCGCCGGCAGAACAAAACCCTATGCTCACTTAATAGGGCGCTGCCGACCGCTGTATTAAAGCTTTATATTAACATTACAATTTTCTTAAAATGCTTTTTGAACACATTATACCTACAAACACATATTTTTGCGAGTAGACACTTTTGCCTTGACTAATTCATTTACCTATACATACATACAGATGAATTGAAGCTGGGACAAACATAAAAAAGTAAACCAAAAACAAATTAATCTTTAACGTGCGTATACTCAATTTACTATTACAAAAACTTACATTTTCCATATTGAGCAAATCCATTTTCTCATTTAGCTTCCGACAACTTTCACACTACTGCACTTTTTTTCACAGTACAGTACTGTACAATAGACGACACATGCACAAAAAAGTGTTGCAACTCTAAAATAGTGTACTCAGTTACTATCGGTAGTGCGGGTACTATATACAATATTGTATGAGTCAGTGGCGGATCCAGGATTTTGTTGTGGGGGGTGATATTAGAACAATTTTTTTGTTGCATACTTTTTGTATACCGAAATTCCTTTAATTTTTCACCCGAGTGGGGGGTGATATATCACCCATATCACCCCCCGTGGATCCGCGCATGGTATGAGTACACTAAATGTGAGTACCGCGTACACCTGTACATTACTGTAAGTTCTGAAATAAATACATTTATGCAGGACTCTAGTGCAAATTGTTGTAACGAACCGTTTTCAACTGTTTGATCGCTACGTAAACGCCGCGACTAGCTCAGAGATATTGTGTGTTCGTCCCACCAAATTTGTATTACGTGACTGCCCGTGACCCAAGAAAATGCAGTGATATCCGATTGGAACAAATCGGAAAACTTTATTAAGTTTTCTTTTCGCTGGAATTGTGTTCTACGTCAGCTGGCTGTTGCGGCTTGCCTGGTCGGCGACTTGCCTTCCTCGGCTCAAGATTCACCTCGTGCGTTTCTCGGCGGCGCTCCTCGACGGCGTCGCTGCTCTCGTATCTCTTCGTGCTACTTGTGGACTCCTGCGGCGTCGTTCTCCAACGGCGTCTCACCAGTTCCACCCGGCACGTAGGACTCAAAAGTCTGCACAACCTTCCTTTCGGGTCCGACCAAAATGATCCTGGGACCACCTGTTTCGTCGTGTTCCCTGAGGTCGGTCTGGCTCTAGCCTGAGAAACAAATGTCCCGACAGGTCAAATCCGAGGATTCAGCCTTATCGTCAGTCCACCGTAACCCCGACGCCTGGCACACACTCTTGATCCGCGCTTACCCTGCCGGTAGCTCGTCCTTCTCTCGACTCTGCTCCTGTCCCGCACTCGTCCTCACTCCAATCTCTTTTTCCTGCAGATCTCACCGTTGCAGTCTCAGCCTTGGCCTAGCGTCTTGACTCTGGTATCTTGATCTGGGCGTTGAGCATTCGGTTACTCTGTACTCTCACGGTCACGCACTCGATTGAATCCTCGCACTTGAATCTTGATATCTGGTTTTCTTGTCTCACTTGTACTTTCGCTCACGTATCTCGGTTGACTGTCCCGAGCTGCGCCTGCGCCCTCCTTTTATAGGCTGCGGCGTGGTCCCGTTATTTCCCTTTTTGCACACGGCTCGCTAGGGTCCAATGTCCAAGGGTGTCCCGTTAGTTCACGGTGCATCCTCTTTGCGCCGGTTCAAAGTCCACGGCTTTACCGTTCGACCTCATTGCCCTTTGGCGGCGTGGGTCCAAGGTCCAGCGCGGCACCGTTATTTCACGGTCTCTCCGCTTTGGCCGGGTCCAAGGTCCAGTATTTACCGGTGGACCTGGATGCCCTTGGGGTCCTGCCTCGAGATTTGTGGGGAGTTTTACGACTCCTCACATTGTTATTGTATGACCTGAAACTAATTTTATAAAGAAAAGAAAAAACTAACTTAAGACGCTTTCTAATTTCACTTTCATTTACCTAACAGAGTTTTTAAGGTGTGGGAGTAGCTTTGTTTTGAATTGCATAGCACTGCTAATATTCGTTATATGCCTGGGGAGCTGATTCCATGATCGAAAAGCATTCTTTAAAACTTTTATCTCGGCTGTCAATGATCTTGATCTTATTCAAGTTAGATTTGTTGCTCTTAGTGGCTGTAAATTGCAGTTTTTCAATTAGGTACGAAGGTTTTTTTTCGAAAATAATTTTATGGAGATAAATTAAGATCCGCATCTTTATCAATTCATTAAGGTCGACATTAAATATATTTTGAGAAAATTTCGAAACACGATTTCTTGGTGGTAGGTTGAATATATACCTGGCTATGCAATTGAATACAACCTTAATTTTGTTTTGACTGATCGTGTCACAATTTGAAAAAAAATTATATTCCATAAAAAAACACTGGAGCAATACATGTTTTGGCTATCATTAAAGGTGTGTGAGAGGGCAGGCAATTTTTGATGACGGATAATGTTCTTATTATGCCATATGTTTTTCCCACAGCCTTTGTTATATGATCACTCCAGGTAAGGGTCCTGTTGAAAGTGAAACCGAAGTTTTGGGGGCGTTATTTATGCTCAGTGGCTGTAAATTATTAGGAGCTATTTTTCTTTTACTTATGGTAAGACATTTAGATTTTAATGGGTTGATCCCAAGTCCATTGTTGCCGGCCCTCTCATTTACACGTGCAAGTTCTCTGTTACAAACATCTATAAACTCATTTTTTCAGTTTAATACACGTAATTCCGTTTTTTGATACCGTAGTACTTTTTTAAAAAAAGGATGCTATTTTGAAAAGAGGGTTAGCTATTTTAAAAGAAAAATTACTACTAAGATACTACTTACTTTACTTCGCTTTCTTTCCGATGCTCAAGCATTTACTAAGGCAAAAGTAGCAATCTGTTACATGACAAGATGGTTTTCCCCAAATCATTGGCTTGTCAAACTTCATGTACCATCTAGGTCAAGAAAACAATAATGGACCTTTCAAAAAAGCATCGAAAACAAAAACATACCTTTGCCTTCGCTCCATTTAAGTAATGTCAAGCGGCAAGATTCTCAAATTCTCCTCGGTGTCCAAGCCTCTTCCAGATTTGGTTTAATGCGAATGTAGAGGAAATATCGATCTTTTACCTCAATGTCAAAGGGTAGAATGAAATGTTTCTGTGTTTAAAAATACCGATCAAAAGGAAGAACAAATTTTTAAAATGATGCAGCAGATGCAGCGGGCAGAGCACAAGAGGGAAATAACGGTTCCCGGAGGCCCTATATAAAGCCGCTGGGCGCTGGCAGCTGGATCAGTCGATCAGGATCAGTCGATCAAGATTAGTCAGTCTTTCAAGATCAGTCCAGATATCAAAGTGAACATGTCAGCCAGTACAGTAAACTACAAGTGAACAACAACAAGTCGAGTCGCCGGAAGCATCGCCGTGGGAGCCTACAAGGAACAAGATTGCTACAGCGAGACTTTCGGGATTTTATCGCCAGGAATCTCCGAATTTAGACACAGGTAGCTGATGTCCAGAGGGCATCACACGGCTAGGTCAAGGCGATCTGTTTACTCCTGTCGCAACTAAAATCCTCGCATTGCGCCTGGAGAGTCGATTAGTGTTTGATTGGTGTAAGCCTGCGACAAGAAATCGTGAGCTCGTGTGCTTTGCCCAAGCAGGTACTGGCGCGATCTGCCAGAAGGGAGATCGATCAATCGTTGTGGTCCTCGAATGCGAGGAACTGAAGAAGGAGCGAGAAGCCTTTCCTCAAGAGAATAAATTCTCTAGAACGAAACTGGCAAACCCCGCGCAAGCCATTTGCAAACACCACCCAGCGGCCACGAGAGAGTACCCACATCACAGACTCCCAGAAGTCCTGTCGAAAATGTGACGGGTCCGAACACTGGGAACGCGGTTGTCGAAACCACCGCTTGTTTTTCTGTTGGGTGTGCGGCAAAGTCGGTATCAGGAGCGAAGAGTGATGCCAACGAGCGGGAAATGGCCAGCGATCTTAGCCGCAGAGAGGCGGGCGGGGATCGCAAAATGCTACCTCTCCACACTAACTGGCAAGCTGATTGAGGTGGAGCAGCAGTTGTCCGCAGGGGTAACGATCGGTGGAGACACGTATAATGCCACATTCGACACCGGGGCAACAGCGAGCTTCATAAGCGAGGAACTGGCGGACAACCTGGCTGCCCTCGGAATAATCACAAGGACAAGACGGCAAGTTAGGTTGGCAGATGAAAGATGCGGCGGAATCAACGCACAGCTCGAGGTGGAAGTCAAATTCGGGAAGAAAAGACTAGCCATGAACCTGTTGATCCTACCAGGAGTAGTGGATTCGTTGGTGCTAGGTTGAAACTTACTAACACAAGTCGGAACCGAGATAAAATGCGCTGGACACGAAATCATAATACCGGCCAGGGATCGACACAATGGGCGGCTCGAGGAAAAGCTATCGGTGGCAGTCGTTCAACAAGCAAGCGAGAATGACGACACAATGAAATTCCTAGAGGCACAGTTAGCAGACTTCAACACTATGACGGGAACATCAAACATGGCTAAGCATCAAAACACGATGAAGGATGACAAACCGATAAAACAAAGATATAACCCGAAGAACCCAAAAATCCAAGGGGAAATCAACGCGAAGGTAGACGAGCTGCTCCAAATGGGGTTCATGGAGTACTCAAAGAGCCCATGCTCTATGGGCTCCCCCCCATAGTGATGGTGAAAAAAAGACGGGCAAGTGGAGACTTTGCGTCGACTTGGGTACTGGCAAATCCCACTGGAAGAGAGCAGCAGGCAATATACGTCGTTCACAGTGCCTGGAAAAGGCTTATACCAGTGGAAAATAATGCCTTTTAGACTTTACTCTGCGTCTGCGACTTTTTAACGGGTGTTGGACCGTGTGATCGGTCCCGAAATGTCACCTCACACGTTCGCCTACCAGGACGACATAATAGTGATCGGACGCACGCTGGAAGGACATAAAGCGAACTTGGAAGAAGTGTTCCGGCGGCTAAAGGAAGCAAATCTAAAGCTAAACCGGAAAAATGCCAATTTTTCAAGAAAGAGCTGTTATACCTATGTCATCGAGTGACCAGCGAGGGGATAGGCACAGACCCAGAAAAGGTGGCAGCCATCACGTGGCGTTTTGGTACCGCCGGTTTGTACCTGATTTCGCAAAAATAGTCAAACCACTCAACAATTTGCTACGCAAAGGGAACAAGTGGGTGTGAACACCAGAACATCAGAGTGCATTCGAAGAGGTTATTATTATTATTATTTATTTATCTTCCTAGCGCTAGAGTAAACAATTTAACTTAAAAATAAAGCACTAGTCACAAAACAAAGTTTACAATCTTACAGAAAGTTTTACAGAATTATTTAAACATATTTGCAAGTTTTGATTATTATCCGTAGTACAATTTTGAATTCTTATCTATAGTTAGTTCTTGGATTTATAATTAGTTGTGTGTGGTTGTGGGTGTGGGTTAGTTATTTTTTAACATTAATAATAATTCTTTCCGAAACTGTCTAGCACTTCTTAAATTCTTTAAACTGTGTGGTAAATTATTCCAAAGCTTAACAGCCCATGCAAAGAAGTGATTTTCACTTGAGGAAAAGTTGATTCTTGTGGGAATTATATTATTCGTTGTGGCTGATTGTGCAAAGTTGAGAAACGAAAACAAGTAATTCGGTTCCTTGGTCGTGACTATTTTGTGATGGAGAATTAGTGTCCTAAATTCAACTAATGTGGAAAAGTCTAGTCCAAAGATTTGTTTAGCATGACTTGAAATTGAATCGTGTGGTTTTATATTGTAAATAAATCTTGCTATATTGTTGTATGCTACGGTTAATTTATTCCTACTTATTGAGTCACATTTTCCAAATATTTCAATGCAGTATAATAATGAAGGGATTATAATCGACTTTGCTAATACCATTTTACTATGGGTTGATAAAATACTCTGGATCAGTTTTAATTGACGTAGTTGACAATATGTCTTACCAACTATATAGTTAATATGATTTGAAAGAGTGCTGTTGAACACAATTCCGAGGTTGTTAGCTCGATTTACGTATTCAATCTCATCAGTATCAACCTCGAGCCTTTGCAATGGTGCGTTTATTTCTTTTTTAAAAATTATCAAACATTTGGATTTTATTTGAAGACCGTTATTCCTAGCCCAATTGCTAACTTGTTTAAGTTCACTATTACTGACATCAATACATTCAGATATACAGCTATATGGACGACTCACATACATTTGCATATAGTCAGCATACATCTGGACTTCACAATTAGACAAGACATTTGGAAGATCGTTCACATATATCGAAAACAGTAATGGTCCAAGGACCGACCCTTGGGGGACACCAAGCTTCGTAAATAAAAAGTCTGAGGTCTTAGACTCCGTTACAACACATTGAGATCGGCCCATTAGGTATGTTCTTACCAAGCTTGTAGCTGGGTTTGAAAAATTATATTGTTTTTCTAACTTAGTACACAGAATAAAATGATCGACAGTGTCGAAAGCCTTGCTATAGTCTAGCAGTGTTAGAAATGTAACTTGCCTGCCATCCGTTTTCATGCGAATATCCTCTGAAATTTTTAAAATTGCTGTCATACAACTACGCGTTTTCCGAAAGCCATGTTGTCGTGTATTCAACAGTGAATTATCGTGAAGATACAAATTTATTTGTGTGGAGGCTAGGCGCTCAAATGCTGTGGATAGAAAGGAAAGTATGGATATCGGTCTATATTCACCCTTTATTTTTGGTATAGGAAGTACTTTGTCTGTCTTCCAGCATGTTGGAAATGTAGAAGATGTTATTGCTGTATTAAAAATGTGTGTTATATATGGAAGTAGCTTGGGGACAAGGATTAGTAAACATTTTGGATGTATATTATCGAGACCCATTGCACTTGATTTTATATTTAACATGGACTGTAGGACATCACACTGACTCACACAAACAAAACTAAAGCTAGTATCACAGTTGTTGTTTGGCAATGTGTTCAGGTACGGGTTGTTAGTTTGATCAGGTACTAAAGGTTGAGATTTCACAAATTTATTATTTAATTCATTATGCGGTTATTCCACGACATGTTTCGTCTCATTCATTAGAGCATTAATTAGAGGATAAGACAGCATGGTCACTCAGAATTTAAACGTTAAATTTAAACTTTAATTCAAATAACTTTAACTCGTTAAATCATTAAGGTTCAAAGCTGTAAAATTAATAGCGTGCATTGTCATGAAAGCAGACATTTTTAACACGCTTTTAAAATGTTTTGGACTGTACAAAGTACATACGTATTTATATTTAATTGTATCAATTTTATAAAACTTTATAGACGCATGACGTTATTTTTAGTTAGAAACGGAGTAACTAGGCCGCTGAAATATTTTTTGTATTGTTCTTATTTGTTTATATACTTATTATTGATCCCATTTCACATTTGCTCTAATGAATGAGCAAAATTGTACTTTTTAGATTCAATTTTGCTCATTGCTCATCGCTCCAGGTAATACCGTATGGATGTATTTAAAAATACCTCAAAAAAATACCGAAAATGCCCATCGGTTTTTACAATTTTTCCGATTGATTGCTCATTGCAGCCGACATATTTCAGTCTTGCTCGCACCTACGTAAAATCGTATAGGCTGAGAAAAATTTGGTCTAATGAATGAGCCGAACAATGTAGTGGAATACCCGCATTAATGTCTGTAAAAAAATTATGACAAATTTGAGTTGCAATAGCCCATCAGATGACGAAGTCTCCATATCCAATCCACAAATTGATCCCGTTTTAGAAGACTACACTCAACCAATCCAAAGCAATAGCCTTTATAATATAAATAATTATGAAATCGTAACATATAAACATGTTAAAATCTCGTACAGTGACGACTTTAATGTGTTGCAATGGTGGTTTAATAATAAGAAACAATTTCCATTATTATACAAACTAGGCTTAAAAATCTAAGCGATCCCAGCTAGTAGCGATCCGTCGGAGAGGGCGTTTTCTAATTCCGAAAAACGTTAAAAAATTGCATCGACTGAAGAAAAAATAATGTTTTAAACCTAATGTTTCTTAACTCCCACATTGAAAGCGTTAATGAAAATGTCTTAAATATCATTTAATGTATAAATACCAGGGCTGTGAACTAGAGGTTTACGCCGATGGCTTGGTCGTCGGCGGCGGCGTGGGGGTCAAGAAAAGCCGGCGGAGGCGGCGTAGAGTTAAAATGAAAACGGCGGCGGCAGCTAAGCCGTCGAATTTGTCGGCGGCCGGCGGCGTACGCAGTAAAAACAAAATTTGTTTTTTAAATAAAAGTTTCCTCAATTTCTTCAATTTTTTATTTATTTTTCTTTTTAAACATAATAACATAACTAAACAAACATAAAAAAATTAAAAACAAATTAAGACTTCTTTTTCTGAGAGATCATTGATTACATTTTCCCTACATTATTTAAAAAAAATTAAACAGAATTCTTCTGCGAGATATATACCTTCATATTTAAATTTTTAAACTTTAAAATATGAATAAAAAAAAACATAACTTCAACTTTCTTTGCATGTTTTTAAACTAAAATATAAAAATAAAAAAAAACCTAACCTAAACTTTCGTTGCATGTTTCGTAATTATCATGTATAAATATAATTTTATTAAAATTATGAGGACTGGCTGCGATCGTTTTTGAGAAACGGTAAGACCAGCAATCGAAAAGACTCGCTCACTAGGTGTGCTCGTTGCCGGAATACACAACACCTTCTGTGCCAGCTTCGATAACAATGGCATTGCAGGTGCCTTTTCAGTCCAAAATGTTAAAACGTCTTGGGATGAGGACAAACTTAAAAGTAGGTGGCATTCAGCTTCCAAATTGCTGTTTTTTGTATTTTTTGAGTGTCGTTGAGCTAGCTTTAAAATTTTGCATGCTGATGAACCATCTCTGGAACTATCCTGCTGAGCAATATCTTGTTGTGGATCGCCAAGTAGCTCCTTATACATTTTTAACAAAAACTCCGTTTTTTTTAAATTTTGTTCATCACAATAGTCAAGCACACAATCCAGAGAACTGAATCGCGGATCTAATAATGATGCGCAGACTAGAATATCCGATAAAGGAAATCTATAATTCAATTTAGATTTTATATTGTTTTTCATCGAAGTCAAAGCAAGTGGCTCGTTGTTTGTGCTTTCATTTAATATTGATACGAATTCCGTACGAATTTATAAGGCCACGCTTATTGATGGATATTTATCTCCAGACAGAATGCTAACAGAGTCTTTAAACTTTTTTAAGAATTCTGTTAGTTTATATAAAAGCTGTGCTTCAGCCTCGGATAGTATCAAATGATTCTTATTGCTGCTTGTGAGCAATTTATTTATTGGTGTTCGCTGACACCCGAGACTGTCTAGCATTGCTAACACGCTGTGCCATCTAGTTGGAACCGAGTTCTTTAGCGAAACATTTCTCTTGTCTACCAAACTGCTGTGCAAATCATTAGGGTTGTTAATGTTTTTATATGTCTGCAAGGGAACATCATCTAGCGGTCCAAAATCTTCATCATAGTTAACCCAATCATTATCTTCAGATGCGAGGAGTTCTTCCAAATTGTCGATGCTTGACAAAACCTCATTTTGAGGAGCGTCAGCTTGGCATCTTAATACATGTGTTTTAAATCGTAAAGCACTAACAATATTTTTGCACTTCACAACTAAATTCCCAATATCCGACACGGAATTGTAACCATCTACATTAAGAAAATTGTGAAGACCATGTCCAAGGCAGAAGTGGTTGTTTAAACAGCCCAAATTAATAGTTTTTTTGACATTGCTTCCTTGGTCGGTTACCACAAAATTTGATCCCATTTCCAAATGATACATTTCAGTAACCTCTTCGAGCTCTGTTAGAATATTACTTGCCGTATGAGATTTTGCCACGTATTTTGTTTCTTGTGTTATATGCTTCATCTCAAAATTCGTCGACAAGAAGTGAAATGTAAATGTGATTTAACTTCTTCTTCTATAGTTATCGGTCCACAAATCGAATATTAAGGCGAAGTGCTTTTGTCCTGATACGATCCTTATTGCTTTTTTAAAATGCATTCATATACATCGTCTAAAGCTGTTGTTGACAAAGTTTTGAAGTGTGGAATGTCATCTGCAGATACCACAACTTTATATTTTTTTAAGAAGTCTTTAATGCCATTATGGTTTATTGTATGAAATGGCAGCAGATCTCTAGCCATCCACAAAGCTAAATCACGTCTCAGCGCCCATTTTCTATCTCTTGGAGATTTAATTGGCATGGTGTTATTAAAGAAGTTTGGAGAATCGATATCGCGTAAATTGTGATCATTTTTGAGGTGACGACTTGATTTCCTGTCGAACAGCTCTTTGAATATGACTGTACATTAGCACTGAAACAATTAACATCTTATTTGGTTTTTAATTAAGTTAAAAATATGTTTTACCATGAAAATATTGTAGTTTTGTCGACTTTTTTCTGTTTTCCCAAGCACAGCTTACAAAAAACCTTGTCTTCTTCAATGGATGTGTTTTCATTAATAACAAGCAGAGTTCCAAAGAAATCCCACACTTTGCTTTTACGAGCTGTGCTTCGCTGTTGTTTGATAGAATACATGCTCAGTGTCTTATCCATCTATTAGTTTTTAAAATATAGAATACATACATATACATATATGTATTACGAATAATATAATTTAAAACTTACTTTATGAAATCACGAAATGGACCCAAATTTCAAAGCAAAGTAACACACGAGGACAACAGCTGTGAAATGCTCTAGAGATTAGACTTAGAGATGAGAATTAGGAGATGGAGCAGAGACAATATCGATACTTTTATTCGACTACTTAAAATCATCAAAAAAAATGATATTGCGCCGAACGCCGCCGCCGCGCCGATATTTTGGTGATTCGGCGGCGGCGCCTTAAAAAATACAAAAATCGACGGCGGCGGCGGCGTGGCTCGGCGGCGTAGATGTCTACTGTGAACCCATATTATTTTGGAATGGGTTCGGTTCATGGTTCAAACCTAATCGACAGATAAGGTTCCAGCTTGCGAACTGGTTCATTGATGAGCCGGAGCAGGGTTCAGGTTAGAACCAGGGTTCAAATAAATCGATTTTTTTTAAATTGAATAAGAAAGTCAACATTTATTTCCATGTATTTTCATTCAACTATGTGCCCTAACATTAGGCCTTGTAAGTTAAGTTACAAGATTTATGATTTGTAAAGTGTTCATCAATTAAGGTTAACTAACATTATATCCTCCAAAATATCAAAATTTCAAAAATAACAGTTCCAGTTCGGTTCCAATGTGAATCTTTTAATGAGAGGCATACCAGCAGACATCTTTGCTCTTACCTGAACTGATTGGTGTGTGCAAGGCAAAATTGCTGAAATTACGTCCGATAACGTGGGCGCAGTTACACTTTAAAACTGGCCTCATTTGCCCTGTTTTGCACATACACTCAATTTAACTGTGCGCAAGAAAGTTAAAGCAATCGTTGAATATTTCAATCGCAGCACAGTTGGCATAAATAAATTAAAGGATTCCCAAAGGCAGCTGAATATGAAGGACTTGAAGTTGGTGCATGATGTATAGTTGCAGTGCCAGTACTAATTTGGTCCTAGCCCACGAGGACTGGCAAATAATTGAAGCATTACCGGTGCTCAAACCATTTTATCAAATAACCCTAGAAAGATCTTCCCAAAGAAAGGTAGGTTCAAGGGTCATACTTCCAAATGAGAAACAAATCTTCCGAAAATTCTTTGGTTGCATCGGTTGTCGAGGAGCTGCAGAGCGAATTTGCCAATAGATTTAAGGACTTGGAAGAAAATGAACTTTATGCGGAAAGTACAATTCTGGATCCTCGTTTTCGTTTTTAATTAAGTAACTGTTCCGAACCTTTATATATTATTGAGTTGCTTAATTTTACTTAAGCAACTTTCAATGTCATGGTTAAGTGGTAATGTGTTTTTTATGACAAACAGTGTTTCAACAGAATTCTCGAGTCTTAGTAAAAATTGAGAAAATTTAATACCTGACTTAATTGCCAAGGTATGAGAAGGATTAACTCGCGATGTAATATTTTGAAAATTTTGGCTTCCTTGTGCTTAGCTTCGAATCGCATGCACCACAAATACTATAGTGGACCGCACATTCGTATAGCTCTGGGATACAACTTTATGTATCCTCATCACTTTTTAATTAACATTTTTAGTTTTATTAGGTCTTCTGTTTCAAAAGTAGATTTTCCGAGTAAGTCAATTATTTCCAGCAATGTTATTAAAATTCTCCAGTGTTTATTTCTGGGTGGAACAAGTCGCCGATCATTAATGGGAAAAAATTAACAAAACACATTAGCTCACTGGCAGTCATCAGTAAATTACAAGATTTTAGTCTTCTTAATTCAATATTCGTTGAAATGTTTCCAACATTTATTTCGCCATAAACGCTTTCTTGTATTTAGTTGATCGAGTGTAATGATATTTTCATTTATGAGAGATAGTAATATGTGACACAGATCGTAGTTGCAGACTCCTTCGTAAACATCGTGCATTATATCGAAGCAAAAATTATCGGGAGCGTTAAAGTTTTCCAAGTTTTCAAAAACGCAGGAATTTTTAATGCCAGTTTCTTGAAAGTTTTGCTCTTATTGTTGAGAATGTAATGAAATAAATAAATGAATTTATATTCTTAAATAAAGAATTTTTAATCTTAAAAGAAAATCACTTCTTCGTTTACCTCACTCTTAAATTCAGAATATTTAGTCTTAATTATATACCATTGACATCTTAAAATAATAAAATATGTTCTTAGATGAAGACCAATTTTTCTTGATTTCAGATCGTTCTTCATTTAAGAACATTCTGTCTTGATATAAGAACAATCGGTCTTGACTCATTCCTATGACCAAACGTTCTTAATTTAAGAATATTTCTCTTAATTTTAAAATGTTTTTTTCTCAGTGTAGGTCAAGGGTCATAATTCCAAAATAGAAACAAATCTTCCGAAAATTCTTTGGTTGCATCGGTTGTCGTGGAGCTGCAGAGCGAATTTGCCAATAGATTTAAGGACTTGGAAGAAAATGAATTTTGCGGAAAGTACAATACTGGATCCTCGCTTCAAATGCCGTTTTTTTCAATAAAGACAGTGATTTGAATCAGCAGTAGAGTCATTAATGGCGAATGTTTCTGACTCTACGTTCGATGCAAATTTCGAATCAGAAAATCTTGAGAAATTTATGGAGAAGACACAGTGCCCTAAAAACAGGACTAGCCAATTAGACGGGGATCCCACAAGCTCAATGCTCTCAAATATAATTACACCTCAGAAAGCAATAGGACAAATACCAAACAGCATCGAAACCATGATGCTGACTTTACAATAGGGTAAGATGGAATTTTTGTCCTTATGCAAAATCAAAACATTTTAATAAAATTGCTCACATCCCAATCTAAATAATCGATGTCTTGCCTTCGAATATCCATGTGGAATGCCAATGGCGTTTTACGGCACAAACTTGAAATAACTCAATTCCTCAATGAAAACCAAATAGATGTAATGCTGCTGGCAGAAACGCATCTCACAAGTAAATACAACTTCCAAATAAGAGACTATACTTCATACTGCACAGATCATCCGGACGGCAAGGCCCACGGAGGAACCGGAATCTTAATCAGGGAACGCATTAATCACCACTTTCACCAGAGGTTTGCAACAAATTATTTGCAGGCTACATCCATAAAATTACAAGCAGGCAATGGCAGTATCACTATAGCCGCTGTTTATTGCCCACCGCGTTTTAAAATAACTGAAGAGCAATTCTTGGACTTTTACAATTCACTCGGAGATCGCTTTATAGCAGGAGGAGACTACAACGCCAAGCACACGCACTGGAGATCAAGACTCGTGACCCCCAAGGGAAGGCAACTGTACAAAGCAATTATAAATTTGAGCAACAAACTCGACTATGTCTCCCCTGCACTGTGGTTTCCCCCATAGGCCAAAATTCAAAAAATCGACTGAACCCAAAATTGGAAAAGGGTATGCAAATTTTCTCTAAAATGCTCAAGCTTCTTTGTGGCATACCAGATTTTTCTGGGAAACTATCGGTACTTTTTATAAAAAGACCTAAAGTCGTGAGCACGTGTTTATTCGCAAAGCAAAACTGCGCGCATCACTAATTCTTCGCAGCAACATTCAACTTTGAAAGCGAGTACTTCTCTTATTTCGTGTTAAAACTAATATTCTGTGATATGGATTTTGAAGTTAAAGGTATTTTCTTTAAGTTGCAATATTTATAAAAGCTAACTTGTGTTGTCCTTATTATGAAATTAATTGTTTACTTTCTAATGTTTTTAGCAGCTTTTGTGTTCGTTCTTGTTCGCGCCAAAGCGGCGCCCCAAGTCCCGGCCCATTTTCCCTTCAAGCGCCCCTGGAGCCTTGACAGTCGAGACAGCAGTTCTTCCAGATCGCTCGCATCTCGCTCTCTCGCACTGTTAAGTGTCTCCACTCCGCTCTCCAAGCGGCTCTTGGAGCTTCCACTCTGTAGTTTTAAGTTAGTTCTAATTTTCAAGTGTAACCGAAAGGTCGACCAGTGAAGTTTTTCTGAAATAAACCGTGAATTTTTATAACGTTTAAAAACCCATTGCGGCCGTCTATTTCCTGCCTTACGATCAGCAACCCGAATTTTGGAAGACCCGCCCCACTCCATTACATGATCCATCGACCGGATAAACCAGGAGAAGAGTTTTGAAAGTACCAGCGTCCAACCGGCGGAGTTTCCAAGTTCCAAGTTCAAGATAAGTACGAATATTCCATTATTCCATTGCCGACCAGTCAGATATTTCCCAAGAACCCAATTTTCTTATATCTGTCTGATCGGCCATTTCCATTTGTGCATACGATCGCCATATTCCGGCTTCTTTTTCGTATTGCTATTTCCATCTTCATACGACCGCCATTTTCCGGCTTTGCTTTTCATATTTCCCACTTTCCATACATATTCGGGTTCATACGGACATACAATCCAGATGCACACTTTTTAATGTACGTACATACATATGCCTGACCAGCGCAACATATGTACGTAAGCTAACATACACGTACCTCCGCGTTACACCCTGCGAACATTTCTACAGCGACATTTACCATACAGTCCACATTATCTCCAATTTACAAAATATTTAAAATTACAATTTTAAAACACATCCATACACATCCAACACGCCCATACATACACATATATCTACGTTATCTCCAATTTACAAAATATTTAAAATTAAAATTTTAAAACACATCCATACGCCCATACATACACATATATCCACATTATCTCCAATTTACAAAATATTTAAAATTACAATTTTAACACACATCCATACGCCCATACATACACACATATACATAATCCTAATGCATGCTTATTAATGTACGTACATATCGACATATCCATTTCCACGTATGTACATAAGGGAAAAGTCACGTAACGTAACGTAAGGCAACGTAAGCACGATACACACGTACGTTCCCTCTCGGTACACCCTACAAACATTTCCAAATCAACATTTAAAATACAGCCCACATCATTAATATTTTCCGAAGATAAAATATACAATATATATACACAAATTAAAAACATATAATACACATATTAATATATGCACATTTATATATATTTTCCACCCAACACCATTAATTATATTATACACAATAAAAAAATAACCTGTTTCCACCGAACCCACCAGCACGATACGCCTGTCCAGAATTTGCATGGTATTTATTTCAGCAGCGCTAATTCGCACACACCGGCGGCTCACATCCATTAAAATAAAAATAAATAAATATTTTTTTTGTGCCCAAGCCGTGACGGTGCGCGATATATATATTTTCCCATTCCTACCGCTCATTTTCGCAGCACAGCAACCGACTGCAAATATCTTGCAGAATATTATTTTTTCCACAGCAGCGATATTTTCCTCGCACGTTAAAATAGTTGTTGCGAAAACCTTGAAATTTTTATTGGTGTTCCGTTTCCACATATTCCAAAGTAGACCACGGAGCGGCAACGCTAGGAAACAAAAGCGGACCGCTTGCAATCCATACCGAGGAAACTAAGAAGCCACTGCGATATATTACCATTTTTGTTTTTTTTTTTTTAAAACAAAATTGAACTAATTCCGTAATATTTTTTGTCGCGTCGATCCACTATTGTTGACATTCAGCTATTAGGATTTTTGAAATTTTGGGGCCGTATTTTCCGGAAGTTATCCATTTTTGTCGTTCCTTTTCTTTGCCAATCAATCCCGGTGATCCGCAACAGCGTGACCACATTCCAGGACGGACCTTTCTGGAATGCCAGGAGACAAAACTAAGTTGTCAGTTCCGTCTGCAAATAAAACGCGATCGCTATCCGCATCACCACGCGCGCGCACCTCAAGCCCAGTAGCCCCAAAACCAATATCAAAGGCAAAGAGCGAAACTTCAGTAGCCAGCCAAGCAGGCGACAAGAAGTTGTCTGTTCCTACAATCCATCCGAAACGATTGTCTCTAAGTCCGCTCACGCCTAAAGTTAGGTCGCAAATCCAGACCAAGTCCGTAAAGTCGCTAGCAACTCGTTCTCAGGCAAAAATGAGTAACGAAATTGCAGTTGCAGCCCTCGCGCGGTTTATCACGGTGTCCGACCGTATGAGCCATTTCAGAGCGACTATAGAAACTCCAGGAGCTGCCGCTCCGTCCGTCCACACCTGCAAAGTCCGAAAAGAACAAGTCCGTTCACTCTGGGACAAAGCCGAGAAGGAGTTTGAAGCTTGTCTAGACACGATTTCCAGCCTTACGACTGACGAGGCGTCGGATATTTTGGCGACTCTACACCGAAAATATGAATATTGCTATTCGGTGTACGAGGAGCTATCGGTTCAGCTTAGCGAGTTAATTGACCGAGCCAGTTCACAGCAGCCGTTGTCGAGCACCGACAATCAGTCCGCGTACATTCCGTCTGGGTGCCGGTTGCCTCCATGTGATACAGAAGTATTTGAGGGAGACTATCTCAAATGGCCAACATTCAGGGACCTTTTCACTGCTGTCTACGTCAACAACACACGGTTGACGCCGGTCGAGAAGTTATTCCATCTCAACGCGAAAACGAGCGGTGAGGCAAAGGCAATTGTTGCCAAGTCCCCGCTCACTAATGATGGTTTCGCTTCCGCTTGGGAGGCGCTTCGAGACCGTTTCGAAAACAAAAGATTTTTAGTGAACAGTCAGCTCAAGCTCCTATTTAACTTAAGTTCTGTTAATGCCGAAACTGGCCACTCCATAAAAGAGCTTCAGAGCACCATCCAAGGGTGCCTGACAGCATTAGCCCACTCCAAAATATCAACCGAAAATTGGGATTGCTTGCTGGTCTACCTGTGCGCCAGTAAGTTGCCCAGATTGACCCTTTCCTTGTGGGAACAATCCCTTACATCAAAGTCTGATGTTCCTACATGGGATGAGATGAACGCGTTCCTTAGCGATAGGTATAGAACCTTAGAAGCCATTGAGGACATGAAGCAGAGTCTTGGTGGTCCATCAACTTCCAAAAATTCCCAAGTTACGAAGAAGCTTAACTCCTTTGAAGCCAAAGTGAGTGTCAAACCAAAGAGTTGCGATTTGTGCTCTAAGGAGACTCACCCAGTGCGGTTGTGCCCTCGCTTCATTCAGATGGCAGTCGAGGCGCGGGAAAACTACATAAAAAAGAAGCAGTTATGCTTGAATTGCTTCGCGAGAGGCCATCAGCTCCGGGATTGTTCCAGTACGCACAGCTGCTTTGTATGCCGAGGGAGACATCACACGCTTTTGCATCGAGGCAACCCATTTTCCAACAATCCAAGTTCCTCTGGACATGCGAGACCTAGATCCGATCCTCCGTCGGGAGGCTCAGACATTCCCGATGAACACTCAAATGTACAAGTCTGTTTTGCCTCGGGCTCAAAGGCAGTTCTGTTGGGCACGGCAATGATTGATATTTGCCACCTCGGCACCCACTTCCGAGCACGCGCTTTGATCGACTCGGGATCTGAAGCGACGTTCATAACGGAGCGTCTTTTCAAGTTGGTCAATCTGCCGTTTCGCCCCATTCAAGCTCAAGTGTCTGGTTTAAATCAGACCGTTTCTGCCCAGTCAACAAGGCTTTGCCATTTCGCCATTCGTTCTCCTACTAAGCCGGGCCTGCAGTTAGACACCGCAGCGTATGTTCTGCCAGAACTAGCAGGCAGATTACCCTCACAGTCCATTCCACAAGATATCCTGAGAGATTTGCCAAACCTTCAATGGGCAGATCCCACATTTCTCCAGAGTTCCCAGATAGACGTTCTTATCGGAGCTGATATTCTTCCATCCGTGCTGCTGAGTGGCACAAAGACCAACATCTGCGGATCTCTTTTTGGGCAAGAGACCATCTTCGGGTGGGTGCTCACTGGTCCAGTGTCCATGTCCACGAGCAACCGAGTCTCAGCCTTTACGACTCAAATTACAAAAAAAAGTGAGGCGTCCTTGGACAAACTTCTTACGAAGTTTTGGGAGGTGGAAGATCTACCATCAAAAATGGTAAAAGAGTCCGATTCCGTCTGCGAAAGGAATTTTCTACGAACCACAACTAGAGACGCGAGCGGGAAGTACGTAGTGACGTTACCGTTCTGCGACCCCGATCATTGTGGATCAGAGTTGGGTTACTCAAGGTCTATAGCACTTGCTCAGTTTCTGAGAAACGAGAATCGTTTACGAAGGGACACTCCATTAAATGAGCAGTACAACTCCGTGATTCAAGAGTATTTGGATTTAGGCCATATGAGAGAGGTTTCGCCCACTCACAATTCTCCAAACTACTACCTCCCACACCATGCGGTTATAAAACCCGAAAGCACGACCACGAAACTCCGGGTGGTATTCAACGCTTCCAGCCCGTCAGCAAATGGGACTAGCTTGAACGATGTGCTTCATGCCGGTCCAGTCCTCCAATCTGACTTAACAATTCAGATTTTAAAGTGGCGCTATTTTAAGTATGTTTTTAGTGCAGACATCACGAAAATGTATAGGCAGATCTGGGTCGATCCAAAGCATACGCCCTTTCAAAGGATTCTTTTCCGAAACAAGGAAGGTGACATTCGAGATTACGAGCTGAAAACCGTAACATTCGGTGTCAATTGCGCGCCCTATCTCGCCATCCGAGTGCTGAAACAGCTGGCTGATGACGTCGATCAGCAGTTTCCAAAAGCCAGTCATATAATCCGCAACTTCATGTATGTTGATGACGTTTTAGCAGGGTCGAATTCTCAACAAGAAGCTCAACTTGCCATCCAGGAGTTAGTAACCGCTTTGAATTCGGCCGGTTTTCCGCTTAGAAAGTGGACTTCCAACCACAAGGGGGTTTTAAAGGACATTCCAAATGAGCATCTTCTCCATTCTGAGTTCCTAAATATTGATGCCGAAAGCACAGCCAAAACCCTCGGCATTCGTTGGAGAGCAACCACCGACGAGTTCTACTTCGTGCCCCCAGAAATATCCGTCAAGTCCTCCTATACTAAAAGAGAAGTTCTCTCCCAGATAGCAAAGCTATTCGATCCCGCTGGATGGCTTGCACCGTTCATCGTCCGGGCCAAAATTTTTATGCAGGAGATCTGGCTGCAAGAGTTAGGCTGGGATGACAACCTTCCCGACGAAATGAGCCATAGATGGCAAGTATTCCTGCAAAGTTATTCCGATCTCGATCAAATCCGTATTCCGAGATGGGTCGGTTACCAGCCCCAGGTAAAAATCGAGCTTCACGGGTTCTGTGACGCTTCCCAAAAAGCCTATGGGGCGGCGCTGTACGTCAGGGTTGAAGTCGGTCAGCAGATATTGACTAATCTGCTAACGGCAAAGACCCGGGTTGCCCCTGTGAAAACTGTATCTCTCCCCCGACTCGAGCTATGTGGTGCCCTATTGCTGGCAGATATGGCATCTACCATCCTTCCAAATATGCTGTCAGAAAGCTCTGAGATTTTCTGCTGGACAGATTCTACCATTGTCCTGGCATGGTTAAAGAAACCAGCCTGCTCCTGGACCACATTCGTAGCCAACCGCGTAACCAAAATAGCTCAAGCTACAAAGATTGAGAATTGGTCACATGTGCGGTCAGAACACAATCCTGCCGACCTAGCTAGTCGCGGCGTGTCCCTGCAAGAGCTGGGCGATAGCAACCTCTGGTGGCATGGGCCCCAGTGGTTACAATTGCCCAAACGTCAATGGCCAGAAACTTCGGATCCACACCCAGTCACGGAATTAGAGCAGCGCGCGGTGAAGGTTCATTTCGTAAAGCTCCCCGCTGATGATTTCCTTGACCGTTTTTCCAGACTAGACAAGGCTTTACGAGTCCTAGCTTACGTCCAAAGGTTCCTAAATCGCTGTCGTAAGGCTCCGGTAAGTCCGGATAAGCAGCTCAGTAATCGGTAGATCCGGGAGGCTGAAAGGACCTACATAATACTTGCCCAGCGTGAAGAGTACGCGCTCGAGCTTCGATTGTTACGAAGCAAAAGATCCATACCCGCATCAAGCCCAATTGCTAATTTGTTTCCATTTATAGACCAACAGGGACTCTTAAGAGCATGTGGTCGCTTAACTGCCTCCAAGGTCCTGCAGTATGACGAGCGCCATCCTGTATTACTCCCGTACAGCTGTCGGTTATCTCGTCTTCTTGTCCAATTCACGCACCAGATTACGCTTCATGGCGGCAACCAATTGATAGTGCGCCTGATGCGATCCAAATATTGGATTCCTAAAGTCAAGAATCTGGTAAAGGGCGTGGTGAATTCATGCAAGGTGTGCACCATTTATAAGAAAAGACTGCAAACCCAATTGATGGGCGATTTTCCGACTGATCGGGCCTCTTTTTCCAGGCCATTCACTTACACCGGCGTCGATTACGCCGGCCCCTTTGAGGTAAAAAACTATACAGGGAGAGCTTGTCTCATCACTAAGGGATATGTTTGTGTGTTTGTGTGTTTTTCTACAAAGGCCATCCATTTGGAACCCACCTCCGACCTTACAACTGAGAAGTTTCTAGCAGCGTTTGCGCGTTTTGTAGCTAGAAGAGGTTGTCCTCAGCGGGTCCATTCCGACAACGGCAAAACCTTTGTTGGCGCCTCAAGTCTTATTTCCCGTGACTTTACGCAAGCACTAAAGGAGTCAGTGACCAATGCGTATAGCCATCAGGGACTCGTGTGGCGTTTCATACCCCCAGGAGCTCCTCATATGGGAGGCCTGTGGGAGGCAGGAGTGAAGAGTTTTAAAACGCTGTTTTACAAATCCACGTCCGCTCGCAAGTATACATTCGAAGAGCTTTCCACGCTTCTGGCAAAGATTGAAGCCTGCCTTAATTCCAGACCACTCTCTCCAATGTCAGAGGACCCGACAGACTTGCTGGCACTGACGCCAGGCCATTTTCTGATCGGGGGACCGTTGCTTTCCACGGCGGAGCCTGAAATTAAAGGCGAAGCCCAGTCAATTATAAATCGATGGCAACATCTCAAGGCCCAGCATCAACAATTTAGTTCGCGATGGAAAGAAGAGTATCTAAAGGAACTCCACAAGCGCAACAAGTGGTTGAGTCCATCCAGAAATCTGCAAGTCGACGATATGGTAGTCATCAAGGACGATAATTTGCCATCAAATGACTGGCGGCTCGGCAGGATCGTAGCTGCTATCCCAGGAGCTGATACCAGAGTACGCGTCGTAGATATTCTTACTTCTCGTGGAACCATCCAACGTCCGATCCACAAACTAGTACTTCTTCCTATGGAGGACAAGGCAATCTCCGCACTTCCGCAATAATAACTTCTGTCCTCATTCTAGTACTTCTTCCTATGGAGGCCAAGGCAACCTCCACTTTCCAAAAATAGTGCCTTCTGTCCTTATTTTTCAAAATCCGTTCACAAATTGATACTAAATTTGCTTATCATTTTTTATTAAAGCATCAAAACCATGGCTCCACGTCCTCGCAGCGCCCAAACCTTGGACGACAGACGTTCACGAGGTACTCGATCCTACCGCTGCCGAGTCTGTCGGGGAATCCATCCTCTACGGAAGTGCACCCGCTTCCTTAGGCTCAGCACGGAGAAGCGGCTCCGTGCCGTCCTCATAAATAAATATTGTGCGAATTGCCTGGCCCATCAACACTCAGGGGGGCAATGTCGCAGTGGCGACACGTGCAAAAGGTGCGGGCAGAACCATCACACGCTGCTGCACCTGCACGAGATGTCCGGGACTACTCGGCAACCGCCCATCCAGCAACGTCGTCAATCGCCATCCCCGCCACGTCGCCAATCGCCGTCCTCGCAACATCGCGGATCGACCACTCGGCTGTCAAGGGCAGTCTCGCGGTCTCCATCGCCAGCGGCACGGGAAGCACGGACACCGGTCCGACGTCCAGCGTCAGCGGCAACTCCATCGGTGGCGGCTCTCCTGCAGCATCAGAGCCTCCACATTCTTCCGACGGCCATCGTGTTGCTGGAGTCTGGGGCCACCACCTTCGAGACGGCTGCGTTAATCGACCCTTGCACGCCCGTCAGCACCATCGACAGCTCCCTGGCAACTGCGTTCAAGTTGCCCACGACGACAGTGAGAGGCGAAGAAGTTTGCTCGACGACAATCCGGTCGAGGACGGGCGATTTCCAGATCGACGTGCTGCTGAAGATCAGTCAGAGTCTACGAATCCGCACCCCTATCCGCGCGCTAAGCGATTCTATGCGAGCCCAATTTGATGACATCCGTCTGGCCGATGAGCAGTTCCATCGCCCAGCGACAGTCTCGCTGGTGTTGGGCTCGGACGTATACCCCGACGTAATCAGGCCCGGGTTCCTAAATATACGAGATGGGCTGCCCGTCGCACAGGGCACGGTCTTTGGATGGGTCGTGTCTGGAGCATGCAGACACGCCTAAGGATTAATCCTTTGCTACGTTCGCCCTCGCAAGGGGGGGGAGAATGTTCGCGCCAAAGCGGCGCCCCAAGTCCCGGCCCATTTTCCCTTCAAGCGCCCCTGGAGCCTTGACAGTCGAGACAGCAGTTCTTCCAGATCGCTCGCATCTCGCTCTCTCGCACTGTTAAGTGTCTCCACTCCGCTCTCCAAGCGGCTCTTGGAGCTTCCACTCTGTAGTTTTAAGTTAGTTCTAATTTTCAAGTGTAACCGAAAGGTCGACCAGTGAAGTTTTTCTGAAATAAACCGTGAATTTTTATAACGTTTAAAAACCCATTGCGGCCGTCTATTTCCTGCCTTACGATCAGCAACCCGAATTTTGGAAGACCCGCCCCACTCCATTACAGTTCTTTTTGTGTTTACATTTGTGTTACATTTAACTGTGATCCCCAAAGATTCCCCGATTCAATTTTTATTTAGTGTATTTGTTAATACCTTAAGGTATAAAAAAAGTTAAAGCTAGCTGCAGATATTTGCAGATGTGTCCATAATCAACAATATACTAACATCATCTCTTTTTTTTCTTTAGGGTCAAATCAGCTGTTTTGCATTGTTGTTGTGCTGTGTCATTGTGTTCGTCTTTCGTGTTTTTCTTAGGTTCAAATTTTAATTTTTGTAGCGTTATTTCTTTATTAATTTAATTTTGCTAGGTGACTCTTCTCAATGCGTCTTAACTCGCTTGTACATTTTTAATTATTGGTGTACAGCAATCGGCACCAATTGTGAAAAATTACGGAAGACCATCGATCATGTGAACGGCAATATTGAAAACATTGGCTATGTGTCCGAGATGAGCGAGTTAACGAAATGTATTGGATACATTTGCAAAAAAATTGCTATGTATTGGACACAATATAAACGCAAAAAGGCATCAGTTCTTCAATTCCAATCTAATTGGCTCAACGAAAAGGAAACAATTTTAATGAAACGCACTCCTAGTAAGCCTCAAGAAATGATCAAAGCTGCTAAACGTGGTCGTCCGAAAGTAGACTTTAATAAGTCCTCAAAAAGAACTAAGAGACGAAGGATTACTGAGCTTTCATTAATTAATGAATCTGCAGCTTCTGACTTACGATCGTGCAACTTTCAATCAAATGAAATGAGTAGCAAAGCTAGAGGCGCACTTGAGCAAGCATCAATATTTTCTTATTCGAAGCTATGTGAACTCAAAGACCTCCTGTGACCTATTCCCAAGCTACATACAATTGCTAAAAGCTAAAAAATTAACCTATCCAGACAAAATCACTGTAAGTGAATCCAAAGCTGAAGTTGATCTACAGAGCTTGGTTAACCACACTGCGAGGCGGATTGTAAAACTTCAGCATGATGTTCTTGAAAGCGTTGGAAGCGATTGCTCTGATAACCTTATTTTAATTGGAAAATGGGGATTTGACGGCAGCTCTGGATATTCAGAATACAAACAGAAAGTCAGCAATAAGGATTTGAGCGATTCCAGTCTTTTTGTTTCATCATATGTGCCATTACAACTTAAAACCATTGAAAATGATCCAAAAAATGAAAAAATAATTTGGAAGAATCCGCGACCTTCATCAACACGGTACTGCAGACCATTAAGATTGCAATTTGCAAAAGAAACGGCTCAGTTAGCTGAAGACGAAGAAAAGTATTTCAAAGCTAAGATTGAAGTGTTGAATACCACGCTATGTAATGTGCTCGGTAAAAAAATTAAAATTAAACACAGCTTGCAGTTGACCATGGTTGATGGGAAAATTTGTAGTGCCCTAAGTCACACCTCATCTTCTAAGTGCTACATATGTGAGGCGAAGTCGACAGAGATGAACGATTTGGAAAAGTGTTTGAAAAAGAAGGTTCATGAATCACGCTTTGAGTTTGGATTATCTCCTTTACACTCCTATATTCGTTTTTTTGAATACTTTTTGCACGTATCGTACAGACTTGACCTGAAGAGCTGGAGAGTTAATACTCCAGAAGGAAAACAAGTACTTTCGACGAAGAAATCCAAATTGCAGAATGATTTTCGAATACGAATGGGACTTATTGTGGACAAACCTAGGTGTGGAGGAAGTGGCACGTCAAATGATGGTAATACGGCCAGAGCTTTTTTTAAAAATCCGAAGTTAGCAGCTGAAATAACAGGTATTGATGAAGACATTATAATCCGGTGTTCAATATTGCTGCAGTGTTTGGCATCAGGTTACAAAATCAATGCGGCAAAATTTGGAGAATATGCACTTAATACTGCCAGAAAGCTGATTAACTTGTATCCATGGTACTATCTTCCACCATCCGTACACAAAATTTTGGTTCATGCTCCAGATGTCATAAATGTCAGAAGAAGCTGCAGAGTCTAAAAATAAGGACATTAAAATGTTTAGAAGGCAGCACACCCGGAAGACTTCTCGGATTGACACAAATAAAGATTTGATGCACAGATTGCTTCTGAGCTCAGATCCTTATATTACTGGCCAAAGAAAGCTCCCTCATTCAAAAAAGTCAGTTCTATCAGCATCAGCATTTGAGCTCTTCGATGACCTGACCTAAATGTCGTCAGCTAGCTTTCTTTGCGTTCGGACGTGCTTATAATTCTCGCTATGTTGCTTCACCGCTGTCCCGAGTGCAATACCGATGTTACACCGGCCCAGCTTCGCGCCTCGGATGCTATCCGCTGTTCTTCTTTGTGCCGGCGTGCTTATCATACCTCTTGCGTTGACCTCCCGGACGATGTGATAAAAATTCTATTAAATCCAAACATACTGTGGCAATGTGACAGCTGTGTGGTTGCGAATGATTCGCATTCTAAAATTGATGAACTTGATGCTAAATTGCAAGCCCTGGAATGCTTATATCAGGGCCTTAATAATAAGTTTTTGGAGGCATTCCCACCTAAAAGTGATGCATTGGATCAAAATCAAATTATAAATCTTAAGCCTCGTCAACCAACGTAACTGCAGCTCCCCAGTCATATGCGGCTGCTGCTGCTACGTCTTCCGCGGTCGTTGACCCATCTAATCATGCTCTGGATATCGGGAGAGGAAATTTTATACAAGTTCGAAATAAGAAAAGAAGGAACAACAACAAGCCCAATAAGCATATTGTTGGAGTGGCCCCTAATGCCGAAGATCTTCACGTATTGCCAAGTAGTAAATTCTTGCATGTCGGAAAGTTTGCAACAGCTACCGATCCTGCTGCTGTTTTAAAATATGTGTCCACCAAGCTTAATGTGGACGCTAATTCTTTCACTTGTGTAAAACTTGTAAAAAGAGATTTTGACGTTGCAACTTTAAACTTTGTAAATTTCAAGCTTGGTATCCCTGATCACCTTTATGATTCAGTCTTCAAGAATGATTTTTGGCCAAACTCAGTTAAGGTCAAAAGATTTATTCATAGAGATCGGGCCGTTATGGACGTGGATAAAATCGTATCCAATTTGCCGGAGCCTGCACAAACTTCAACGTCAATTCATCCATCAAAAAACCCCTAGTAATCGGCGCCACTGGCGTCGATACTTTTGCGGGACATTTTTTGCAAGCCTTGGTCACTGCTCTCTCATCATCTTCCGCCTCTCTCCCGTCGCATTGTCAACAACATCAGCCGGAGCTGTTGTTGTCCGCTTTGTGCGACATTCGCCGTCCGCCAAGCTCTAACATCGGCGCGCTCCTCGGAGTTGCGCTCTCATCATCTTCCGCCTCTCTCCCGTCGCATCGTCAACAACATCAGCCGGAGCTGTTGTTGTCCGCTTTGTGCGACATTCGCCGTCCGCCAAGCTCTAACATCGGCGCGCTCCTCGGAGTTGCGCTCTCATCATCTTCCGCACAAATAAAATAACTTTCAATATTTATTTCCAAAATGTCGGTGGTATGCGTACAAAAGCTCATTCCCTTTTCTTGGCAACGTCTCAATGTGATCACGACGTCATCATTTTTGTTGAAACCTGGCTCAACATGGACTTCTTTGATAATGAATTCTTCGATACGAATCTTTACCATGTATTCCGTAAGGATCGTGATGCCGTTAAAACAAGATGCTCCAGAGGTGGCGGCGTTTTAATTGCTGTGCGGCGTGAACTTCGTTGCACTGCTATTCGTCTCCAGAATGAGGATTCTCTTCTCGATCAAATCTGTGTATCTCTCTCTGGTCCTACAGAAACAATTTTCCTGACAGTCTCATATATACCCCCTAGCAGCAGTTTTGATCTATATAAAGCGCACGTTGATAACATTGCCCACCTACACCAGGAGCTGGAGGAGGGCCAGTACATATGTGTTTTGGGCGACTTCAACCTATCTTCGCTTGTGTGGGCTCATGATTCAGAGTCCTCAGCAATGGTTCCCAGTAACTTGCATCTTCCCTATGAAATCTTAGTCATTGATGAGCTTCTTAGTATGGCATTAGTCCAGATTAACCATGTATTTAATAATTTAAATAAGCTTCTAGACTTAATTTTTGTACATCCTGATTTAAGCATTAATTTATGTTGCAGCGATAACCCTAGTAATCGGCGCCACTGGCGTCGATACTTTTGCGGGACATTTTTTGCAAGCCTTGGTCACTGCTCTCTCATCATCTTCCGCCTCTCTCCCGTCGCATTGTCAACAACATCAGCCGGAGCTGTTGTTGTCCGCTTTGTGCGACATTCGCCGTCCGCCAAGCTCTAACATCGGCGCGCTCCTCGGAGTTGCGCTCTCATCATCTTCCGCCTCTCTCCCGTCGCATCGTCAACAACATCAGCCGGAGCTGTTGTTGTCCGCTTTGTGCGACATTCGCCGTCCGCCAAGCTCTAACATCGGCGCGCTCCTCGGAGTTGCGCTCTCATCATCTTCCGCCTCTCTCCCGTCGCATCGTCAACAACATCAGCCGGAGCTGTTGTTGTCTGCTTTGTGTGACATTCGCCGTCCGCCAAGCTCTAACATCGGCGCGCTCCTCGGAGTTGCGCTCTCATCATCTTCCGCCTCTCTCCCGTCGCATCGTCAACAACATCAGCCGGAGCTGTTGTTGTCCGCTTTGTGCGACATTCGCCGTCCGCCAAGCTCTAGCATCGGCGCGCTCCTCGGAGTTGCGCTCTCATCATCTTCCGCCTCTCTCCCGTCGCATCGTCAACAACATCAGCCGGAGCTGTTGTTGTCCGCTTTGTGCGACATTCGCCGTCCGCCAAGCTCTAACATCGGCGCGCTCCTCGGAGTTGCGCTCTCATCATCTTGCGCCTCTTTTTCATCATTTTTTTCCGGTGTTCTCTGGAGTTGCTCTCCCCATCAACAACTACAATGGGCTGTGGCAGCTGGAGAGGGCTCTCGCGCACTATTAACAGGAGCGGATTCACCTGCGTGCAGTCATATTCGGAATGCTATTAATGACAGCCCACGAAACATTTGGAGCGATGATCACCAGCCTATTCGTATCCGCACAACTACTTTACGGAAGTTTCTTATTAACAATTCTAATACTTTTGATAAGATCCCAGCAAGGCCTCTTACGGATTCGGGCCATGACGCTGGACCAAGTTTTGATAGCATGACCAGGGATGACCGTACATGCACAAATAAAATAACTTTCAATATTTATTTCCAAAATGTCGGTGGTATGCGTACAAAAGCTCATTCCCTTTTCTTGGCAACGTCTCAATGTGATCACGACGTCATCATTTTTGTTGAAACCTGGCTCAACATGGACTTCTTTGATAATGAATTCTTCGATACGAATCTTTACCATGTATTCCGTAAGGATCGTGATGCCGTTAAAACAAGATGCTCCAGAGGTGGCGGCGTTTTAATTGCTGTGCGGCGTGAACTTCGTTGCACTGCTATTCGTCTCCAGAATGAGGATTCTCTTCTCGATCAAATCTGTGTATCTCTCTCTGGTCCTACAGAAACAATTATCCTGACAGTCTCATATATACCCCCTAGCAGCAGTTTTGATCTATATAAAGCGCACGTTGATAACATTGCCCACCTACACCAGGAGCTGGAGGAGGGCCAGTACATATGTGTTTTGGGCGACTTCAACCTATCTTCGCTTGTGTGGGCTCATGATTCAGAGTCCTCAGCAATGGTTCCCAGTAACTTGCATCTTCCCTATGAAATCTTAGTCATTGATGAGCTTCTTAGTATGGCATTAGTCCAGATTAACCATGTATTTAATAATTTAAATAAGCTTCTAGACTTAATTTTTGTACATCCTGATTTAAGCATTAATTTATGTTGCAGCGATAACCCACTTGCCGCGTGTGATGCTCATCACAAGCCTTTGTTAATCTCTATTACTTGTTATATTTTTCGCCCAATTAATTCTCGCTTGCCTTTTACTTATATTAATTCTAGCAGTTTAGATTCTATCCGTAACGATATTTCTAATATTAGATGGGCGGAGGTCCTCTCGCATGCAGACGTGAATACAAGCTATGAAGTTTTTATCTTTTCTCTCTACTATTGTGGGCAGATATGCTAAAACTAGGGTTCAAAGTTGTTACAGGCTGCCATGGTACACGCAAGGTCTAAAGAAATATAAAAACCTTAGAAATAAATTCTATAAGCGCTACTTAGAAAGCGGTGATGCTGGTGACTTTGACCGTTACAAACAGCATAAACGTGAGTTTGAGTTCCTCAATAAATTCTTATACAACCAATATATTGCTGATATAGAGCGTAAATTAACCACCAATCCTAAATCATTCTGGCACTTTATTAACTCTAAACGAACATCTTTCCTTCCCATATGTCATTTGAAGATCATTCAGCCTCCTCGGATATTGGGGTCTCTAATCTATTTGCTAAGTTCTTTGCATCTAACTTTGAGCTTGGCTCGCTGTGGAATGACGATGATTCCCTCAATGCCATTCCTACTATGTTAAATATTGGTTGCTTAGATGTCACCGATGCTGATTGCCATCTGGCGGCTGAAAGCTTTAATGAGTCAGCAAAATTAGATTGTGATGGCCTTTCTCCATTTATTTTGAAAAATTGTATATGTGTTCTTTGTGAGCCCCTTAAAATCATCTTTAATTTATCTCTTTCCACTGGTGTTTTTGCGCATAGATGGAACCTGGCCACTGTTACTCCTATATTCAAGTCGGGTTCAAAAAATTTTGTTTCAAATTATAGGCCAATTGCAAAGCTCAGCAATGTCTCAAAAATGTTCGAACGAATTGTAGCCAAGCAGCTAACTTTTCTTGTTGGTCGGATCATCAGTCCTAACCAACATGGTTTTATGCCTCGACGGTCGACTACCACAAACTTAGCTACGTTCAATAATTTTTGCACCCACTCGTTTCTTAGTTATCATCAAGTTGATGTGGTCTACACCGATTTCGCTAAAGCATTTGATAAAGTCTCCCATAATGCTTTATTAGCTAAACTGCAGAAAATGGGATTTCACTCACTATTACTTAGCTGGTTCAAATCATATCTAGATGATCGGATTTACAGAGTTGAATGCAATGCTGTTTACTCTAACCCATATGTGGCAACTTCTGGCCTTCCTCAGGGAAGTGCTTTGGGTCCGTTGCTGTTCATTGTCTTCATAAATGATATTAGCTATTGCATAAAGAACTCGGAATTCCTGTTGTTCGCTGACGATCTTAAAATATTTAGAGCTGTGAATTCTATCTCCGATAGTGACCTTCTTCAAAATGACCTAGAAAGAGTGGGAAATTGGTGTTCTCGTAATAATTTGCCTCTGAATTTGTCAAAATGTTTCTTTGTTAGGTACAGTAAACGAATAATTAATATCCTTTTCTCGTATTCCATTGACTCCCATATTCTGTCCCTGAGAAATGAATCCCTGGACCTAGGAGTTATGTTTGACAGTAAATTTATGTTCATTGAACATATTAACTATATTATTCCTAAGGCCTACGCTATGTATGGTTTTGTAAAAAGAAATGCCGCGCAATTTAAAGATCCCTACACGAAGCTAAGCTTATATTCAGCCTTCATTAGGTCAAAGCTGGAATATGCCTCGTTCATCTGGAACCCGACGGGTACTATTCACATAAACCGGCTTGAGCGTGTACAGAAACAGTTTCTACGTTTTGCCCTTCTGTCTTTAAATTTCAATGACCCGGTCCCGTCTTATTCTGCCAAATGTCGGCTTGTTCACCTTTCTTCCCTTGAAGATCGGAGAACTACCAGTTCATTAGTTTTCATATGTGACTTGCTGACCTCTGAAATCGACTGCCCTGCACTTCTTGGCAGTATAGGGTTATCGGTGCCTGGTAGATCGTTGAGAACGTTTGAACCATTTTTTGTACCGGCTTATAGAGCCAATTATGCCCACAACGAGCCGTTGTGTAGAGCCCTGCATTTTTATAATAAGTTGCCATCTCACATGCGGTTGGACCCATGCTCCCCCAGAGATTTAATCAAGAAAAACTTATATAATTATTTTGCCTCACTTAATATTTAATTTAGTATTAGTTAGTAGCCAGTTAAGGTTTTTTTACTGTTGGCGAATAAAGAAATAAATAAATAAATAAATATATCATGTTATTATTAAATTTTAACAATTTTGTTTTTTTGCTATTATTGGAATTTTTGTTTCTTATTATTATTGGTTTTTTTTTTATTTTCAAGTAATTTACAGGTAATAATCAAAACTAACGGATTAATATTTGTAGGCGGATAAGAACCCGAAGGCGTGGTTTCTTATCCGCTTAAATATGATTTAAATGCAATAATACATAAATAAAAAAGAAATTGAAATTAAAAATAGCAACAAGTTTCAAATTTGGTCCGATATTTTGTATGGTAGCTATAGGATATAGTCGGGCGATATGTCCAATTTTTTGTTGCTATAACTAAAATATTTTTATAGAATTTTGGGGAAAGTTTCGTAACGATATAACAACTAGAAGTATTTTTGGCCGCTGCTCCCATACAAGCGGAACCACTGTGCCCTGGCAGCCCCACATATTGGCCAGCTGATCCCAGAAAATTTCCGGACTTAATTGACTCAGCTGTAACCAAGAACATCCCAAGAAATTTAGTAAGCGCCTAATCGCTATCGGACTTATCATCGGATCACTCGCCTGTTTTAATAACTCTCCTTCAAAGCCCGAAAGTAATTGAGCACCCCTTTATGCTGACCCCGCCTAGAAATAACTGGCTAAAGTACAAAAAGTACGTAAGTTCCCACATTGAGCTAACACCACAGATTAACACTGAGAATGGCATCGACTTCTGTGCTGATAACCTGGAGTCGGTACTCGTGGCAGCACCCAAAATCTCAACACCAGAAGAGACACTTGTGCGTAGCAACCAATACAAAACAAATCTGCAAATTGAACAACTGGTTTGGGAAAAACGACGCCTACGACGCGCTTGGCAATCCTGCAGAACGCCCCATTCGAAGCAACTCTTTAATGAAGCCACCCGCAGACTCACCAAAACCCTCAAGCAAGAAGAAGAGCATGCGCAGGCGGGTATATCGAGAAATGGTCGCCAACCAGTATAAAGCATCCTATAGAATACGTCACTCCGATAAGAAACTCCTCGGGTACTTGGGCCCGCAGTGACGAAGACAGAGCCGAAACATGTGCTCTACACCTACGAAATGTATTTCAGCCAAACGCCGCCACAAACTCTTTTTAACTACCCCCGCTAAGCTCTGAAATTGAAATTAACCCGATTTTGTTTCAAGGGCCTGAAATTTCTAATGTCATTAGGAAGCAACTAAAACCGAAAAAGGCTCCAGGGGGCGACCTAATAACCCCAAAAATGATAATTGAACTTTCAAATTGCGCAGTGGATGCTAAATGCAAGCTATTTAACGGGATCACAAGACTTGGCTACTACCCAAAAAAATGGAAAAAGTCTGTGGTTATAATGATACCGAAGCCTGGGAAAGACCACACAATTCCCTCATCCTATAGGCCAATAAGCTTACTATCGTGCCTGTCCAAATTACTAGAAAAATGCCTGCTCACGCGCATAACACCATATTTAAGAGAGCAAAACTTAATACCGGCACATCAGTTCGGGTTTCGTGAAAGCCACGGAACCATCAAGCAAGTCAACCGTTTAACTTCAGAAATTCGAGCATAACTTTGAATAGTACGCAGATCCCCCAAGCCAGCGATGTAACATATCTCGGCGTCCACCTCGACAGACGCCTAACCTGGCGGAGGCACATTGAGTGCAAGGAAGTACATCTCAGACTTAAAGCTAGCAGCCTACACTGTATTATAAATTCTCTATCACCCCTGTGTCTGGACTTTAAAGTTCTTCTCTACAACTCCACCCTTAAGCCCATTTGGACTTACGGCTCCCAGCTCTGGGAAGACGCGAGCAACAGCAATGTTGACATCATACGAATTTTTTTTGATATGCATAACATAATGTTTATTGGCGAGTGTTATGAGAAACACTTTCACCCATGGTAAAAATTAACAAAAGCAGGGAAAAAAAAAAAAACCTATTACAAAAATTGAGCAATGTTGCAGTCTAGGCGTCTAAGTCTGGAATGAGTTTCCCACAAGCGAGCCGTCCAAGTATACAATTGTCTGATGAGTGGAATTTTTTTAGTCTTCTTCTATTAATAGGTCTGGAAAGTGTGAGGGCAAGTCCGTTTGTGTGGGAGATGAGTCTTGATCTGTAGCGAATGCATATATGACGGGATATGACAGGATTCATTTTGAGATCTCGAAAAATAGTAGTGTTTCTTGTATAGTATGGGGCGTTTCTCATATGTCTTAAGATTTTGGATTGGCAGGATTCAACTCTTTTTATAGAAGTGTTACAGGCAGTGCCCCAGAAGTGTATACCCCAATGAAGACTAGGCATCAAGGTTGCTTTGAAGAGCCGGGTTTTCGCCGTGATCGACAGTCCACTGCCCGGACGAAGAAGCCATCTCATTTTCCCCGCTTTTTGCCTTACTGAAGAACAGGTTGCCACAATGTGCTGCTTCCAGGTAAGCCGCCTGTCCAGAGTAAGCCCAAGGTACTTAACCCTGTCCGAGTGCTTTATTGGAGTCCCGTCTAAGGTTAGGCGATAGGTGTTCAGCCTGTTTAATGAAAAGGTTGCATGCTGAGATTTGGCAGGATTCACTGCGATGTTCTACCTCGACGCCCAGGCCTCAAACTCATTTAGCATGTCCTGCACCATATCTGTCGCCTCTCTTCACAGAGCACTTGTCGCCAGAAATGCTGTGTCATCTGCATAAGTAGCTGTTAAAACATTCCTGCCTCTGGGCGACGGAAGGTCCGAAGTGAATATTGTATACAAGACAGGACCCAGCACACTTCCTTGAGGGACTCCAGCAAGAAAAGGCCTTGAGGCAGACTTGGATTCTCGAACATCCACCTGGAAGGTTCTACCATTTAGAAATGAGCGAAGGAGATCAAAGTATGTCGGGGGAAGAATGGGTTTAGCCTATAGAGCAAGCCACAGTGCCAGACTCGATCGAAGGCTTGCTTGACATCTAGAAATACTGCGCAACAATACTTTTTCGCCTCGAATGCTTTAAGGATATGGTTGACCACCCGATGCATTTGCTCAGCAGCGCTATGCAGACTGCTGAAACCAAACTGATGATTTCGAATTGCAGCCTGGAACATATGAACTCTAAAAAGCCTTTTTGGTAAGATTCCCTCGAAAATCGTAGAGAAGGTTGGCAATAGGCTTATAGGCCGAAAAGAATCTGCACAGCGGGGAGAGACGCCTTTCTTGGGGATCATAACACCATTCGCATGCTTCCACTGCTCCGGATAATATGAAAGAACAATCTAGCATTAAAGATACGCGTAAGGAACGAAATAGCTGATACTGGCAAAGCTTTAGCTACTTTTCCGTCAATGCTGTCATGGCCAGGGGCTTTCTTCGTCTTCAGACGCTTTATTTGGTCTTTAACTTCTTCTGCATCAATAGGTGAAATTTGAGAGGCTGGACCAGAGGGAAGATCATCAAAGGCTTCTGTAATAGCAGTCTCTTTATCTGTGACCAAATCAAAAATCTTAAATCTTTCTTCCAAAGAATCAGCGAATTCCTTAGCTATTTCATCATCTTTATTTGCCCAGGTACCGTCCGATCGAAGCAAGGGAAACTTCTGGAGAGGCTGCCGTTTAAGCCCGCGAGTGCATTTCCACAGTTCGAAGCCTCGATTAGCATCCGGATCGATAGCACTAAGCTACCGGACGAAAAATTCGGACTTAGCATCATAAAGTGCTTTTCTTAATAAAGTATCAGCTCTTTTAAATATTGCTAAGTCTTGTAGATGACGCGTTTGCATCCAGCGTCACCGGAGTGATCTCTTCTGCCTAACCAGCATCGTTACTCTGGTGTTTAAAAGGCCGTTATTTGGCTGTGGAACAGCAGAGCGATTACCGATAGCAGTGGATGCGGCAGCGGCAGATTGAATCTTTAGAGTCAGGTCACTAACAGCTGTATCAATATACAGAGGAGAGTTTAGATCAGCAGATTCTTCATTCTCAATAAGGATTGTAAGGCAATCCTTTAAACGTCCAATTTTAGCCCGACGAGACAGCAGCCTTGGTGTTGTAAGTCTGGGTGAAGTAGAAGCGCATAAAAGTATTTCAAGCGGAATGTGATCAAAACTAAGTTCATGAGATTCATGTACAGTCAGAAAGTTGGACGAGATACCCTTATAAATAGCAAAATCGATTGCCGTTGGATTTCGCCTTGAATCAGAAGGAAAGTGAGTTGGTCCTCCTGTAGCTAAGATTTGCAGACTTGAAGACGTAAGATCTAAAGCTGAACACCTCTTGGTGAAGAGCGGATACAACCCCAAAATTGATTGTGAGCATTCCAGTCGCCAGCTATGATAAAACGGTGTTACGTACGCCCTCTTCTTTATTTTATTTGATGGAGAAAGATGCACGTAGAAAGCAACAGCGAATCTCACGGCAAAGGGAGTGGCAATCGACCCGTTGACTCACCGAAAGAAGCAAAGGAATGTGCAATTTGACGATCTTTTCGGTCAGAACAACGACCGCGATCGACCTACTGGTAACCATACACCGGCAGCTGGCAAAGTGCATCGGTCGGGCGTTGACGCTACAGATAGGGGAAATCTTAGGTGGGAACACCTAAATAACCCAAATATCACGGGAGGCTAGAAAAAGCTCTACACTGGTATAAAACACCGTAGCCAGGTAGAAAAGATAGACAGAATCTAGTCTGGTCTCATACTGACGGAAACCACTAGCTCCGAGGGAGGACGATTTCCTCCATGGGCTTCGGGCATCTGCCCACGGAGTCCAATGCCACCAGGAGACAGAGTTCACTCTGATCTCACGGCACTATAGTGTGAGCACTATACTCCCGACGCCGCCAACGACTACAGCCAAGACCGGAATCCTGAAGATAGTCCTGTTTGCAGTCGATGAACAGCAAACATATCCTGGAAGAGCAGTCCTACTACACCCTCGTCCTAAAGAAGAATTATTTTTATTATCAAGGACTTCATCATGGGAGGAACTAATTCCAAAGTGGACCATAGTACGGCCAATGTGATCAACACCGTCAAAATAATCGATCACAAGGACGACATTCAGGACGTGAACCATAATCTGAAGATCGTCATCGCTATGTTTGTTTTCGTAATCATCCTGCAAGTGGTCAAGATGTACAAGCGATCCGTGCAAGGACGCCGGGACCAAAAGCACGCCCTGGAACAGGCGATATGCCGCCAGGTCTAGAAAAGAAGATAAAGTGCAAGAAACCTATTCAAAGATCATAAAAAAGTGACAGAAAAAAAAAGGCAATTAAATGCCTTAATTACCGACAAACGTGAAGCAAAACAAAAAAGAAAAAAAAAACAAATTGTGAACTCAGGCATTTATGAATGCAAGTGCAACAGCAATAATATCAAGTGAAGTGCAGTGACATTGGAGACGCCGCTGCCTGAGACCCTACCGTAGCAAAATCGATTGCCGTTGGATTTCGCCTTGCATCAGAAATCCGTGCTTAAGGTAATTGCAGCAGTTTGACATTTTACAGTAGAGTTTGTACTGAAAGAGGAGTACTGCAAGTGAGAGCGAATTAAAATAGCAGCACCTCCTTGAAGACGGTCAGAGGGATGATTAGCCGTCAATAAATCATATCCAAAAATTCTGAAATGTGAGCGGCTGTTGAAATGCGTTTCGTTAATTAGCATCACATCAATTGAATTAGCCGTAAGATAGTGCTCTAACTCGAGATTTTTGCCAGTGACACCATTGGCGTTTCAAAATGATAAACGAATGCCTTAACTAGACATGTCTTCTGATCTTAGACGCATCAGAAGGCGAACTGCCGATAAACTGGTTCATAAGAAGCTCCATCATTTTCATCATCATTGACATCATCTGGTCAATAAGGGATATAAGTATTTCAAAGCCAGCACTAGGCGGAGGAAGCTCAGGAACGCGTTGCATTGGCTTGGAAATGCTAGATCCAGTAGACGGGGAAGGTAAAGCGGGGCCCCAAGCACTTTGGGAAGGAAGAGGGGCAGGTACAAATTTAATTGATGGTTGTTTTTTGATGGTTGTTTTTTGATTTTCCCGATTTGCGACGAGCAATTGCTTCTAGAAAAGCTGGACATTTGCGGTATCCTGCACTGAGGTTGGAACCGCAATTAATGCACTTAAATTGATCCTGAGACGTAGCACGGCAAAAAGGACTTCGAGATTCATGATCACCACCACATTTTGCACATTTGGGAGGCACGAAACAGTATGTTTTTGTGTGTCCAAAATTCTGGCAGTTATAACACCTAACAACTTCATCTCGGCGTTCAGGAGGGACGATAGTAATTGACTGATAAGCCAATGTTTTAATGTCATAGACTTTGACATTATTTGTCGATGACTCTAGCTCAACAAAGAAAATATTGGGCCTGTGACCATTTTCCTTACCCGGGGGGTTATAAACATTGCGGACAGCGTGCCCAGCGGCGCCTAAATCAGCTTTAATATCTTCAGGATCCGTAGACGAATGTAGGCCTTTGACGACAATCCTGAAAGATCGATCACTTTTCAATTGCCTCCGATGGAGGAGACTGGGTGTCCATATGATCATTAGGGAGTGGATTTTTAATGTCATCATCCGATAAAAGGGCAAAGCCGTTTCCATGACCTGAATATTTTTCACCAGGAGAGTCCGAGTCCTCCGATCCAAATATTTTCAAGTGAACCTTGCGTTTAATGTTACGAAAATGTGGGATCACGTCGGGGTCACCAAAAATGTTAATTGATAGGCTTTAGATGCCTGGCATACAGTACATAAACTGTCTGTCTAAGGTCGTCGCAACTAGAACATGAACCAGTTGGACTAAGATTGCATATGAGGATCTGAAGACTACAGCGACAGCCTCTGTTGGATGCAAAATGAGTAAAACTTGATCGTGAAAGTCAGAATTTTTACTGATTTTATGGTATAAAATTAACGGTATTTATAGGTAAAAAGTGCATAGGTTAACAGAATAGGTATAAAGCAAAGTGTTGGATATTATGCATTATTGGCAAATCCGCTAATGGTAGCAAACCCATTTACAATTCAGCAGAATAAGCTTGTGCCAATAAGTGGGTCATTGATAATGTTGCTGACGGCTTGACCCGATATACGATACTTCAGTGCGCTGACTTATAACTATTGCTGCGACTGAACAAATGAAGACACAAACGTAGCATTTTACTGGAGGCTTGCTTCGCACTTCTGACTTGTAGAGAAATGGTCCGCAAAAGTCAATGCCAGTGACTTCGAATGCATGAGATCCATCGAATCGTTCCTTTGGAAGATCCGCCATTATATGCTCCACTAGGCGAGGCTTCATCCGATAGCATCTAATACATTTGTTTACTGCTTCATAACCGTCTTCCTTCCCCCAATAAGCCAATATTGGGATCGAATTATGCCGAGAAGCGCCCGTGGTCCAGTGTGCAGATTGCTTTCGTAAAAGTGAGTAATAATGACAGCAGTGACCGAATAACTCCGTGGTAAGATAATTGGATGGCGCCCATTAAAATCCAGCGAAGAATTCTTTAGCCGGCCGTCCACTCTAAGAAGCCCAAATTGATCAACGAATGGCGAAAGAGGTGCGATCGAGCTGGATGGGTGCACCAATCCCTTTGACTGCAACGATTTGATGTCATCCCATAAATGTGAGCGCTGGACCAGACGAAGCAACAGCCGAGTACCGCCTTGAAGATCAGACACCGTGAGCGTAGGGCGACGGATGCGATTACTAAACTTTTAGACGTATCCGAAAACTCTTTGAAGGGCAGCGAAGGAATTGGCAAATTTTGAATTAGCCACTATGTCTTCGTATAGAGATTTTATTAGTAGAATCTTTTGGCGAACCTCAAGCGTTGGCCTTTCAGCAATGATTGGGTCCGGCCAGTCAGCTTGAGGGCCACAAAGGATTTTTGGTCCATGCGCCTACAAAGGAGACTCATTAAGCTCAGCAGGAAAAGCACCTCGGGAGAGATGTCAGCTGGATTTAACGAAGTTGAAACATATCGCCACTCTACTGACTCAGTTAGCTCTTGAATGGCAGCTACTCGGTTCGCTACAAAGATGTTGAACCTGGAGGGCTCGTCTCGGATCCATGAAAGCGCAACAGCAGAGTCGCTCCAGCAGTATAACTTTCCCTCAAATGCCTTAGTCCCAGCAACTTCCGCGATGAGCCTAGACAGGAGTTCAGCCCCACAAAGTTCCAGCTTGGGCACAGTGAGTGTTTTTAAGGGGGCTACCCTTGACCTTGAGCAAAGCAATTGAGATCGGCCGTTGCAAACGATGTAGACACAGGCACCATATGCTTCTATGCTGGCATCACAAAATCCATGAATCTCACTCTCAGAGTTTGGAGAAAGAACCAGCCGAGGAAATGACGCATGCTTAATTGGCCAAAACTCGTGCATATAGCACTCCATTCCGTATTCTGTGACTCCGGGAGGCTTTCATCCCAAGATAACTTCTCCTTGCACAGTTAAAGAAAAATTTTCGATTTTGTGATCACAGGTCCAACCAACCCGAGGGGATCGTAAAATCGCGCTATTGCAGACAGGATAGATCGCCTGCAAGGTCTTGATGCTGACTGTAAGACCGAAAAGGAAAACAGTAATTGGTCAGAAACTGGATCCCAAGCGAGACCTAGGGTTTTTGCAAAATCAGTGCCATCATCAAACTTCAAATAAGACTCCTTATCCTTGTCTGCAACTCCATCCAAAACAGCTGACACATTCGAGCACCACTTTCTTAGCTTAAATTTTCCCTTGGCTAGGAGGTTTGATGTTTGATCCATAATGATGACTGCTTCTTTCTTGGATTTGGCTCCAGATATCAAATCATCCACATAAAAATCGCGACGAATGACCTCAGCCCCAAGCGGGGCTCGTCTGCTGACAGCTGATGCATAGCTCGCACAGCCAGAAATGATGATGGCTTCGTTCCATAAGTCACGGTGTCTAGCTTAAACACCCGCAATTGATCCTGGGGGGAATCCCTTCACAAAATGCATTGCAAATAGCTGTCCTCAGGCTGAGCCCTAACACAACGGTACATTTTGCAAATGTCTCCTGTGATTGCTACCGGGTGTGAACGAAACCGAAGAAGAATCTGGAACAGCTTATTTTGAACAAGAGAGAACGCTATAGTCGGGTGCCCCGACTATCAGATACCCGTTACTCAGCTAAGGGAGTGCGAGGGAGATAGATATATAAAATCTTTGATCAGGCATAACTTTTTAACGAATGGTCCGATTTGAAAAATTTCTTCTACATTTCGATAGGTATTGATAGTCACAATAAAACTGCATTTTTAGTTTTCCAAAATCTTTAATGGTGTGGGCGCCAGACACCTTTCAAAAAATGGTGTAGGGCGATTGAGGGCGTTAGAGGGGGCGTGGCACCATTTTGAAATAAACTTGCGCTGCGTAGGAACTCCAAGAATATGCACGCAAAATGCCAATCCTCTAGCTTTTATAGTTTCCGAGATCTCAGCGTTCATACGGACGGACAGACGGACAGACGGACATGGCTAGTTCGACTCGGCTAGTGATCCTGATGAAGAATATATATACTTTATAGGGTCGGAAAAGCTTCCTTCTCCCTGTTACATACTTTTGCACGAATACAATATACCCTTTTACTCTACGAGTAACGGGTATAATTACAGGGCATGCCATAAGAACATCGTTGAGAGAATACCCTGAAGAACTGGCCGCCGATCCATCAAAAACTACGCGGAGCTTTGTGGTAGAGCTATCAGCTCAGAGAAGCTGGTTCGGGTAAAATTAAAATTTTGAATTTTGGGAATCGTTTTTCCACGTTTGACCACCTTTTAGTTTTTTTTTGTCCACGCCCAGTTTAAAAAATTAGAATTTCAAAAATTTTCGAAAATCAAAAAGTTAAATTTTTTACATGGAATCGTTTGTCCACCGTTTGTCCACCATTGCCCACCCTTTAGAATTTTGAAAAAGTCAAAACTTTAGAAAATACACCACTTTTAAATTTTCACTGAATTTAAAAAAAATTTCAAAGTTCAAATTTTCAAAATTTTTTTCATGGAATCGTTTGTCCACGTTTGACCACCCTTTAGAATTTTGAAAAAGTCAAAACATTAGAAAATACATCACTTTTAAATTTTCACTGAATTTCGAATTTTTGACTTCTAAAGTTTTGACTTTTTCAAAATTCTAAAGGGTGGACAAACGTGGACAAACGATAAACAAACGATTCCAGTAAAAAAATTTTGAAAATTTTAACTTTGAAATTGTGGTGAATTTTCTAAAGTTTTGACTTTTTTTAAATTCTAAAAGCTGGGCAATGGTGGACAAACGGTGCAGAAACGATTCCATGAAAAAAATTTTTAAAATTTGAACTTTGAAATTTTTTGAAACTCAGTGAAAATTTAAAAGTGGTGTATTTTCTAATGTTTTGACTTTTTCAGAATTCAAAAGGGTGGGCAATGGTGGACAAACGGTGGACAAACGATTCCATGTATAAAAATTTGAAAAATTCAACTTTTTGACTTTCGAAAATTTTCGAAATTCCATATTGGTGTTCAAACGTGGACAAACGATTCCCATATTCAAAATTCAAAATTTGAATTTTACCCGACCCAGCTTCTCTGAGCTAGAGCTATCTTCCTTTATGACGCAACGATGAGGCAAGAAGTATCGGCGCAACCCGCTGTCAGAGGCAGACACTGATGACATATGTCCTAAATCAAGGTATTTCTTTATGAATGCTCCATATCGAGCCTTCAAGGCTGGCTGACGACTTAGCTTTCTCTCTAGGGACAGGAATCTTTGATAAGCTTGCTGATAGGACTCTCTCAAGAGGACTAGATTGAGCTTTGCAGGTAGCCGAACAGAAAGATCTACAGCTGGCAAACGAACAACATGTCTTACAAAATGTGCTTCACAGTCCAATTCTTCCTTAGTAGCGCGTATGATTGGCTCGGCGCAGCTTTCCACTGCCCAAAATCTTCGAAGAAGATCATCTAACCGATCGAAACTATTCTCCCTGCTAGCGAGGGGTAACTCTTGAGACGACAATAAGGACGAGCCATTGGAGAGGCCATAACCTCCACAAACAACCCAACCCAGACGAGTCTTTTGAAATAGGGGTAACCCATGTGGAAGCTTAATTTGGCCAACGCATAACATCTCGTAAAAGAGGCTGCCTCCGATTAAAAGGTCCACCCGCTGGGGAGTATAAAAACTCCCATGTGAAGCAGGGTGTTATGCTTCGATCCGCATGCACGACAATTACTGGAATTGCACTGCCTAACTTGATGACCAACCTTAAGACAATTTATGCAAAGACAGAGCCGTTTTGCTTCTTGAAGCCTATTCGTAGGAGACAGGGCTTTAAAATTCTGGCAATAAGAAATGGAGTGACCTGCATCATTACAGAATATACAGATCCAAGGGTTAGAATTCGAGGCAACAAATGCTGTTCTACGCGTATTGGGTATTCTGTTACTTCCAACTTGAATGCCCGGCGCATAGTTTGCCATGGCAAAATCCATCGTCTCCAACTCCTGCACCGCTTCTCCAGAAATGATGGCATTGACTCACACGTAGAAATTAAGTTGACGAAGGCAGGGTCCTCTAAACGCTCCTCCCACTTGGCCTGACTTGCCAATTTTTGGAAAAGGATTTGGACGATGATGCATCCTGCGATTGGTTCCGTCGTGCCCAGCCCTTTAGGGCGCGGATGTGAGCGTTGAATTTATCCGACAGCTCCCGAAGTGTCGAAACGGAACCTCTCTGCACCGCCTTTATTCCCAGGATCTCAGTAATGTGTGCCTGAAAAACCAAACGACGATTATCAAATCTATTTTGTAGCAAATCCAAAGCAATTGCGTAGTTGCCATCCGAAATTTCCAGCGAGCGAATAGTTTCCAGAGCAGCGTCTCTCAGGCATGATCTTAAATGCTTCAGCTTTTCTATGTTGGTGAGATCAGGATGACTATCTATGATAGTGGTGAACATAGAATAATAATCAGACCAATTTGCATAACCTCCAGCGAATTTTGGAAGCTCAAGTGGGGGCAGGGCAAGTGCCCTATGTCGAGGCTGACGCTGGACTGCTGGAGGCCGAAAGCTCCGGGAGTGATCCCGTCAGCAAGAGTTCAGTGCGAAGACTTCAAAAGTACGAGAAAAAGTTCCTCGAAATCCAATTCATCGAGCTAACCGAGAACCTTTTTAAATGATTCTTGAAGCTCATCAATCAGCTCAAACCTCACGTGGAGACCGGATTCGTCGCATGAAGTTAACGCCGCACTTGATAGGGAATCCACTAAGCGCTCCACTCTACTGAATAACGCAGTTGTCTTGCGCTTTAAAAATATCACCCTGTTTGCATCAGCGGTAACATCTCCAACAATTCCCGTATGCTTGGCTACAACAACACCAACAGCACCAGCAGACGAAATGCCCGAACTTCGGGTTCAGCGGGAAGATGAGCGCAAAGCAAACGAGGAAATAGCGGCCCGTTACTTGATTATGTACGCTCCCATTTTTTCGCCTTTTGTGCAAAGTTCCACAATAACACAACACTGCTGTTTATTTATGGCGCTCACTGCATTTAAGGCTTTATTTTTCCGACAAATGATTTACAAATCACGTCGGGGTCACCAATGTTGAACTAATAAGATTTTTTATTAGTTAATGTAAACAAAAATAAGAAATATTAGGTTGGTTTTTGCTTGTTAACAATTTATTTTCGAAAGAGTACAGCAGGCGAGACGAGAATGCGTTTTAAATCGAGATCAGAATTCGTCCTGAATTTACGAACGGTCAGCCAGCAGAATGCTGGGCCCTAGAATGCAAGTATACAAAAAATGAGAAAGCTAGATAGAGAGAGATGCCTTTCGCGATTAAGTTAATTAAGTTAATTAGCTGATGCGGCTGCGTGACCCGACAATGACTTTGAAAGAGTGCCACAACCAGAGTTTTTGAGATATTCTTTGTAGGTTCAGACAGTTACTACTATATTTCTTAACAAAATAAACTTGGTTTCATAAAAATCGGATCTACACAGATCCGATATAGCCTGACATAATAATTCCCACGATACAAAAAAAAATCAAAATTGGTTAAAATTATATAAGAACAAAGTAATCAACATGCCAAGTTTCGAAATCCCAGCTCAATCCCTTATTGCTTACCAAAATCACGAAAAACATTAAAAAAATACATTCATACATATATGTATCTTCCCCCTTAAGGCTGCTCGGTGGGGAAAGAGCATTCAAATTTTGTTCCAGCTTTACGAGAGCAACACATTTTTTTCCAGCTTTACGAGAGCAACAATGACTACACATTTACGACGAAAAGAGTCTCGAGTAAACGCAGACCCGACCGAAAAAACCAAATCGGTTGAGCAGGGAGCAATCCAGGGGCAAACGAAATGTTAAGATCTCTCTCTGACAGCTTGGTATGGAGTCAGTATATGAGGGGTTTTTGTCTGACAACAATCACAAGTGAGACCTTTTTTACGAGCTCTGGTTAAAATTCATGAGATAATACCGCTTAAAATCTTTTTTATTTATTTATACATAACGAATAAAAAATTAAGTCAAATTGAACAAATACTTGGCACAATGTGAGGCACTTTCAAAAGTCAATATAATGCTATGCAATTCCTTTAACTTTTCAATGTGGAGTCTGTGAACCTTTGTATTGATACTTTTATATTTTACGCTTTCCATTAGTTTGACAATAATATAGGACAGCCATAGGATATTTGTTTTTGGAGAATAACATGACCAGTTGTTCCTATAAAAAAAAAAACATTAATGTGTATTATAACAAGTTTGTGTTGCTTAACTTAGTTTCGGCGTGCCGAAAAAAGAAATATTTATGGCAATCTTAAAGCAAAATTGTATTGTGTTTTTTACATAATATAGAGGGGACATCATACATAGAAGAACATGTTATGTGACGGAATCTAGTCATACCTACTACCAATTGGCATAGTGTTTATACCCGTTAATCGTAGAGTAAAGCTTTAGTCATGATTTGCTTATAGAAGAATTGGTTCCAAATACACCGAGAACAAATAATATGTCTGTGCCCAAAAACCGCAAAGTTTATTTTTGGCCCATCAAAATGTTAGGGGACTATGTATGAAGCCAACTAAGCTTTAAGCTGACTCCTCTTCATTTACTGAAGGTATTTCGGTTTTTACTTAAATAGCTGAAAAACGCACAAAAAAACTCTCAAAAGGGAAAACGGGATAAAACTTTCCCAACAGTCTTCTTTTTATTGCAGGTAGTATATAGGTCGGGACCGGCCGGATCGGACAACTATGTCTTATAGATTCTTCCTAATCGGAAAAAAAAAAAAAATTATAGCTTCGGAGTTTTTTCAAATATTGGCAATATAATTTTTTAAATATTTCTGAATTTTTTACTACATTTTAGAGAAATCGGATCACTATATCAAATAGCTGTCATATGAAAATTATACGTTTGCTGATTTTTATAATATTTAATTCTTCTCGGACGACTATATTCTTCGGTTGGCCAAAGCTACCTTTCTTTCTTGTTTTAATAGTGTTCCAGCAATCGCTTTGTTACCGATATATTAGCCGATAGTATCGGGTATATAAATAAGTGGGTGTGATTTAAATGACACTTAATAATATACAAAAGGTTTTAATTAAATCCATCTAAAAAAAACTCGCAAAGTTAGTTAATTTTTTGATGCCAAAGACCAGACTCCACTCATACGACCGACGCACAGTGGCACCTTTTGACATTTTTTTGGTAATAAATCATAACTTTTGAACTAATAGAGATAATTGACTCATGCAAACGGCATTAGATAGATAATAGATTTACCTTACAAATAAGTGTTTGAAACAGGGAGTGGGCGTGGCAGTGGCGTTGTTTTCAAACCGGCAAAAACAAAATTTATAAACAAATCCAGTTATTTTCGAAAAAAATAAATTAAAACTAAAAAACAAAAAAAATTAAATAAACAAATTTTTTGTTTTATTTTGTATCCTTTTTTATGCTTTAATTTTTAAATATTATTTAAAAATAAATAAAATGTTTTAAATATCTTTTTTTTTTTATATTCAAACAAAATTAAAAAAAAAACATTTTTTTTTGTTAAAATGAAACTAGTTGTCAGTCAAAACATTTAAGAAAATAAAATAAAACTTATATTTCCAAAAAAAAAACCAACACAGTAACGAAAACAGGCCTTGATATTTGACAAATGCAACATCTGGGACCATGACTTTTTAAACATTTTTGGCTTTTAAAACCGCAGACGCACGCGGACGCACCTACAACTTTCCTAATATCAAGAAGAATGTCCAAATAACGTTTAAGGAAAGTATCACTGGGGACGGCAGTCCATGTAGTGACGAAACGCACAAGGAGAGTGTGCGAAGGCGACTACTATATATAGCCGCAGAATTGAAAATCTGCTGTGATGATCCGATCATAATGAGTGATACACCAATCGAAAGGTATCGCGAAAACTAACAGGATTGCAAGACGTAAAGAAAATCAATTGGCTTAGGAGAAAGAGCAGAGAAAGTAAAAAAAAAATATTCGAATTTTGGAGCTGTTGGGGCCGGTGGGGATAAATGCCTCCTCGCATTGTTTTAGTTGTGTTCCAATTGCAAAAATTTTCTCATTCGGCACGCTGCAATAGAAAATGCCTGTGAAGAGTGAAGACGAAAAAGACGAATAGTTTGCTAGGGCGGGCCGAATGAGAAAATTTTAGAAAGTGTATTTGATGACGAGTGTAATAATTCTTCGTCACAAATGTTGATATCAGAACTTTTGTATGTTGAAGATGCGATCGTCACTAGTTTTTTACCTCGTTAAGAGGTGTTTTTATTTGATAAAAAAATAGTACTAAATAGTTTTTTTTTTATTTTCCATTAAAGTTAAAAGATAGGGAAAAATGGACTTTTGGCAGTTAGCGCATTACTAAGAAATGCGGCTGGCAAACTGCAATCTGTTTTTCTTATTTTACCCTTAACTAACACACCAATCAGAAAGTCCAGGCGATTCGAACCTAGCCCTTTTTGATCACCACATTCCCAAGGGTAAATGGTAAACTAATTACGGCAAACTTGGAACTCGAGTATCCGGGGTGAATACTTCGAACTTTGAACTTACCCTCGTCAAAGTCGTATTGCTTTGCCAGAGCTGCGGCAATATCCGAATTTTTGGTCAAGGAGTTCTTCGACGAGGATCGGACATCCGCTTCGTCGCCAAGTGCCTGCACAATGCTCTCCCTCATGGACTCGGCACTCTTGTTGCTTCCTTTGATTGTGTACAATGTGTATGTGAATTTTGACGTGATGTAATCTTGAAATATAATAATATGTTGGCCTCCCCACCCAGCAACAATAGTTAGGGCAGTTATATTATAAAAAAATATACTACATTAAGATTTGCCTTCTTGTCGTTTTTCTCTAAGAGAGAATATTCAATAAATATAACACCGTATAAATTAAAAAAAAAGGAATATGTGAAAGATGTCTTCAATGAAATTGGAAGTTATTGATGGCTTATTTTAGCAATTGAATCATAAATAACATTAAATTCCGAATAAACCTTTATGTAGTGTATTTTGCTGCAAAATCATTGCCCAAATGTGAAGCTGCTGGTAAACCTTAAACGAAAACCTTGGCATATCTTCGCCGTGGCAAATTTTAATCTGTACGCCGGGGGAAGTTCTCCTGCTAAATTATATGTTATGATAATAGGATGATCTAATCGGAGGAGACACCATTGAGCAGGTCGTTGAAATTGGTCAAGGCGCTCCTGGAAAGAGGACATTTTCCAATTCGCAAATGGTGTTCCAACGAACCTGCGGCGCTAGAAGGAGTGGATGACTCGGATCGGGAGAAAACTTTAAAGTTCCACGACGGAGCCGACGTTACAAAGGCGTTAGGTTTATCTTGGGACACGCTATCGGATAGCCTGCTTTTCAGCTTCTCAAACGAATGGACAGAAAAACACGCAACCAAGCGCAGCATCCTGTCGGCTATCGCTAAATTTTACGATCCCCTTGGACTAATAGCTCCAATCATAACCAAACTTAAAATTTTCATGCAGGTCTTATGGAAGGATAAGCTCGACTGGGATGAATCCCTGCCGCAATCTTTACATGCCGCTTGCTTGGAGCACATGTCGCAGATCGCCACAGTTGCTTGCTTGAAGTTTCCACGCTTTGTTCTACAGCATAACTCATCGTGCGAAATACATGGATTTTGCGATGCAAGCATGGCAGCTTTCGGAGCTTGCATTTATGTTCGATCAGAGAACCAAATAGATAGGTGAAGGTAAAAGTCGTAAAATCATAGAAAAACTCGCGTTTCAATTTTTAAGTCGGCATAAATATCTTCTTAAAGTTCTCGCTAACTCAGATTCTGTGCACTAAATACAGTGGAAACTGATTAAAGCCAATACAACTTAATTTTGTTAAATAAAAGCCAACAGTGGAAAAGTGAAAAGTGAAAAGAAACCGAAAACTCCACACATACTCACTGGCAATATACAAAAACAAAACTCTAAGCAATTACCGCGAAACCGAAACAAAACAAAATCACTCAACATAACAAAACACCCAAAACGCACTCAAAAAAAAAAAAAAAACGCACTCAACAGCAACATGTCAGCTGCTAAGCGCCTGCGGGAAAAAACCAACCCGGTTTTAAAAGCGAGCCGGCGACCTGATGAATCCTCAACACAGATGCTCCAACTCATCAATGCGAGGTTTGATGAGCAGAAGGAGATTCTTTCCAGCGAGCTGCGAGAAAGTGAAGCCCGCGTCCGTAGCAACCTCCAGGAGAAGTTCCAGGCGATGGCAACCGAGATCCATAGACTCCCTCAACGTGTCACTTAACTGGAGAATGAGGTAAAAAAAAGTAGACGAGATACAACAGCGGGTCACTGAATTGGCTGGCCAACTGGCCCTCCTAGTGGCCTGGTAGATGAGCTGAAGCAGCAAGTTGTCGACTTGGATGCCAGACTGGTGGCCAAATGCATCGCGGAGGAGGATGCTGCGGTCGCAAGCAATTTGCGCTGGCATGGGGTCCCACAGGGTGAAAATTTGAAGACGCTTTTTCACAAGCTCTGTTTCTCGCTGCAACTTACTCCGCCTCCAGTGGCCAAATCCATCTTTAGGGTACGTCCGCGACAATCAGGTCAATCATTTGTAGACCCAATAATAATTGTAAAACTGGAAAACGTACGCGGCAAGGTGGAGCTACTAAGAGCCATTGGGGCATACCGGCGAGAAAAAAAAAGCTCAACTCAGCCTACAGCTGATAGGGTTTGAGTCGCCAGCACTGATGTATATGAACGAACAGCTGACCAAATATAATGATGAGATCTTCAAAGAAGCCATGCGACTTAAAAAGCACAAGCAGCTTACAGCTGTTTTTACACGCCGTGGAGTGGTCCACGTGAAGCTGAGCGAAGGAGGAGAACCTCGATATATTCAAAGCTCGCTCGAGCTTTCCGAGCTGACCAACGATGTGGGCGGCGCGCATAGGAACTCATTTCGAGAATAATCAGTATCTCTCAATTTTTTATGTTTATTTTTTATCAAAGTTTTTGTATTTCTTAGATTTAAAATTAATGTAGGTCGCTTTGTTTACTTTATGTTCTTTGCAGCTTCTAATCAAAGTTTTATTTTATAGATAATGCGTGCGCAATTGACAACTTTGCTTAAACATTTAAAATGGAAGACAATCTAGAAGTCTCAAATAGCGATACCCTTTTGCGCATCCTCACCAAACAGAGATCTGGCCTTAAAGTTTGTCATTTAAACGCTCAAAGTCTGCCGAGAAAAATTGAAGAGTTCAGATATACATTTGTGAATTCTGGTGTAGATATTATATGTGTATCTGAAACGTGGTTTGCCAAAGATATATTGAATACGTTAATTTCATGTGATGGTTATAATGTCTATCGTGCGGATCGTGCCAGTCACGGGGGGGCGTAGCAATATATGTTTGTAAACAATTAAAGTGCAAGTTTATATGTAAGCATCCCGATAGTAGCCCAATAGAGTACTTGTTTCTTGAAATTACTAGTAAATACACACCAAAGAAAACTCTTATCGGATGCATTTACAGCCCACGTTGCAACATTAACTATAGTGACGTTATTAAATCGTTAACAGATATATCTTTAAGTTATGCAGACATTTTATTAGCTGGAGATCTTAATAGTAACATGTTGCGGGAAACACATCTTAAAAGCGAAATGGAATCATTAGGTATGAAGCTAGTAAACTCTGTGTTTCTAACACATTTCACCAAAACATGCAGTTCTATATTAGTTGTTTTCTTTGTTAATGACCTTGCAAAAGTATATGTATATGATCAACTTATTAGGTTCTCAAAACATGATCTCATATATCTGACTGAATCAATAGTATTTAGAGACTTTAAGAATATTGACTATGACCTGCTTATGGCCGAACTTGACATTTGCAACTGGAATAACATTTTCATATCCCCAACGGTAGACCAGCAGCTCACAGAGCTTCAAAGCTTTGTTCCAGTCAAATGCAAAGTGATAAAACACTCAGCTAAGCCGTGGTTTAATAATGAGATTAAAATGGCAATAAAAGCGCGAAATGGCGCGTATCAAAAGTGGAAAAGGTACAGGACTTCACAACATTACGGCCGCTTTAAGTTATTAAGACAGACAGTGACTAAATTAATTGAATCCGCGAAGATAAACTTTTGTAGTCGTAGATTTAAAAACTCAACATCTACAAGTCAAACATGGAGAAATATTAAATCATTAGGAATAGGCAAACAAAAAGCAACACAAGTTCAGGATGTTGACGTAGAGGAACTGAACCTAAGACTGTCGGAATGCAATGTACCTGAAATCTGCAATAACAATATGTACCTGAGATCAGTACCTGAAAACGTCTGTGATAATAAGTTTAGATTTGTTTGTGTCAATCAATGTGAAGTGCTTTTCAACATCCTTAAAATCAAATCAGATGCAGTTGGACAGGACGATATCAACCCTAAATTTTTAAAATTATTGCTTCCCAAAATCATACAACACATAACACACATTTTTAATACTGCCATAACAACATCTACATTTCCAGACAGTTGGAAAATCGCCAAAATAGTCCCTGTCCGAAAGGCAAACAATGAATACAGGCCCATCTCAATCCTTCCCTTTTTGTCCAAGGCCTTTGAAAACATAATGGCAGCCCAAATTAATTTGTTTGTGCAAGAAAATGATTTACTAAACCATATGCAATCCGGGTTCCGGAAAAATCGTAGTTGCACTTCAGCAATCATAAAAATTTCAAATGATATACGTGACTATGCTGACAAATCCTATGTGACCTTCCTTGTACTCCTTGACTATAGTATTGTATTGTATTGTATTGTATTTTATTAAGCAATGGACTGCTTGTAAAAAATTTATAATATTTTGTATTTAAGAACTAGAACGCCAATACTTGCTTGGTTGTATACGGGTCATTAAACTCCTTAGACCAACGCTTCGTAAAGGCTAAAAGGCTCCTAGCTTTATTACAAATTAGTGATATGTGATCATTAAAACAAAGTTTATGCTCAAATAAAACTCCCAGGTCTTGTATAGTAGAAATACGTTGAAGGACATTGCTGTCAATGGAGTACGAATACATAATAACATTACATTTAGAATAGTTAAGATATAAATTATTGAGTTTGCACCAAGTCTGTAAATAGTCAAGATCTAGTTGAAGACGAGAACAAGAATCCGGTAATGACATAGACAAACACAGTTTAACGTCGTCAGCAAACATTAAAACAGTTGCGGACTTAATAACTTAAGGTAAGTCGTTAATCAACAAGCCAAATAATAAGGGTCCCAAATGACTTCCTTGAGGTACACCAGAGGTAACATTTATAGTTTTGGACGTTATATCATTATATTTCACCCTCTGACAGCGGTCTGTGAGGTATGAAAGTAACCACGCTAACAACTTTGGAGGGAACCCCATAAGATTAAGTTTTTTTATAAGTACACAGTGGTTTACCGAGTCAAATGCTTTGGAAAAATCCGTATAAATAGTAAAGCCTTTGACACTGTTAATCATGATGTTCTATTTGCAAAATTAAAAAATCAGTTCAGATTTTCAAAAACTGCCGTTAAACTTATGTCTTCATATCTACTAAATCGTCGTCAGTCTGTTGTAATTTCAAATGTCTCGTCTTATTTTGTATCTCTAAAACGTGGCGTGCCTCAAGGTTCTGTTCTTGGTCCGTTGCTGTTTACTCTTTATGTGAATGATCTTCCTTCCGCGTTATCAAATTGTAATGTCCATATGTACGCAGACGATGTCCAGATGTATGTGAGTCGTCCCCTACATAGAATAGATGAGTGTGTAGATATATGTAATAGTGAACTGGTCCAAAGAAGCAACTTGGCAAAAGATAACGGGTTAGGTCTTAATCCGGCGAAATCCATGTGCCTCATAATTTACAAAAAGAAAACAAGAGAGAACGCTATAGTCGGGTGCCCCGACTATCAGATACCCGTTACTCAGCTAAGGGAGTGCGAGGGAGATAGATATATAAAATCTTTGATCAGGCATAACTTTTTAACGAATGGTCCGATTTGAAAAATTTCTTCTACAATTCGATAGGTATTGATAGTCACAATAAAACTGCATTTTTAGTTTTCCAATATCTTTAATGGTGTGGGCGCCAGACACCTTTCAAAAAATGGTGTAGGGCGATTGAGGGCGTTAGAGGGGGCGTGGCACCATTTTGAAATAAACTTGCGCTGCGTAGGAACTCCAAGAATATGCATGCAAAATGTCAATCCTCTAGCTTTTATAGTTTCCGAGATCTCAGCGTTCATACGGACGGACAGACGGACATGGCTAGTTCGACTCGGCTAGTGATCCTGATCAAGAATATATATACTTTATAGGGTCGGAAAAGCTTCCTTCTCCCTGTTACATACTTTTGCACGAATACAATATACCCTTTTACTCTACGAGTAACGGGTATAATTAGCATTAACTCCATCCAGCCCTTAGTTTTAAGCAGCATACCCATTAAATACGTTGAAAAAGCCACTAACTTGGGCCAAAAACTGTATAATGAGCTGGAATTTTTAAAAGAAACCCTCCAAAATAGAGTACCACAAGTCACAACTCACTCAGCAAATCAAATAAAAGTTATAAATCAAAAATTAACAACAAACCCAAATATTCCCAAGCCACTGCCGAAACGACCACCAGTCTGCCCGACCGACTGCCCCGGACCTCTCAACTCTGCGGCATGCAATTCCGCATGCATGAAGCCGAAGACCAGTGCGAAGACCAGCGCCGGTACCGCCTGAGCCAATAGGCCCAGGACAGCAGCAGCAGTAATTAAGCGTGGGAGGCACGACCGCCACCTACGCCTTCGATGGAGCGTCAGCATAGCCATCCCGGCGACGACCAGCTGACGTAGAAGAAGAAAGAGAATCCAACCAAGATTGAAACAATATTTTTTTTACCCATGCACTGCGTTGCATAATTTTTTTGATTGCACTACGATGCATATTTTTTTTATATAACATAATATTTTGTAAAATTGAGCGGAACTTTTTCTGCCCGATTAGACGTGTAGCCCGTAAAGCTATGCAAAAAAAACTAGGTAGGAAGTTTGTTAATTTAAATGCGCAGTAATGCAATAAGTAAATTTTCAAGAGAAGATCATAACAATTTTAATAGAACACTTTTTACACATAAGATAAAAGTATATGAAAAACCCACCAAAATGACTTTGGACATAAAAACAGTGGATTCCACTGCCAATGTCATCAACAAGAATCTAGCAACATCAATCTATATTGGGTACATATACTTCTGATAATCATTGTTGTTATCATGTGCGCCAATTTATTTTCCAAAATTTACAAGCTGCATAGTAATTGTCTGAAAAAGAAGTGTATGAGCCGGGGAAATGACCTGGATAAAATATAAAAAGCAAAATAAATAAAAAAAAAAGGAAATAAGAATGTAAAAAAAAAAACAGCACAAACAACAGTGATTACACATAAATGTTAACACCTAAAATCTAAGAAAATGAAATAACAAAAAAAAATAATAAATATAAAAATATTTCAATATATTCTTTTTGCAAAGTATGGCTAAACTAAAGGCATGGAATGGAACAAATTGTACGGGGAATTATCAAACATTAAAACTAATTTTGACAGATCATACAAGTCACTAACCCAGAATAGACCTATCCAAAATAACACAGTTAGGAAGCATGTTGAAATATTAGTAGAGTGCTTTAATGAAGCGCGAATGCTAATACATAATCACAGGGAAAGATTAAATCAAGATCATTGGTCACAGGTATCGAAACTTTTGATACGACTACGATCTAATTTAATATCTGTTAAACAAAAGTTCAGTTTAGAAATATCGGTACCAACCGTTCTAAACACTCCAATAGCAGTTGACACTGCACCTGGCCCGGAATCAACAGAAACAAACGAATCAGAGTCAGAAGAGCTTCCCGAAGTAAACCTCAAAATAGAAGATGAAGATTTAAATAATCTTACTATTCCGGCGGTATACACTGAGCTTGACAATTCAACAGATTCAGATACTTCGACTGTAATAGAAAACAAAATAAGAAACTCTATCGCAATGGCACAAACAAATATTGATTTTATTAATACAGCATCCAAGCTTATACCAGTTTGTGAGGAGTTGAATAACTCCCCACAAATTCCTGCAACCGTGGATGGCCGGCCGTTTACCATTTACGCGGCAAGAGTAGCGTAGTAGCGGCGCGGCGAAGTGCAAGTGGAGAGAAACTCGCAAATAGAGAGTTTGGAGACCGAGAAGCGGAGAGAGAGAGTTTGGAGACCGAGAAGTGGAGAGAGAGAGGTTGGAGACTTCAAGGTTGAGAGAGGGAACTCTGACGAAGAGAGTTTGGAGAGTAGGTTGCGGAGAGTGAGAGAGTGGAGACTTGGCGGGCAGAGCAAGAGTGCCGTGTGCAAAAGGGAAATAACGGAACTGCACCGGACTTTGGACTCTGCCGGGAACTTTGGGCCGCGAGGACAAGTGCCACATCGGGGCAGCGCAGCGGCACACAGGCGTGCCACATGCACCACGAGAACCGGCGGGATGGCAGCAACACGCAGAACTACAATTGGAGGCCGTGCGTGAAGGACAAGTGGGTCAAGCAGGAACCACGGACTTTGGACCCGGAGTGGAGAGATGCCGCGATCAGAGCGCATAAGGGAAATAATGGTTCCCGGAGGCCCTATATAAAGCCGCCAGGCGCTGGCAACAGGATCAGTCGATCAAGAGTGTGGATCAAGATCAGTCGATCAAGATCAGTCAATCAAGATCAGTCAAGATATCAAAGTGAGCAAGTCAGCCAGTACAGTGAACTACAAGTGAACAACAACAAATCGAGTCGCCGGAAGCAACGCCGTGGGAGCCTACAAGGAACAAGATCGCTACGTCGAGACGTTCGGGATTGGATCACCAGGAATCTCCGAATTGAGACACAGGTAGCTGAGGTCCAGAGGGCGTCACACGGCTAGGTCAAGGCGATCCGTTTGCATTCCTGTCTCAACTAAATCCGCGCGTCTCGCCTGGAGAGTCGATCAGAGTTTGAGCGGTGAAAGCCTGCGACAAGAAATCGTGAACTCGGGGAGAAACCTATCTAGACCCAGTGGGCCTTGCCAGAAGGGAGATCGGTCAATCGTTTGTGGTCTCGAGTGGAGAACTCCAAAAGAGCCCTACGGTTTGAGTCGTGTAGTCCCGGAGCGGCGTGTGTCTGAACCCCGAGTGAAACGAGCCAGAAGGGAGATCGGTCGATCGTTTGCGGTGTCAAGTGGAGAACTCCAGAAGAGCCCTACGGTTGAGTCGTGTAGTCCCGGATCGGCGTACGACCAAGACCCCGAGTACCAGAAGCCACGTTACGTCACGCAACGCCACGTCAAGCCACCCACCACGACAGATCGAGCTACGAGGAAACGTCACGGACGATAAGCCAAAAGGTGAGGCTAGGGCGGAACGTTCGTTTGCACTAGGTGTAGAAGCGAAGTGAAGCGCTCGGCAGTATCCCTGCGTAACTTGGACTGTCAGCGCGATCTGAGTGGAACACTAGTGGGACCATCCGGGACAGAGCAAGGGACAGGCGGTGGTGTATCGAAAGGAGAGATTCCTGGAGAGCGCGGCCTCTGTTCACCCTAGTCTGAGAACGGTGACGCTTCCCTAAACCCGCGCAGCTGACCCCCCTGGCGAGTTCAAGGCGCTACGAGTAGTGATCGATTCTACGCAGCGGAGACGAGCAGCGCCGAGCATCTTCAGGGAGCTTCAAGGATCTTCGGGGAGCTGCAAGGATCGTCGAGGGAGCTACAGAACCAGAGCGCCAACTCGACGAGGAGAGCACCGAGTCATCAAGGCGACTAAGAGTCATCGACGGCCACCAGTGGCCATACCACTAAGAACCCGTGAATTCTGTGCTTTCTCACTGATCTACTGGGCGGTCACGTTTATATAAATTTGGTGGGACGAACACACAACCTTACTGAGCTAGCCGCACGAATCTCGTAGCGAGCAGACCTATAAAATCAGTTCGTTACATCTGGCGCCCAAAACGTGATTGTCCCAGCAGTGAAAGCGGTTTAAAGCAGAATGGGAAAGAAGTGGATTTACCGCCTTAAGACAGAGGACTTTGCATACGTCGCAGAGAGGCTAAACATCAACCTAGAAGGAAAAACAGACGACAAAAGAAGGGCGTTGTCAGAATACTATTCTGCGACGGAGAACGACACGAAACTTGCCGCGATCTGGGTCGAGCTGGAGGCAGCATACACCGAGAAAACAGCCCCAAGCATCACATTGACTCCCGCCGAAGGGGAAGACTTATTGGCAAGTCTAAGCATCGACAACATGCAAAAGGAGGCACAAATGATGGAGCCAAGCCAGGAGAGGAAAAAGAAAGAGTGCGTACAGAAAACGACAGCACCGACTCCGACTCCCAGCCAGCCAGATTATGCAAAGGTGGCGAAACAAGTCCGCGAATGGTCCTTTAAATTCGACGGCATTGAGAAACCGTTCGAGTTTCTGGAACAAGTAGAGTGGTCCGCAAACACATACGGCCTGGATTTGGATATGATTCCCCGCGCCATGCCAGAATTACTTAAAGGGAGGGCACTGAAATGGTTCATCTCCAACAACAAACAGTGGCAAACCTGGGCGGAGTTCATCCAGAGTTTTAACACATACTTTCTGCCGAGAGACTTTTTTTCCACACTTTCGGACAAAGTCAAGCAGAGGAAGCAAGGCTACGGGGAGTCATTCAAGGACTACATGATCGACATACAGGCAATGATGAGGCCACTTAGTTATTCGCCGACAGAGTCCCTCAACATCATCCGGCAGAACTGCACACCGAACCTAAAGATCGCCCTCAGAGCATACACAGTGGCGGACCTGAATACACTCATGGACCTAGCCGACGAGTTTGAGGAACTGGAGAAGGAACGGGAGACATTTGCCCAGGAGAACAAATTCGCCAAAGCAAAACTAGCACCTCAGGCGCAAATCATGTGCAGACGATGCGAGGACACTGGCGAACAGGAACCCCGTGGGAACAGGCAATGGACCCCGCCCCTACAAGACCACCGGCAGCAGGCAACCAACCCACCGTATGAACGCCAGCAATACGCACCAATACAACACCAACAGAGGCAGCCAACAAACCCCTTGTGGAGGCCACCAGTCACCACTCAAAGACCACGGGAGAGTACCCACATCACAGACCCCCAGGAGGCCTGCCGAAAGTGCGGCGGTCACGGACACTGGGAACGCGGCTGCCGAAACCAGCGCTTGTTGTTCTGCTGGGTGTGCGGCAAAGTGGGTATCAGGAGCGTTGAGTGCTGCCAAAGAGCGGGAAATGGTCAGCGATCTCAGCCGCAGAGAGGCGGGCGGGGATCGCAAAATGCTTCCTCTCCAAACTAACTGGCAAGCTGATCGAGGAGGAGCAGCAGATGTCCGCAGCGGTAACGATTGGTGGAGACACGTATAAAGCCACAATCGACACCGGGGCAACAGCGAGCTTCATAAGCGAGGAACTGGCGGACAATCTGGCTGCTCTTGGAAAGATCACAAGGACAAGACGGCAAGTTTGGTTGGCAGACGGGAGATGCGGCAGAATCAGTGCACAGCTGGAGGTAGAAATCGCATTCGGCAACAAGCGATTGACCATGGGCCTGCTGATACTACCAGGGGTAGTGGATTCGTTGGTGTTAGGATGGAATTTCCTCACGCAAGACGGAACCGAAATAAAGTGCGCCGGACACGAGATCACAATACCGGCCAGGACCCGACACAATGGGTGGCTCGAGGAAAAGCTATCGGTGGCAGTCGTTCAACACACAAGCGAAGATAACGACACAGCGGAATTCCTGGAGGCACAGCTAGCCGACTTCAACACCATGACGGGAACGTCGAACATGGCGGAGCATCGGATCACGATGAAAGACGACAAGCCAATCAAGCAACGATACTGCCCCAAGAATCCAAGCGTTCACGGGGAGATTAATGCGAAGGTGGATGAGCTTCTCGGAATGGGGTATATAGAGCACTCGAAGAGCCCATACAGCTCCCCCATCGTGATGGTGAAGAAGAAGACGGGCAAATGGAGACTCTGTGTCGATTTCAGGCAGATCAACGCAAAGTCGATAAAGGATGCATACCCAATGCCGCGCATAAATTACATCCTCGACCAACTGCGAGAAGCGAGGTACATCAGCAGTTTGGACCTGAAGGATGGGTACTGGCAAATCCCACTGGAGGAAAGTAGCAGGCAATACACGGCTTTCACGGTGCCCGGAAAAGGATTGTTCCAGTGGAGGGTTATGCCTTTCGGTCTCCATTCGGCATTCGCGACTTTTCAACGAGTCTTGGACCAAGTAATTGGTCCGGAAATGTCACCCCACGCGTTCGCCTACCAGGACGACATAATAGTGATCGGACGCACGCTGGAAGAACACAAAGCGAACCTGAGAGAAGTGTTTCGGCGGCTAAAAGAGGCAAATCTGAGGCTAAACCCAGATAAATGCCAATTCTTCAAGAAGGAGCTATTGTATCTAGGACACCGTGTGACTAGCGAAGGAATAGGAACGGATCCGGAAAAGGTAGCAGCCATCGCCGAACTAGAACCACCATCCACAGTAAAAGAACTCCGACAGTACCTGGGCGTAGCATCATGGTACCGCCGATTCGTACCTGATTTCGCAAAAATAGTCAAACCACTCAATGATTTGCTACGCAAAGGCAACAAGTGGATATGGACACCGGAACATCAGATGGCGTTCGAAGAGGTTAAGGCAAGACTCGTTGCAGACCCCGTACTAGCGTGCCCGGACTTCGACAAACCATTCACCCTGCAAACGGACGCGAGTGACTACGGCATCGGGGCAATACTAACCCAGGAGACGGAGAATGGCGAAAAGGTCATCTCCTACTCAAGCAGAACGCTCAACGGCGCCGAGAAGAATTACTCGACGACTGAGAAGGAGTGCTTGGCAATCGTCTGGGCGATCCGGAAACTAAAGCCATATCTGGAAGGTTACCACTTTAAGGTAGTAACCGACCATATGGCCCTGAAGTGGCTAAACAGCATCGAGAGCCCTTCAGGAAGGATCGCCAGATGGGCCCTGGAGTTACAGCAATACGACTTCGAGATAGCATACCGGAAAGGACAGCTCAACGTAGTGGCGGACGCCCTGTCAAGACAGCCACTGCCAGAGACGCTTCGAGGCATCAGGGAAACATCGGCGGCGGAAGCCGTAGCAGCATGCAGCTGGATCATGGAAATGTGCGAAAAGATAAGGACCCAACCGCAAAAGTACCCGGACTACGTGATGGAAGGCGACACCCTATACAGGAACATACCACACAGAGCAGGTAGCGAGGATGTCGCAACGTGGAAGATGTGCGTCCCTAAAGCTCTAAGAGAAACAGTGCTCAAAGAGAACCACGACTCACCTTCAGCGGGCCACGTCGGAAGCCGAAGGACGATCGCACGTCTGGCAGCACGATATTACTGGCCAGGTATGCACAGAGATGCCCGAGCCCATGTGAGAAAATGCGAGATATGCATGAAGTTCAAGCCGAATCAAATGCAGGCGGCCGGCAAAATGCTAACGCAGGTGCCAGAGGAACCATGGGCAACGGTATGCGCGGACTTCGTCGGACCCCTGCCACGTTCGAAGCACGGCAATCAAATGCTGCTAGTACTAATAGACCGGTTCTCCAAGTGGACTGAGTTAGTACCACTGCGCAGCGCGACGGCCGAATCACTGAAGAAAGCATTCAGGGAACGCATAATTGCAAGGTATGGGGTCCCGAAGGTGGTCATAACTGACAACGGAGTACAATTTGCCAGCAGAATCTTCAAGGGTTTCCTAGCCGATATGGGTATCAAACAACAGTTCACAGCTCCATACACCCCGCAAGAGAACCCGACCGAGCGAGCCAATAGGACTGTAAAAACAATGATTGCGCAGTTCGCCGGGCAGGACCAGAGAAATTGGGACGAGAAATGGCCAGAAATCATGCTTGCAGTGAACACCAGCGTTTCGGAATCCATTGGCTACACCCCGGCATTTCTTACTCAAGGCAGAGAGCCCAGACTACCAAGCGCCCTATACGACCGAGAAACGTTAGGGACAGGACGTGCGGCTGAAACCCCGGATGAAAATGCAAGCAAACTAAAAGAGGTCTTTGAGATTGTAAGGCGAAACTTGGAAAAAGCCTCCCAAGATCAGGCAAGGCATTATAATCTAAGGAGAAGGCATTGGACACCAGCGGTGGGCGACGTCGTGTGGTCCAAAGAACACCACTTGTCGAAAGCGGCCGAAGGATTTGCAGCAAAGTTGGCACCTAGATACGACGGGCCATACCAGGTCGTGGATTTCGTCTCACCAGTGATCTGCAAAATACGGAACGTAAACACAAGGAAAGAACGGACCATACACGTAAGCGAGCTCAAACAGCAACAAACACAGGACACAAGCGAGCAACGGCATCAGGCAGACACAACTGAGGAACAACAACATTGAAACTCCAAGGATACTACAGGACTCCAAGGATTCTACGAAACTCCAAGGATACTACAGGACTCCAAGGATTCTACGAAACTCCAAGGATACTACAGAACTCCAAGGATACTACAGAACTCCAAGGATACTACAGGACTCCAAGGATTCTACAAAACTCCAAGGATTCTACGAAACTCCCAGGATACTAAAAGAACTCCAAGGACTATCCAAGGATACTACAAGAACTCCAAGGACTATCCAAGGATACTACAAGAACTCCAAGGACTATCCAAGGATACTACAAGAACTCCAAGGACTATCCAAGGATACTACAAGAACTCCAAGGACTATCCAAGGATACTACAAGAACTCCAAGGACTATCCAAGGATACTACAAGAACTCCAAGGACTATCCAAGGATACTACAAGAACTCCAAGGACTATCCAAGGATACTACAAGAACTCCAAGGACTATCCAAGGATACTACAAGAACTCCAAGGACTATCCAAGGATACTACGAGAACTCCAAGGACTATCCAAGGATACTAGATAACACCAAGGGTAACTACAGGAGATATAAAAATCCCCAAGGGGAACTCGTCAAGAATAACAAACCAAAGCATCCAAGAACTCGTTGAGAACTGACCAAAGCAAGCGCTGCAAACATTGCCCGGTGAAAGAGGAAAGACGGCACAGGAAACTGTACCGTAATGTCCAGATGGGAATAAGGAAGGCGAAGGAAATAGCGGTACCTAACAAAAGGAAAGTCGCGAAACCGAGGTATCGTTAAAGAGAGCCCGGCTCCAGAAGGTTAATCACAAAACTGCAATCACCATGAGCATCACTCGCAGCGAAGCACGCAGGATCATGAAGACCCAGCAACCATCCGAGGGATCCAGCCCGGGGCAAGGACGGTCGTCATCCCGGCCTATCCGAGCTCCGCGGCGGATCCTGAAGAGAGGAGTCCCGGATCCCGTCATCAGCTCAGACAGCGACGTCCAGGTTGTAGACGACGAACCCGAGAGGCAAAGGAGCTGGCGGATCCGGAAGGCGGTCCAACGAGACGGACGAATCCCGACGGGATCTGCGGAAGTGGAGTGGGCGAGTAAAGAGCCCCAGCAGTCGGCGGCGCCCGAGGACCATGCCAAGGGGGCAGCCGAGGAACCACCCGAGACCAGCAATGGAAAAGGTGAGGCTGTGGGCAAGCCGCCACAGAGCCCATCCGAACCACGGAGCTACGTCGATATCATAATCGCGGCGACGTTGGAGAACCACCGTAAGTTTGAGGAACTGCGCAGGGAGGCCGAGCGGCAGCGGCAGCAGAAGGAGGAGGGGCCGGAATGGCAAGGCCAGTTGCGAGCGGCCGAAGAGGAGGAGCGGCAGCTGTGGGAGAACCCAGGGTACCCGCCCACGCCGCGGTACATGGCCGAGCCATGCGTCCCGCCGGTCGAAGTGGCAACGGACTGGGCACCATCGCTGCCGCGGTGGCTGCATGAAATCCCGCCGACGCCACGATACGAGGGTTCACGCAAGTGGAGGCCCGCACGACCACCCACTCCACGATTCGAGACGACGCCACCGCCAACACCCGAGCTCCAACAACCGCAGCAGCAGCCCGAGACGACGCCACCGCCAACACCCCAGCTCCCACAACCGCAGCAGCAGCCCGAGATGCCGCCACCGCAGCAGCAACAGGCAAGTCCGGGGGAGCACCATGTCCGCACGGACATCCCGGCGGCACACGTGAGTCATAGTTCACGGACGTTTGTGGTCGAAGGGGTGCGATGGCGGCAGCAGACGATAACGTGGACATGGCCAGAGGGACCAGCGGAAGACGGAGCAGCAGCCGAGGAACCGCGGATCTGGGAGGAGGAGGCTCCACGCGTGAGCCCGAGGGACCCGAGGGTCCGAGGCAGACCCGAGGCGTCGCCGACACCAGCGCCAACAGCAGCGGAGCCCTGGACTTCGGACGCGCCACCACCAGCAGCCACGGAGCCTTGGAAACCGCCGACACCGAGCACCGGGCCAGGAACACCAGCGAGTCCAGGAGTGGCCGCAGACGACGCGAGGAGGCAAGACGAGCCGTTAGAGAGGGGTCCCTGGGTGTGGCCAGAACCGTTGGCCTGTCGGCGGCCGCAGTTGAAGCGCCAACATTCCGCGCCGGAAGTTGGAGAGGAGGTCGCGAGGCCGAAACTGGTGCGGCAGATGTCGGCGCCAGAGGGACAGCGGTGGCACGAGATCGGCAGGGACGAATGGCCCGAAGGAATCGCGGAGGTGCAAGCGGTGAAGGAGGCCCGTATCCTGGGAGGCAGGCGAAGTGTGCGCGTGAGGATGGATCGGCGCGCGTTCCGCGTAAGGCTGGGACCCGCGGGCATGAGGCTGTTCAAGGAGCAGCAGTGAACGTATAAACACAATGAAAAAACAAGAGAGAACGCTATAGTCGGGTGCCCCGACTATCAGATACCCGTTACTCAGCTAAGGGAGTGCGAGGGAGATAGATATATAAAATCTTTGATCAGGCATAACTTTTTAACGAATGGTCCGATTTGAAAAATTTCTTCTACATTTCGATAGGTATTGATAGTCACAATAAAACTGCATTTTTACTTTTCCAAAATCTTTAATGGTGTGGGCGCCAGACACCTTTCAAAAAATGGTGTAGGGCGATTGAGGGCGTTAGAGGGGGCGTGGCACCATTTTGAAATAAACTTGCGCTGCGTAGGAACTCCAAGAATATGCATGCAAAATGTCAATCCTCTAGCTTTTATAGTTTCCGAGATCTCAGCGTTCATACGGACGGACAGACGGACAGACGGACATGGCTAGTTCGACTCGGCTAGTGATCCTGATCAAGAATATATATACTTTATAGGGTCGGAAAAGCTTCCTTCTCCCTGTTACATACTTTTGCACGAATACAATATACCCTTTTACTCTACGAGTAACGGGTATAATTAGCATTAACTCCATCCAGCCCTTAGTTTTAAGCAGCATACCCATTAAATACGTTGAAAAAGCCACTAACTTGGGCCAAAAACTGTATAATGAGCTGGAATTTTTAAAAGAAACCCTCCAAAATAGAGTACCACAAGTCACAACTCACTCAGCAAATCAAATAAAAGTTATAAATCAAAAATTAACAACAAACCCAAATATTCCCAAGCCACTGCCGAAACGACCACCAGTCTGCCCGACCGACTGCCCCGGACCTCTCAACTCTGCGGCATGCAATTCCGCATGCATGAAGCCGAAGACCAGTGCGAAGACCAGCGCCGGTACCGCCTGAGCCAATAGGCCCAGGACAGCAGCAGCAGTAATTAAGCGTGGGAGGCACGACCGCCACCTACGCCTTCGATGGAGCGTCAGCATAGCCATCCCGGCGACGACCAGCTGACGTAGAAGAAGAAAGAGAATCCAACCAAGATTGAAACAATATTTTTTTTACCCATGCACTGCGTTGCATAATTTTTTTGATTGCACTACGATGCATATTTTTTTTATATAGCATAATATTTTGTAAAATTGAGCGGAACTTTTTCTGCCCGATTAGACGTGTAGCCCGTAAAGCTATGCAAAAAAAACTAGGTAGGAAGTTTGTTAAATTAAATGCGCAGTAATGCGATAAGTAAATTTTCAAGAGAAGATCATAACAATTTTAATAGAACACTTTTTACACATAAGATAAAAGTATATGAAAAACCCACCAAAATGACTTTGGACATAAAAACAGTGGATTCCACTGCCAATGTCATCAACAAGAATCTAGCAACATCAATCTATATTGGGTACATATACTTCTGATAATCATTGTTGTTATCATGTGCGCCAATTTATTTTCCAAAATTTACAAGCTGCATAGTAATTGTCTGAAAAAGAAGTGTATGAGCCGGGGAAATGACCTGGATAAAATATAAAAAGCAAAATAAATAAAAAAAAAAGGAAATAAGAATGTAAAAAAAAAACAGCACAAACAACAGTGATTACACATAAATGTTAACACCTAAAATCTAAGAAAATGAAATAACAAAAAAAAATAATAAATATAAAAATATTTCAATATATTCTTTTTGCAAAGTATGGCTAAACTAAAGGCATGGAATGGAACAAATTGTACGGGGAATTATCAAACATTAAAACTAATTTTGACAGATCATACAAGTCACTAACCCAGAATAGACCTATCCAAAATAACACAGTTAGGAAGCATGTTGAAATATTAGTAGAGTGCTTTAATGAAGCGCGAATGCTAATACATAATCACAGGGAAAGATTAAATCAAGATCATTGGTCACAGGTATCGAAACTTTTGATACGACTACGATCTAATTTAATATCTGTTAAACAAAAGTTCAGTTTAGAAATATCGGTACCAACCGTTCTAAACACTCCAATAGCAGTTGACACTGCACCTGGCCCGGAATCAACAGAAACAAACGAATCAGAGTCAGAAGAGCTTCCCGAAGTAAACCTCAAAATAGAAGATGAAGATTTAAATAATCTTACTATTCCGGCGGTATACACTGAGCTTGACAATTCAACAGATTCAGATACTTCGACTGTAATAGAAAACAAAATAAGAAACTCTATCGCAATGGCACAAACAAATATTGATTTTATTAATACAGCATCCAAGCTTATACCAGTTTGTGAGGAGTTGAATAACTCCCCACAAATTCCTGCAACCGTGGATGGCCGGCCGTTTACCATTTACGCGGCAAGAGTAGCGTAGTAGCGGCGCGGCGAAGTGCAAGTGGAGAGAAACTCGCAAATAGAGAGTTTGGAGACCGAGAAGCGGAGAGAGAGAGTTTGGAGACCGAGAAGTGGAGAGAGAGAGGTTGGAGACTTTAAGGTTGAGAGAGGGAACTCTGACGAAGAGAGTTTGGAGAGTAGGTTGCGGAGAGTGAGAGAGTGGAGACTTGGCGGGCAGAGCAAGAGTGCCGTGTGCAAAAGGGAAATAACGGAAGTGCACCGGACTTTGGACTCTGCCGGGAACTTTGGGCCGCGAGGACAAGTGCCACATCGGGGCAGCGCAGCGGCACACAGGCGTGCCACATGCACCACGAGAACCGGCGGGATGGCAGCAACACGCAGAACTACAATTGGAGGCCGTGCGTGAAGGACAAGTGGGTCAAGCAGGAACCACGGACTTTGGACCCGGAGTGGAGAGATGCCGCGATCAGAGCGCATAAGGGAAATAATGGTTCCCGGAGGCCCTATATAAAGCCGCCAGGCGCTGGCAACAGGATCAGTCGATCAAGAGTGTGGATCAAGATCAGTCGATCAAGATCAGTCAATCAAGATCAGTCAAGATATCAAAGTGAGCAAGTCAGCCAGTACAGTGAACTACAAGTGAACAACAACAAATCGAGTCGCCGGAAGCAACGCCGTGGGAGCCTACAAGGAACAAGATCGCTACGTCGAGACGTTCGGGATTGGATCACCAGGAATCTCCGAATTGAGACACAGGTAGCTGAGGTCCAGAGGGCGTCACACGGCTAGGTCAAGGCGATCCGTTTGCATTCCTGTCTCAACTAAATCCGCGCGTCTCGCCTGGAGAGTCGATCAGAGTTTGAGCGGTGAAAGCCTGCGACAAGAAATCGTGAACTCGGGGAGAAACCTATCTAGACCCAGTGGGCCTTGCCAGAAGGGAGATCGGTCAATCGTTTGTGGTCTCGAGTGGAGAACTCCAAAAGAGCCCTACGGTTTGAGTCGTGTAGTCCCGGAGCGGCGTGTGTCTGAACCCCGAGTGAAACGAGCCAGAAGGGAGATCGGTCGATCGTTTGCGGTGTCAAGTGGAGAACTCCAGAAGAGCCCTACGGTTGAGTCGTGTAGTCCCGGATCGGCGTACGACCAAGACCCCGAGTACCAGAAGCCACGTTACGTCACGCAACGCCACGTCAAGCCACCCACCACGACAGATCGAGCTACGAGGAAACGTCACGGACGATAAGCCAAAAGGTGAGGCTAGGGCGGAACGTTCGTTTGCACTAGGTGTAGAAGCGAAGTGAAGCGCTCGGCAGTATCCCTGCGTAACTTGGACTGTCAGCGCGATCTGAGTGGAACACTAGTGGGACCATCCGGGACAGAGCAAGGGACAGGCGGTGGTGTATCGAAAGGAGAGATTCCTGGAGAGCGCGGCCTCTGTTCACCCTAGTCTGAGAACGGTGACGCTTCCCTAAACCCGCGCAGCTGACCCCCCTGGCGAGTTCAAGGCGCTACGAGTAGTGATCGATTCTACGCAGCGGAGACGAGCAGCGCCGAGCATCTTCAGGGAGCTTCAAGGATCTTCGGGGAGCTGCAAGGATCGTCGAGGGAGCTACAGAACCAGAGCGCCAACTCGACGAGGAGAGCACCGAGTCATCAAGGCGACTAAGAGTCATCGACGGCCACCAGTGGCCATACCACTAAGAACCCGTGAATTCTGTGCTTTCTCACTGATCTACTGGGCGGTCACGTTTATATAAATTTGGTGGGACGAACACACAACCTTACTGAGCTAGCCGCACGAATCTCGTAGCGAGCAGACCTATAAAATCAGTTCGTTACAAGTTTTTGATGGTAAGGCTGAAAATTTAACAAGTTTCATTGATGCTTTGCAAATAATAGAATCAATAAAAGGCGAGCACGAAGAAATAGCTGTTTCCATAATTAAAACAAAGCTAAAAGGTGTCGCCAGGAATCAAATCGGTAATGAAACAACAATTACTGAAGTGATTTCCAGACTAAGAGGCAATGTCAAAGGCGAAACTGTAGAAGTTTTATCAGCGAAGCTGATGAACCTGCAGCACCGCAATAAAACTGCCAACCAATATACACAAGATATTGAGCAGATGACGAAAGCCTTAGAAGGTGCATATATAACAGATGGTTTACCTTTAGAGCTAGCCAGAAGTTATTCCACGCAGCATGCAGTCAAGGCAATGACTAAAAATTGCACAATCGATAAGGTAAAACTTATCATGCAAGCTGGCACCTTTAGTACCATGAACGATGCTGTTTCCAAATTTGTCAATAGTTGCACTGAAGCAACTGGACAATCAAACACCGTCCTATATTTCAAGAACTATCCACAGCGCGGCTCAAATCGCGGACGTGGAAATTATAGAGGTAATTCTCGTGGTAATCACAATAATTACAACAACAATAACTATAACAATAATAACTATAACAACAATTACCAAAATAACAATGGTGGACGAGGCCACTATAGAGGAAACTATAGAGGCGGTGGTAACTCGAACCGAGGCCACAATGGCAATAACCAAAGCAACGTCAGAATTACCCAAAATACTAACCAAAACACATCGGAAAACTCCCAAAGCCCTTTAAATACTCAACAATAAAATAAGTCAGAGTTCACACCATTAATCTCAGCCAAAATATATTCGTTTCATTTTTCAATGTAGCTACTGGAAAAGAACTTATCTTTTTAATAGACACAGGTGCAGACATTTCCATTTTAAAAGAAAATTCGGATAACTTCCAAAACATCCAAGATGATTACATCATAGACATAAAAGGCATAAGTCAAGAAATAACCAAATCTCAAGGTTTAGTTTCTATGGAGATACAGACAACTAAATACATAATTCCACACGATTTTCATATCGTAAATTCACATTTCCCTATTCCATGCGATGGAATATTAGGCATCGACTTTATTAAAAAATACAACTGTCAACTAGACTTCAAGCCATCTGAAGATTGGCTTATAATTAGACCCAATAATTTAAAGTTTCCAATTAATGTACCAATAGCTCATAGTTCTGGCAATAATTCAATACTTCTGCCAGCAAGATCCCAAGTTATTCGGAAAATTGAACTTATTTCAATAGAAGACAGTGTGTTAATTCCAAATCAGGACATTCAGCATGGTATTTACGTTGCAAATACCATAGCAAGATCCAATAATGCCTTCATAAGACTAATAAATACAACAAATACCGACCAAGTAGTCAGTGCAGATAACCTAACATATGAATCACTTTCGAACTACGATGTAGTCAACACAAATCCAGACAATAGAAAAAAATCTGTACTATCACAACTTTCAAAAAACTTCCCTCCACAGTTCAAGTCACAGCTTTCTAGCTTATGCACCCAGTATAGCGATATATTCGGATTGGAAACCGAATCAATAACCACAAATAATTTTTATAAACAGAAACTGAGATTAAAAGATGATGAACCAGTCTATATAAAGAACTATCGAAGCCCACATAGTCAGGTGAACGAAATACAAAAGCAAGTAGGAAAATTAATCTCTGACGGGATTGTCGAACCGTCAGTATCCGAATATAATAGCCCATTGTTACTTGTTCCTAAGAAATCATCCCCAGGGTCAAATGTAAAGAAATGGAGATTAGTAATTGACTACCGTCAGATTAATAAAAAATTACTATCTGATAAATTTCCATTACCTAGAATTGATGATATTTTAGATCAACTAGGTCGAGAAAAATACTTTTCATGTCTTGACTTAATGTCAGGATTCCATCAAATTGAACTAGAAAAAGGTTCAAGAGATATAACGTCTTTTTCAACGAGCAACGGCTCATATCGCTTCACGCGATTACCATTCGGATTAAAAATAGTTTCTAATTCGTTTCAGAGAATAATGACTATTGCGTTCTCTGGTCTAAAACCTTCTCAAGCATTCCTTTATATGGATGACTTAATAGTAATTGGTTGTTCCGAAAAACATATGCTTAAGAACTTAACAGATGTTTTTGAGAAATGTAGGAAATACAACCTAAAGTTACATCCAGAAAAATGTTCAATTTTTATGCATGAAGTGACTTTTCTAGGTCATAAATGCACTGATAAAGGAATACTTCCAGATGACAAGAAATACGACGTCATTATGAACTACCCAGTTCCGCACGACGCGGACAGTGCTAGGCGTTTCGTAGCATTCTGTAACTATTATAGACGTTTTATACAAAATTTCGCCGAATATTCACGGCACATAACGAGATTATGTAAAAAGAATGTTCCTTTTAAATGGACGGATGAGTGTGAAAATGCATTTCAATACTTAAAAACAAAACTTATGGAACTTACCTTGCTACAATACCCAGATTTCACTAAAGAATTCTGTATAATAACAGATGCAAGTAAGCAAGCATGTGGAGCGGCTTAAACTCAAAACCATAATGGTCTCCAACTTCCCATTGCATACGCATCAAGAGCATTTACAAAAGGTGAAAGTAACAAATGTACTATTGAGCAGGAATTAGCTGCAATTCATTGGGCGATATTACATTTCAGACCATATATATATGGAAAACATTTCTTAATAAAAACAGACCATAGACCTTTAACATACCTTTTCTCAATGATCAATCCCAGTTCTAAACTGACACGTATGAGGCTCGAGCTAGAAGAAAACGACTTAACAGTCGAATATTTAAAGGGAAAAGATAATTATGTAGCTGATGCGTTATCAAGGATAACCATCAAAGATCTACAAAATATAACTGGAAATATATTGAAAGTCACTACTAGATATCAAAGTAGACAAAAATTCCGCGCGGAAAATCAAGAACAAGAATTGCCTATGCAATCTTTAAATAAAGCTTCTAAGCCCAACGTATACGACGTCATAAGCAATGATGAAGTACGTAAAGTAGTGACCCTGCTGATAAAAAATACGTTATGTTTATTTAAACAAGGCAGAAAAATTACTGCAAGATATGATGTTAGCGATTTATTTACTAATGGAGTTATTGACTTAGATCAATTTTTCCAAAGGCTTGAAATGCAAGCCGGTATACATAAAATCAGCCAACTCAAAGTGGCACCGTGGGAAAATATCTTTGAACATACTTCAATAGATAACTTCAAATTAATGGGCAATAAAATCTTGAAAACATTAAGAGTAGCGCTACTCAACCCGGTGACCCAAATTACAAATTTAAAAGAAAAAGAAGCAATTTTGTCTACATTTCATGATGATCCAATTCAAGGAGGTCATACTGGCATATCAAAAACTCTGGCCAAAGTAAAAAGACACTATAACTGGAAAAGTATGTCTAAAGATATAACTGAGTACGTAAGAAAATGTCAAAAATGCCAGAAAGCTAAAATAACTAAACACACAAAGACCCCTTTAACAATTTCAGACACACCAATAAATGCTTTCGACAGAGTGATAGTGGACACTATTGGTCCATTACCAAAATCAGAAAATGGCAATGAGTATGCAGTCACTTTAATATGTGATTTAACTAAGTATTTAGTTGCCATACCTGTTCCGAATAAAAATGCTAATACTGTCGCTAAAGCAATATTTGAATCTTTTATCCTGAAGTACGGTCCAATGAAGACGTTCATTACGGACATGGGAACAGAATATAAGAATTCAATTATAGACGATTTGTGCAAATATTTAAATATTAAAAACATTACATCCACAGCACACCACCACCAGACAGTTGGAACAATAGAAAGAAGTCATAGAACTTTCAATGAGTACATACGATCTTACATATCAGCTGATAAAACTGATTGGGACGTATGGCTTCAATATTTTGTCTTTTGTTTCAACACGGCCCCCTCTATGGCACATACTTATTGTCCATATGAGCTAGTATTCGGTAAAACAAGTAATTTACCGAAACATTTTAATAGCATAGATAGTGTAGAAGCACTATATAATATAGATGACTATGCTAAGGAGAGTAAGTATAGATTAGAAGTAGCCTATCAAAGAGCTAGAGTTATGTTAGAAGCAAATAAGAATAGAAATAAACTACTATACGACCATAAAGTAAGGGATATAGATATGTCAGTGGGAGACCAAGTTTTATTAAAAACGAGACAGGTCATAAGTTAGATCCTAAATATACAGGTCCGTATATAGTAACGGAAATAGGAGATAGAGATAACATAGTAATAACAAATAACAAACATAAGAAACAAACAGTTCATAAGGATAGATTAAAAATTTGTATTTCATAAATTGCACTTAGTATGGCCATACAAAGACACACATACATAGATAAATAAATACACAAATTCTTTTAATAATTTCATTTTCTTTGATTCTAATAACATAATACAAAAAAAAAAAAAAAAAAAAAAACAATACAAAACAAAAAAAGGAAGTAATAATTAAACATTTTATTATACAAATAACTTCATTATATTACGTTATTTTTCAAAAGGAGGGAGATGTAGTATGCACATATATTGAATACCCACTGTACCGAAAGTACTTAAAGGGTACGCACTGTAACACTTTGTTGCCGTGTTTACATATTTCAAGTCCCAATCATAAACCCTAAGTGTCCGAAATATGAACCGATCGCTATGGCTTAGCCCGCACACAGAAAGTGCTAACGTCGGCATAATTGCAACAAACGGACAGCATATGCATACCCCTCGCGCCTCCACTTGAGAGCGCATGGCAACGTATATAAGTACATTCCTTTATACATAAGTTTATAGGTACATAGCCGTCTCTCTGCCGCCGCCTACGAGCAGCGCAGCTACGAGACTTAGCCTTAATCAAACTTAAAGAATATTGTAAAAAGACAGAGATACTTCGATCGTCGGAGCGGCACCATTGCTGCTCCGACTAAAACAAAATAAAACTGAAATGAACTACAAAATAATTATATTTCATTTGAACAACAAAATAATCATAT